>OZ014490.1:13127955-13432036 GCA_963965965.1 Trididemnum nubilum
AAAAAAATAAAAGTTTTTCACGTTGTTGAAGTTGTCGTATTTAAACTAGGTTGATAGAAGACTTATCTCATCCCTTGCTCTGCAATAAAAATATAAAAAATAGAATAAATGAAGGCTAGTACAATAAATTGATGCCAATTACCAAAAAAAATTAGAAAAACTGCAGACTTAATTGAAAACTTTAAAATTCGACAAAAAAGTTCAAAAAACAGCAACTAAGCCTCACAGTAATTTTTGCTACAATCAGATAAAATGAGAAGAATTCAAAGAAAAACACATCAAATGCTATTTTAGCTAATCACCATTTTTTCATTATATTTCTTTTCAAAGATAGGAATATTAAAACAACTCTAAAAGCTTGAAATTTGAACTTAGCTGAAGGATGAGATATCTCGTCCTTAGCTGTGAAAGTATAAAAAAGACTTAAATTTAAAAATCATTAATTTTTTCTCAGAATTGTGTTTCTTAATGATTAGTTATAGTATTTTTACATCAGTATGATGTCAACTACTGAGTTGGATCCCACTATACTGAAAGCACTTGGCTATTTTCGTTCCAACCACCCTGACTCAACCGAAAAGTTAAAGGCAATGCTCACTGAATCTGTGGAGTCTTCTAAAAGGTTTGTAAATCACACTTATACCACATTTTCTTGTCCCTCATTTGGCTATGTTTTCAGTATTTAACGGACAAAACAGAGGCCGCAAACTCGAACATAAAAAAAAATTTTCTGAACTTGAAACTTGAACTCTAATAAAACTCTTCATTTGAAAAGTCTTTCATTAAACAAAATTTAAACAACAAAAAATTATTAAAAAGAATTATTTTTTGTTGCTTCTGTGTAAATTGATTGATGACTTGGCATTTTTGTCTGCCTAAACTTGAAAAACTTGATATTTTTACCAAACTTGACCTAGAAAAAATTAAATAAAAGAACTGGAACTTGCTAAAATAGGCTAAACTCAAACTTGAACTAGAAATAAAAATTGATCGAGTTTGCTGCCTGGACAAAACTGTATGTTAATTTATTAAACTTGTTTTCCATTAATGTCAAAAAGTCTAGCCATTTAAGGGACAAAAATGGAGTATATGTAATCATTAAGTCAATTTTGATCAGTATATTTGCATTTTTTGTTATATTTGCAGGGCTGCAAACTCTTAAAAAACTCTGTTGTTCTGCCGACCTTGAACTCAAAGAAATTATTATTGTGAACTCAAATAAAGCTGTTTGAAAGTATTAAAATGAAATTTAAAGATTAAAGAGTTGTAGGAAAGAAATATTTTTTGTTGATCATGCCATGTAAATTGAGGTTGTCATTCACTTGTTTATGCTATGGCGACCTAGAAAAACAGCATAGATTCAAAAAGAGAGCAATTAAGTCGAAAAGTGGGCTTAGTATTTGTATTAGCCAAATCTCGAACTCGAAAAAAATAAATTCGAGAACTAAGAGTTGTTAAAATAGACTGAACTCAAATAAAAATCGATTGAGTTTGCAGTCGTGCTCAGCTGATCATTTTTGATTACCACTGAATTTTTAACACTTGCAAATTAGTTTTCCCAGACCCTAAGAGGTCCTCGTTATCTTGTGTGAGGGCAAATCTTTCTAATATAGAAACTTCCATCATGTAATGAAGTTTGCTGCGTTAGTCAACAAAATTTAAGAATGTCTAGTTTCTTGTTTACTTCGATAATTGTTAATTTTTTGTAGTAGGAAATCGCAATAAATCTACCTAAATGTTCTTGCTTTTTCTAGAATCCACCTCTTGTTCTATTGCAGAATGTCATTGATGACATTTTTAATTTACATTCTTAAAATCAATGTTTGAAACATGCAATTTTTATATTTGTATTCATATTTAAAAGGGGTTTTGAATCCAAAAGCATGCATTCATTTGAAAAGTCTTCGCTTACTGCTGGAAGAAACGTGAAGATTGCTAGTAACCCAAGTGATCCAAGAAAGCGAGATGTTACTTCAAACTTGTTACAGAAGCGACCATTTGATAAAGTGAGCAGTAGACTGTAACTTGTTACTTGTAACAAATGTTTTTGATTAGTTTATTCATGAAACAAATAAACAATTTTTCAAAGAACTATTCCTTCTATTTTGAATTTTGACTGGTCAAAAAAGTTACATTTTATTCATTATAAGTGCATCATACCTTATATTTTTGAAGTACATGGCACAGGAACTTGCCCAGATAATATAACATACTTACAATAAAAATGCATTATGCAGTGCAATAAAAATAAATTGACTGTTCTTTACATTGTGATTTAATGCTTTATCATTATTTAGATTTTAGAGGATTAAAAAAGCTTGTTAAGTTTAGTCTATTACCTCCAATCTGGAGCTAAAGCAGTTAAGATCACCACTGGCATCACCAGATTTTTTGGCTAACACAGATTTGTCTCCTGTTCAAAAAATTTTTTTCTGGATGAACCGAAATCCAAATTAGTGAGGTTTAAATCTACAGCAGTATCTTTTTTTCAATGTGTTGAGCATCCCTGATAGTTTTAAAAGATAAACGAGGTTGAACTGAAATTTGAAAATTTGTAATTTTTCTTTTGTTTGAGTACATAGTTCGTTAAGTTACTATTAATTTTTGTATATCTACATTGCACTGAATCATATTATCAGTTAAACATCGAGTAATTTTGAAATTAATGCATAACGTGTAGGTTAGTTAGTAAGTAGGTTTAGTTTCACAAACCACATTCGAATTTGAAAATAACTCTTTGTTGCTTGTAGCATCCAGAAAGAGGCCATAATGTCAGCCTTAATTCAATTTTTCTATCACAAACTGATGACTGATTAAAGATTTGCACTTTATTTCAACAAGAACATTAAAACACATCATTTATTGCAGGTTCATGATTCAAATGATTTTGGAGCGGATGTAGCAAAAAAACGTTTTTTTGCTGGCGGTTCTTCATCATTGATTGAAACTAGTTCAACAAAAGTGGATATACTGTCTTCTAACGGCGCGTTTAGAAAGCCTATTAGCCCAGTCCCTCCTGGCGATTTTGAACTTGAAATTGCCGGATTAGCCTGCACTGTGTGCAAGTAAGAACCATTGATAATAAAAAAATAAATAAAATCCAATCCTGGAAGTAGATGAACATTTTAGTGTATGATGTAGCCTTAGAAGCTATTAGCCCAGCCCCTATTAGTGTTCCTATTAGCCCTTCTCCTATTAGCCCAGCCCCTCCTGGTGATTTTGAACTTGAAATTGCCGGATTAGCCTGCACTGTGTGCAAGTAAGAACCATTGATAATAAAAAAATAAATAAAATCCAATCCTGGAAGTAGATGAACATTTTAGTGTATGATGTAGCCTTATCTTACAAATATAGTTAGCTGATTTGATCAGGCAGTCTTGTCTTTGTTAATTAATCTAGTTCATGTTGAAAAGCAACACATTTACCTTCATATTTTTATTCTTGAGGTGATTTTTCGTGGTACTAAATTTATTTTTAGCAATAGAGTTAAAGTGGTTATCTAGCTGTACTGAGCGAACGTGCTGGAAAGGAAGAAGACAAAGTTAGTTCATCATCAGTGACATTCTACACTTTTCTAAGAGGAAAACCTGTTTTATTTCATTACATCGTGTTTAAACGAATCCGGTTACATCATTGACCATAAACGGAAGACATTGTTAAATATTGGTTTTGTAACAGGCAGTAATATTTTGGCAAATAATTCAATGTTATAAAGTCGTGCTTTAACCAAATTTTATTTTTTACAGAGAAATGACAGTTGGGTCAGGAAACCAATTGGTTGAATGCCAAGACTGCCACAGTCTTTATCATCAGGTAAAGTGCGCAATTGCACATATCGAATTGTGCACAATAAATACCATTTGTGAACCACTATCCTACTGCACAAACATGCACATTACACAGTAAACATATCTTCATAATTGTAATGAGTGGAGGTTGGATTCAACCGATTCAAAAAAAGTGTTGGACAGCGCAGGCCAGAGCGAATATTATGCCATAACACAGTACACGTCAAAAATTAAAACCCTACGGTCTGTTTCACCCGTAGCTTATCAGGGGTATCTTATATACTCCTGATGATCCCAATTACGGGCGAAGCAGACCGTAGGGCAAGGATGACGGTACGGTACGCCTCAATTTTTGCTAAGAAATGCGGTACGTTTTTTTGTAATGGTACGGGTACGCTACGCCTTTTTTGTATAGGTACGGGTACGGTACGTTGGTAAACCCCAGACTTTTCGCACATTGCGTTAGCTTTTTGTATGCAGAGGCAAAAGACAGCTGAAACCGAAGCTAAATGCGTGAATTGAGATTGCTGATTTATAGGCTAGTGATTTTAAAGTCAGTTAAAGTTGAGAGTAGTTAAAAGCAAGAATGTCAACACGGTACGCCTCAATTTTTGCTGAAAAGTACGGTACGTTTTTTTTGTAATGGTACGGGTACGGTACGCTTCAAAAATTGAAGTACGGTACGGTTCAAGGTGCGAGGTACGTCGTACACAAATTCGGAACGTACCGTACTGCCATCCTTGCTGTAGGGTTTTAATTTTTGACGTGTACTGTGTTATGCTATGATATCTTCAAAATTGTATCAATTCATGATTGGTGAAATTGTTTTTGGAAAAATGTCTTTGTTTGCTTTCAAATAGTTAGCTGTACTTTTTCTCTCAATCTGGAAATTTTCGGAAAATGCAGGACGAGGTATAGAGCCTAAAACACACCTTGTTACCTGTCTAGTTGACCCTCACTTAGCTAAAAACAAACAAACAAACTAACCTCGATCTGCTGGATTGTAAACAAAAGTATTTTCAAAAACTTGGAGGAAGAGTTTACTTATGTTGCAACTGAATGGTTGGAATAACCAATTACGCGTTGCTGAACGGCTAGTAGTGATAAATGCTTCATGTTTTAGCGCAAGCATGTTTTTATCATACGTACTACTGAAAAGAAACTGAGAAACTTCTTGCGCGAAGTAAAATTTATAAAGCTAATGTATGATCTGTTCACCTCGATCAGAATACTTTACTGTAGCAGCGTAATTAGGGTCCACGACAACTGACCGCGAGCAACGCCGATTGGCTGAAAAGGGCGATCCTAAATATATTTTTACTATCCCCAGAGCCATCTTGCCCAAACCCTCATTTTGTGACGAAATGACTGCGACGAAATCATGTGACGAAATCGTTGCTTCGCGGTCAGTTTGTCGCGGTCAGTTGACTTGGCTCGGCGTAATTATGTCTAATGTTTTCTGTTCAATAAAGGACTGTCACCAACCTCATGTTACTGACAAAGACATGAACGATCCTCGCAGGGTGTGGTACTGTGCGAAATGCAAACAAAAAATGAAGCAAGAAAATACCTTTTTATCTGCACCCTCATCCCGAACAACCACAGGTAAACGCTTGACAATGTTTGCTGATTTTGTTGGTTGATAAGAGTTTTTGTCGTAGATTTGTACCATCACGTTTGATGTGATTACCAATTGGTTACATTTTTAAGTTAGCTTAGTGATCGTTGGCTAGCTTAATCTTATTACATTTGTAAGAACCAAACATTTTGCTTAAACACATTAGCGCAGAACACTCATGTTGTATCTATTGTCGGCAGCGTTGCCGAGAGGGTAAAGGCGTCGTTTTTACGACGACTCTGATCGCATGGTTAATGGTTCAACCCACCCTGGTCACGTTGTTGCGTCCTTGGATAAGACGTTTTACAATGATTATCTCTGCTTGGTGGCTTCGAACAAGCAGCAAATTCACGTGGGAAGAAGTCAAACGTCAACTGGAAAGCTTGGGAAATCGTCAACACCTTAGCGGGTGCGGATTCGTCCAAAGCATAGTATAGTGCTCCGTCACTTTCTTGTGATAGGAGCATAAAGATGCATCAATCAATGATTTCAGTATTTGCAAGTTTTTCGTCTGGCTTGGCCATTCCACGAGTTGACCATGTGGCCTAGGGTGTTTCATTTTTTCACCATTCTTGAATTTCAAAATGCCTGGGGTCCCTATAGGTGGTATTTCGGGTAAAAAGTTTGCACCTCAATTTTTTTTCAATTATGACGTCATATTGAGGTGGTCCACGACGTTTGAAATTTTGGGGGTCCGAAATCGCATGGTATGGCCATATCTCCCGAACCGCTCATCGTAGGTCGACAAAATTGGTGTCAAAATGCGCGGAAGAATCGATTTCCTGTACGCGATGTAGAGCAACCTATACTCTATCAGCTTCAGAAAAAAAGATTTCAAAAAAAAGAATTCTACACCTATTTTTGAAGCAATGAAGTCATTCAGTTGAAAATATTTTTTGTTTTTTCCACACTTGTCGCTTTTCTTGCGTAATAAAAGCGATTATGTGCATTAGGTAACAGTGAAACGTTGATAACTAAACGAATTAATGAAGTTGTGCAGGGAGAGTGCCAGTTTGAATTGTATTTCGAGTCATGGCAATGAGATCCAGTGTTACGAAGTCGATGCAATATTGCAAGGAGTTAGACAAAAACGTGCTACCCCTTAATGAAGATGCAGTTGGTCATTATTTTTACGTGAGAAAACAACTAACTAAAACGAATCCCAAATTTTTTAACAAGATGCCCTACTTCGAAGATGTGAAAGATCAGGTCTTAATTGATGTGGTAGGCCTGTGGACCAAGGCTGGTCTTCCGGTACTCAGCAAACAGAGGATAGAAGCCAAGTTGAAAGATCTGATAGAGAAGTATAACACTGCAAGAAAGAAAGTCATAAAGCGTGGAGGTAGTAAAGTTGACGAAGGGTGGTTGCATAGTTTATTTGATGTGTGCACATGCAAATGCTTTATTCCCGAAAGCCCAGTGGTTCATAACAAAAAATGTACATGCAGCTGCGAAGTGGCAGATAGAATACCGGTAAAGGAAATTTCTTTTTTGCAAGACCAAAGAAATGATAGGAAAATGTATATCGGAGTTCTGGATATGAGTCACACTAAAAAGGAAATAGAGCAAGGAAATCATAAGAGGAAACGGGAGGTAAACAAAGAAGTTGAACAACCCAGCACTTCTGGTTTAAACTCAGCTAAAGTACCAGGACCCGAAATCCAAATTTCCAAACTTAGAAAAAGGAATACAGCAATAGTGCATGAATTTCGTAGCAGTGAAAGCGAATCTGATCAAGACTTTAATGGGGAAGTTGATCAAGAATATGAGCCTCCAAGGGCAGCTGTGGGAGGGAAACTATATGAAAGTCCATTCCTATTCAATAACTGACAGGAGCTGCGTGCTGGCAGATCGAAGGATGGTATCAATTCGACAGCAGTCTGATATTTTGAAATCAAGCCTAGGAAATGAAATAGCTGCATCACCTGCGACTGTGTACCCACAACGAGAAAAAGTGCGAAAAAGAGCTTTGGCTGAAAGTGAAAATCTTTTAAAAACCGCTTCTGCCATACAGTTGTGCTACGACGGATGATGCATGGTAGATAAACTAGACAGATATATCTTCCTTGGTCAATTTTATAGTGATGCTGATAAGAAGATGCACGGAAGTGTGTTTGCAGTTAAATTTTTTCTCAAGGAATTGTCTGTCACTGCAGAAACGGTTTTTAACACCATCACCCGCGAGGCTTGTAGTTTTCAACTTTCTCACATTCATTCTGTTATGGCTGACACGACTGCTCTCAATACGGGAAAAAAGTCTGGAGTTAATGCTCGGCTGGTGAAGTACTTTAATAACGAGCTAGGTCATGATATCCATACTCTTGAATGCATGTTCCACACAAATGAGATTTATCTTTCCCACGTTATTTCCTATGTTGATGGCCAAAAAAAGGGGCCTGGAGCAATGCAAGATGGAGCTTTGCTAAACTTAATAGCATTGGATAAGCCGAGCAGGGAAAAGTTAACACCAGCCAATCAATTGGACGTTCCAGTAACCAGGATAGCTGCAGTGCACTTGAGAGCTAAACTGGAGTGGTTTTCCCAGAAAAAGAGCAGCAAAGTTGACGATCACAGCTTTCGAAATGATCAGCTATGCATGCTAGTTTTGGCATGTTACATCATTGCTGAAGTTCCAGATAATTTAAAGAATCTGCTTTTTTATAAGCAAGAAAAAGTTTGCCGTTCTCGATGGATCACTACCGCAAATGGATATATGCGAACACTAATTTTCAAATCCAGTAATCTCACTGCTACACAGAAAGCCAAGCTACAGAAGATCGTTTCCTACATAATATCTGTATACGTGCCATCCTTTTTGATGATTCATTTACACCCCAAAGCCCTTGAAGGTCCTTTTCTTTGCCTATTCCAACGTGATCTACTCTGCTCTTATTTTGAAATTGAACCAAATATATCTGAAGTTGCGATGAAGTACTTCTTGTCACATGCTTCGCAATGGCTTTCCTGGAAAAATGTTGCGTTAAGTGTGTTTGCCGAAGTTGCACCATACACTGCTGAAGCAGTTAAAACTTCCGAGTCATTCCACAAAGACTTGGATGTATGTGCATTGCTTCAAGACCGTTCTACTCTTCTGAAGCAGTTCTTTACAGCAAAGAGTAAGGAAGCCCCGTGTATAACAACTGATATCACACCAATGTTCTGGAAATCCATCGAGAACCACAATCGCTCCACCGAACGAAGAATTGGAAGATTGTAAGGACTGATAAATAATAAAATACAAGATGATCCAACTCAACTATCGCTGTCTGATTTGCCTTTGCGTGCTCATTTGTGCAACATGGAAATTAGCGAGTTTTGAGTGAATTAAAACTTGAGAGTTGTATTGCGTCGCGCGTGTGTGTGAGTAGTAGATGTAGCGGTATTCAAGCAAGCAAATATGAGTAGTCTAGTAGAATGATTTTAGGCAGAAAAAAGTCGGAATGTTTTCAGCTGAACGTTATAAGCAACAGAAGAGAGCAGCATATGCCACTGTATAATTCTGCGTTGAGACGACAAATTTAGTTTTTTCGAAATAACTTTTTTTCTGAAGCTGATAGAGTATAGGTTGCTCTACATCGCGTATAGGAAATCGATTCTTCCGCGCATTTTGACACCAATTTTGTCGACCTACGATGAGCGGTTCGGGAGATATGGCCGTACCATGCGATTTCGGACCCCCAAAATTTCAAACGTCGTGGACCACCTCAATATGACGTCATAATTGAAAAAAAATTGAGGTGCAAACTTTTTACCCGAAATACCACCTATAGGGACCCCAGGCATTTTGAAATTCAAGAATGGTGAAAAAATGAAACACCCTAAATTGGGGCCGTTATTGAAAAAAGGTTAAATTTATTTCCGAAAGACAACGACGCATTGCCAGTTCGAGAATCGAACCAGAAGGCATCAACCACTTTCCATCAGTAATCTGACGCGCTACCAGTTGTGAACTACGATGCTGTTGCAATTTGTTTAGTTGCGTTTGTTAGCTGCTTTTTATAACATCTTTTGCGCACTTTTTTCGCCGATTTTTGGTTGAAGATTAAGTTTTTGTCTTTTTGCAGTCAACTCCCTCGACCTTCCTACGGACAAAACGAAAAACAAGCCCAAACCAACAATCACACCTTTTAAACGAAGCGAATTAAAAGTAAGTGGTTTTTCAATAATACTAGCCAGTATTTTGGTGGAACAATCTTTAAAGCTCAGTACGATATCAAGAATTTTAATGATTTCACCAAGTTTTTTGTTTCTGCTGGGTAGTCATTTTGTGCTGCAAATCTATAAAGATCATGAAAGTACTTACTGCTTGCTGAAGTTTCTGTTGACGTGAAGTTTAAACAATGAGCTGGCGAAATCGTCAATTTAGTCATACGTTAATGATAAAGTTGCTTTGGCCATCTCTGCTAAACCAATCTGGACTTTAATGATGGTCTTTATTGGTTCATGGCTTGTTGATAGTTGATTTTGAACTATTTTGGTGGGCCGGAAATACCGGTAGCGAGTCATATTCTTAGGGTTTTCAATTCAAAATATATTCCATGTCGATATTTTTGCTGAGCATGAAGGTCCAATTTCGCAGATAGATTGGACAAGAAACGGTGATCAAGATTATCACCGGTTGTAGTATTATTTTCTCAGTCTAAAAAGCATATCCATTTGGCTAAAAAATTAACACGTTTAACTTTGTCTTGAAATTGCTTTATGCTTTACCAAATTCTTTGCGTCCGCTGCAGCATAGTTGTGGATAACGGTGGAATAACATTGGCTCTACGTCAGTTAAACGAATGCAGGTAAACGGTTGAGTTTGTATTACTGCTTTACGTCGTCTCGTTTCGAACACCACTAAGAGACCATGCGTTTACGCTAGGCTATGTTAAATCCTATTTTTGATATTTGTTTTTGTTTCAAGTTGTACATTGCTTTTGCTGTTGTTTATGTTTAACTAATGTTTAATTTTTACAGACTTCGCTTTCAAGTTCATCAACGAACAGCGCCGCTCCTCTTTCTGGATGGGCTCCGTTAAGCGGAAAAACGAGCCTAACGCACAAGTTTCACGATGAATTTGGTAAAAGCTCCGAGACCAAAGTTGACAACCCCTCGAAAAAATCGTCTAGTCAAAAAGACAAAACAAAGTCAAAAAATCATTCCAAAAATTTGTTTGTAAATTCTGACGCTTGGGCAGAAGCTTTAGGGGCCAAAAGCTCGAATGACAAACATAAAATGTCAAGTAAAGGTGCATCCAGCAGTAACAACGCAAAACACGCTACTTTGTCTTCCGCAAGCCCAGCACGCCTTAGTGCATCAGGTAGTAATCCCTCGTCGAAACAAAAACCTTATTTGAACTCCGTAGCTTCGCACAAGTCAGCTCCATTTCCGAAAACCTCAGCTGCCTCGGGGTCGGTAACTAAAAGCATGTCAACTCATGACAGCGCTGCCAAGCAGATGCAGCTCATGAAAAAGAAAGCTGCTGCAAAACTGCAACAAAAAAAGCATGCGCGTATTTAGCAGTAACATGTTAAATCCGCCTCGCGACGGATGCGAAAATTTTAAAGAGGTCAAATGGTCGTTGGATTAAGAGCAACGGTTCAAAAAGATGTCGAGCTCGAGTGATGTCAGTGGCGACGAAAGAAGCGCAATGGTTTCAAGGATGACGGTCAAGATTTAAGGGAAAACGAGGGTTTCTTCAAAATGCAGGTTTTGAATGCTATGTCCCAGTCTTCATCATTTCTTTGCACTACAAACTCTTTCAGTTGGGCGTTAAAATATTGAAAAGCATTTTTATGATAGTTAAAAATTATTTCAGTGCCGTTATACTTTAATGATACAATATGGACTTACTATTGTTAGCGCACCGTGAAACATTCATTTGTTTATAATACAAGTTTGCAAATTTGTTTTTGATTTCACATAGATGTTTTGAATTGGCGAATAAATTAATAGTCAAATTATAACCGTACGCTTTAGAATGTTTGTCGGCGTCAAAGATAATATAGCCTCGCTTATAGGTCGAGCTTTGAAGTTACGATTATTATTGCCAACTGAAGAAAAAGTTAATTTTAACAATTATCCAAAAATTTTGTAAAATCTCAATCGAGAGATTTCATACTAAGCATTATCCATTCGAACTCCTGTTTGGTGGTACAAAATTTTAAAATGGCTTTAAAGTTCATCAGATACATCTTGCTTTTTTTGAATGCTTGGGGTGTGGGGTAGCCTTGAAAAATGTTTAATGAAATTGATTCGAACAGTTTTTGTGTTGCCCGTGTCAAGAATCAACGTTAGAATAAATTAGATTTGAAAATGGCGGCCTTTGTCCAAGTTTGACAATCAACGGATCAAAATTCCCTTTCAATCTTTTTTTTTAGGTAGAGTTTTCATCGTCACGAAATAATATTAAAAACCACATTTTTTCGAACCTAATTTTTTTCGCATTGATTCTAGATGCGGGCAAGACAAAAACTGCTCGAATCAATTTCATTGACTAACCCATTAAATCAAGCATTCAAAAGAGGAATCCGATGATGTTTAAAGCAATTTAAAGATTTTTGTATAATTATATTGGTATGGTTAGAGTTCGGTAGTTCGTGATGTTAAATCTCTGCGTGAGAGAACGCATCATCAAGAAGTTTTCGAACACTTGGTGCGGTCAGCCACGCCCAATTAAAGAAACGTCTTGCTGGTGCTGTTTGGTAGTCAACTTCGAGTGATAATTGCATAGGCTAACTATTATACATGCTTCGATTTTTTCTTGTTGATTGCATCGTGCACGAGTGGTAATTGACTTTTGTGCGTTGCCAGTCATAGGCTATCATATTGGTTCTTTAACAACTACTACAGAGACTGATTTGCGGGGTGCTGGTAGGTTCAAGGTTAGGTTAGCTAGAGGGTTGCTGAATCTACAGCTACGCTAAGACAGAAAAGTTCAAATTCAGTAAGGCATTTGTATGAATTTGATAGACTCTATGCTCTGAGTAGGGTATTACTAATGGCCTAGTACTAATACCATAGTCGTTATGTCAGCAAATCTACTAGTTCTCAATGCAATTATTAGCTGTTTTCTGCGCCAACCAAGCTATAATTTATCTTCTACCCCGCACAAATCAATACGAGAAATCTTTGCTGTCAAAATTCACTCTTATTTAATCTCGTTGCACTTTGAGAAAAAAAAGGTCTTTTTACTCAGTATTGCGAATTTCGAGGAGATTTCTTGGCGTAAACGCTGCAACTTTGGGACAGGAGAGCTTTTGCGCCGCGCCAATAATATTTTTGTGTTTTGTTATTTTCTGCGCCGAATTGGTGAAAGATAATGATGCAACATGGTGAACATGCCAACCAATCAACTTTCAATTGCAGATAGCCTATGGTGCAGACTGCAGCATAAATATCTTTAGCCTATACAAGTAGGCTACTGTAACATTAACTGCAGTAAATTCCTGTACGCAAGTAGGTTACCTGTAACGTTAACGGTAGGGTAGGTAGGCCCTACCGTTATTGAGACTACTAGCCTAAACTAACTGTAACTGGTACCGGTAGCCTACAAGTTGCAACTACAGTACTACCGGTCAGCAGGCACGGTAGTATAGAGAAAAGAACAGTGAGAATAGCCTATGTTTTTTTATCAGTCTATGTATAGAGATTCAGATATCTTGATAGAAGTATCTCGTGATACTTTTGTATTGGTATCAAATTAGCATTGACCTCATGTATTGGTACTGGTATCGAATTGGCTACTGTACCGGTACGGTATGTAATGGTAATTGTTTTTTACAGCATATCAATTTCATACTTTTGTATCCATCAGCGATATTTTTTCTGTAAATCAACAAAACAACAGCAGCTCAATTGCAACCAATCTTGAGTTTTATTTGTTGCCTATCCTACCTACCAGTAGTACAGTATATACCTTAGCCAGAAGTGATACCGGTAATTGTTGTTGTATTTCATAGCCTATTTGTCCTCTTGTCACCAGACAGCGTCAGACCAGAGATGCTAACTATTGAATGATCTGCACACTTTTTATTGCCTTGACTAGCCTATTGTGCTTGCACTTGCGGTAATCCACTCCTGCTCAGTGAGGCCATAAGAGTTTCCAGTGATCCAATGTTCTTGTGGATTTCTTTGGATTCTTGTCCACTGAATTTGCTGCTTGTTTGAAGCCAACAAGCAGAGATAATCATCATAAACTTCTTATCCTTGGATGCAACAATGTGACCAGGGTGGGTTGTATCCAGATCATGCAATCAGGGTCGTTGTAAAAATGACGCCTTGAAGTTTAACCTCTTGGCCATGCTGCTGATTATTTACTGGTATCGTATACAAGTATATGAGTCTGGAAAAGTGGAAATTGTTGATTCATTGGTCTTGCTGCTTGCATAGCCTACTGCACTTACAGCACTGAGCACATAGCTTAGTTGTGAATAACTAGCCTAACGAAACATCTGCTGTTGAGTTGGCTAGGCTACTGTACAACACTAACAATAGTTTATGGTACTGCAGTTAATATACTAGCATGTTTGGTTCAATTTTTAATTTAATGGGGCACAGCACAGTCGAATGAAACGAAATTTGCTAATGCCTTTGTTGGTAACATACTACCAGTACCTGACTGCTGCATAAAACTGTTTGTCATTATTATAGGCCTACTTTGCACTTGTTTATACTTCCTTGTACAGTGTAGTTGCTTGATGTTTATAAATGTGAAAAGGGTACAGAACAGCTCAGTGTCATGCATTGCCATTGATGTTTGACCAATAAATTACGACTGCGAAATCCCTTCTGCCTTTCAGCTTTGCTGTTTCTTTGGTCAAGCATGAATGAAATGTCTAATGTTGTAAATTAAATTGTATCTAACTTATCGATTATTCAAAAAATTGATTCTAACTGTAATAGAAAAACATTAGAAACAAAATAATGCAGCATATTCTAATTGCAAGTATACTATTTGCCGGGGCCACTATTTATTACAAATTCAGTAAGGCTCGTTTGCTGACTCTTGGCTTAGGAAACTTTTAAATAAAAATGCAATTGTAATATCAGATATGGTAGACCTAGCTAACTATACAATTGTATATATGCCTACCATACAGTTGGTTAATATATACTGAATTATTCTGTGTGGAGCTGCTGATCTCAGTCTGATTTGTTTGACTAGTTTTACCATACAATTAGATGGCGGTAAGTTGTAGTATATTCAGCAGTTGTGTGTTGATAAAAAAATGTTATATAACTGTATATTTATTATTGATTAATGATTGTTGTGTTTTGTACTGTTAGTTCATGTTTGATTGCCTGCTTACAACTCTAAGCTTACATTTATTTAGCTTTACAGATTAATTTTTAAAAAGCTTTTCTCAAAATTTAACATCTTATTGCTCATTTTTGCTTCAAATTTAAAAAATGCATTGTTGGCACTTGCGGGTCAGAGATTAAATTGTCAGTTTCATACATTCCTGTTTTTGTAGTAGTGTTGCGTGGTAGTATTGCAGTCTGATAGCACTTCCAATTCGTATTGCAGGAAATATCTGTTCAACGAAAAGGAACATATAAGCTAAATGCTTTGAAAAAGATTGAGGAAGAAGTGCAAAAGAAATGGGATGATTTAAACGTGTTTGAAGAAAATGCTCCCAAGTTTGGATCAAAAGAATGGAAGTAAGCAAAATTCATGCTTTGTAATGTAATTTTCATACAACATCATTGATCATATCAAATAAAAGGGTACTGCAGACAAAATTAAGATTTCTAAAACTAGTAAAATTGTACTGGTATTAGATTAGCATTGACCCCATCTTTCATCAACTCACTATTTCTAAAGATATTTTAAATACATTGCCGTGTTTCTAATATAATACTTCATGTCATATTTCACTCTTGGATATTTACAGTTTAAGTGGATAGATGTAAGTGGCACTACTGTAGTTTCTCTCGAAATTTGCGAACTTTTGTGTTGAAAATGTTGATATTTTAGTTTCATGTTATATAATTTTTTTCCTTTATAACTAGCAATAAATTTCTTGTGTTGCAGCACAGAGACATATTTTGTAACCTTTCCTTATCCGTACATGAACGGGCGACTTCACTTGGGGCATACTTTCACCATATCGAAGTGTGAGTTTGCTGTTGGATTTCAGCGTCTTCAAGGCAAGAAATGTCTTTATCCATTTGGATTGCATTGCACTGGAATGCCTATCAAGGTCAGGCTTATTTGTTTTTGTAAAATCTTGTAACAGTCATAATATATCCTGCTGTGGAACTGTCGCAAAAAAATTCGAACAGATATTGTGAAAGATAATTTTTTTGTAGTAGCAGTACCGTATATTAAATTTTACTTCCGAAGGTTTTGTTCGTTTGTAATTTTTGTTTATATTATTTTACTTTCTGCTTTTATTCTATTGGTGTTTTAATTGTTTAGTGGTTGATTATGATAAACATTTTTCAAATTTGAGTTTGATTTCATGTTTCAGGCATGTGCTGACAAATTAAAGCGAGAGATGCTTGAATTTGGTTGCCCACCTGTATTTCCTGATTCTGTTAAAAAGATAGAAGAGAAATCAGATACTCCAGGTACTGTTTGTGCTAAGTAGCAATGTGCTGATTTTGGGATGCTAGCTGAATAAATTAAAATTGAAAATTACCAATTGAAAAATTATAATGCATTGTGGTATCTTAATTATTTCTTGGTAATATGCTTTACCTTTAATTAATGTTTTTATACAATTGTCATAGAAAAGGTGCAACTTGATGGTCTTTCATGAAGTACTTTTCATGGTCTCTTGTTTTTGGCAGTCCAATTGTTTCTTGAAGAAAATTATTGCAAATATGATTTATTCCACTATATTTTTAGGGAAAAATTGCAGATAAAAGGAAAATTTAGTTAAGAAAAGTTGCCAATTAGTTCATTTCTTTTTGCAGCTATCGTTGATAAGTCAAAGAGCAAGAAAACTAAAGCTGTGGCAAAGACTGGAACTGCAACTTATCAGTGGCAAATCATGCAAGCACTGGGCTTAAGTGATGATGAAATACCAAAGTTTGCTGAAGCAGAATATTGGCTTAAATACTTCCCTCCCCACACAAAACAAGACTTACGAAGGATGGGTTTGAAAGTATGCAATATGCATTTATTTTAGCTTGGTATAGAGATTTGATTAAAGTGTGTACAGTGGAATATTCACTTTTGAATTTTTTAAGCTAATAGATATAAGAGATTCGTTTAAATAAAGGTTTGACGGAATTAACTGCTTACTGTGGCATTTAAGATTTAATGTGTCGATTCCTTTTAAATTGCTGTAGGAGTCTTGTTTAATTGTTTGAGTTTGTTATTTAGCGCTGGTTCTGATTAATTCAATGCAAGCGCTTTGCTATCTACAACCCAGAACCGCCCAATGTGTTGCAGTCTTGGAGTTTATGTCATAATTTCCTCTAATTTCTTTAGGCAGACTGGAGACGTACATTTATTACTACTGATGTTAATCCGTACTATGACTCATTTGTCAGATGGCAGTTTCTAACCTTAAAGGATCGTGGAAAAGTGAAATTTGGAAAGCGCTATACCATTTTTTCTCCTCGGGTATGTGAAATCAACCAACGAAGAGCACTTAACCTTAGGAGATGCAGCTTGAACAATTTATAAATTATGTACGGTTTTTAGCTTCGCGCTGGGTTATTATTAAGGCGACAGTTTAAAGTTATATGAAATTAAGGCTTAAGTATGTACAATGTGCCAGTTAAAGTTTTATTGAGAAATTGTATTTATTCGTTTTTCGAGCTCTGGAAAACTTGTCATGAAATAAAATTTACGTTTAAGTGTTTGTGACATTTGAAATTGTAAGGCTGTTTTTAGTGGTTGAATACACCATATTTAGTAACAGTGCACTATACATGCAAACTTGTCAAGTAAAGTAGCAAACAAAACCCTAAATCGAATTTTCCAGTAACTACACAAGAACTCCACTACATTTTTCATGCGTTTGTTTATCAGGACAACCAACCTTGTATGGACCACGACCGACAAACAGGAGAAGGAGTAGGTGGGCAGGAATACACGTTGATCAAAATGCGACTACTTGAGCCATATCCAGAGAAATTGAGGTATGTTGTCCGCTTATGCAGCTATGTACCAATATGGCAGTAAATCATAGCGTCTATATACTGCATTTACACTCGACTCGTTAAAAGCTTCTTAATTGGCTTAAAAATCAACATGTTTAAAGCATCTTAAGTGACTCAAAAATGAGTTGTTTAGGCTTGGTTATTTTGTATTTTGCAAGTTTATTTATTCTGCGACAATGAATTTATAAATATATTTTGCAGGTCTTTGAATGGAAGCAAAGTATTTTTGGTTGCCGCCACTCTTCGTCCAGAAACTATGTTTGGCCAAACCAATTGTTGGATAAGCCCTGATATCGTGTACATAGCATACAGAGTAAGAAGACGAGAAACTACACTAACGTGGCAGAATACGTTTTTACAGCTAGTCCAATTTTTACAACTCGAATGCGAATCGTTACTGGGCGTAAAGTCGTGAGCGTGTTCGTGTTTATTTTAACTAACTGCAGTTTGTATCTTGGTAAGTCGTCACGTCGAGCTTATTTACTGGTACCGAATTTTTTGGTAAAACAAAGATTGAGCTCAAAATTTTACACCAAATATGCACCCTACCACATTTTCTCTGTTTTTCGTATTGGCCTATTTCATGTACAGTTCTTGATCTCGTAATTTTGTACAGTGTTGATTGTTGAGTGCTTGACCCTACATTTGTGCTATTTTTATCAATTGTAATTCCACTTTATTTTCCTCTGTGCCGTTGAAATTAATAATGTATCCAATACTCAATTACTCTGGTTTAGAATGAATCGAAATTGGTAACAACGAACGTTGCTCCTTAAAGAGATAGTTGTCGAAATATTTTTGATCTGTGATCTGTTTAAAAGTGGCTCATATTTTTGTTTTACCGTACACTAGCAGTGCGGAAATTTTGGCCTCCAAAAAGCTTTTTTTCAGATGGAAAACGGAGAGATCTTTGTCAGTACGAGAAGAGCAGCTCGCAATATGTCTTATCAGGAAATGACCAGTAATTTGGGAAAGGTTGATATTGTTGCCGAACTAACGGGACAAGAAATCATGGGTCTACCATTAAGCGCTCCATTAACTTGTTATGAGGTAAGTTGCATGTAGAATCTTTCAAAACTTCATTTTTTTGGCATTGACTTACTTTTTGATGTGTTCAGCTAACGTCAAACTGATGATAACGTAAGGTTTTGATTAAACTTTAATGCTTGTATTCGTTCGGACGCACTTTCATGTATTGAATTTCAAATATAGGTAATTATTGGCGAAAAGATTATTCAGCTGAATATTTGTGTCGCTAATGCTCTATAATCAAATAGCATTAGCATGTTCAGTTGTTCACATTTGAGTTTGTGCATCGCTGATGGTGTTAATTTATCACTTTGCATGGTAAATTTAGTCTTTGGATTTAATTATATTAAATATTAAAAATATTGATTATTTATCCAAAAATTTAACGCGGATATATTTCATCCATGACGACATTCTACACAAAAATTGTAAATTTTGTTAATTTTTTATTATAAAACTTGGTATTATTTGAAATGCCATGTGGTGATTAAGTGATAGGACTTAGAATAGGGATTGTAAGACCGGATTAATCCTTGCCGAAAGCGGATTGGTTAGTGCCATGAAGGCTCCCCGTGATATAGAGGGGCTACCTCCACGGGTCCACGACAACTGACCGCGACAAACTGACTGCGAACCAACTGACCGCGAGCAAACTGACCGCGGACAACGCCGATTGGCTGAGAAGGGCGATCCTAAATGTATTTTTACTATTCCCAGAGCCATCTTGCCCAAACTCTCACTTCGTGACGAAATCAGTGACGAAACCACTGTAACGAAATCGTCGCTTCGCGGTCAGTTGACTTGGCTCGTACCGCCACAATACTCGAATGAAATTTAGCGTCTGTTTACTGTTGTTATTTAAATAACAAGCTCCGAACTACTCGAATCTTCCGTGCTTCGAGCAACTCGAATCATCTTTAAATCGTGATTGGGATAACGAAAAGCAGAAAACAAATGTAAAAAATGTTTTATAGTCAAATGACGGTCTCGAAACTAGTAACCAAGGACCAAGGTAGAACAATAGCATGTAAGGTCGTGGTGTGCAGTTATCGCGCAATTGTGTTACATCGAGCAATTTTTGTCTTTTTTCTAAGGTCATTTATACCTTACCGATGTTGACCATCAAAGAAGACAAAGGGACGGGCGTTGTAACGAGTGTCCCATCTGATGCTCCCGACGACTATGCAGCTTTGTGTGACTTGAAAAAGAAAGCACCGTTACGCAGCAAATATGGCATCACCGACGATATGGTCTTACCTTACGAACCAGTAAGTGATGACGTCACTTTCATCAAAATATTGCATTTAGTCCTTTTTATGAAAAAAATTGAAACTGGTTTATTTGTATTTAATTTGTGAACCGTTTTTATTTTTTAAGGATTCCGAATTAGTTATTTGCGCTAATAAACTCTCCTATCCGAATTTTTTCGCTCATGAAGTAGTTTTTCCACTGTTGTCAGCGACGATTTTTCAGTTAGGGAATATTGGAATGGATTTCTTTTTTTCAGATTCCTATCATTGAGATACCTGATATTGGTTCTCTGGCTGCTGTGTCCGCATGCGAAACATTCAAAGTCCAAAGCCAGAACGACAAAGATAAACTAGCAGAAGCCAAAGACCTCGTTTATTTGAAGGGTTTCTATGAAGGAAAGATGCTGGTAAAATATATAAAACAAGCATGAATAAATGGAATTGCTGTGCTTTAAAAAGTTTGGGCCTTTGCATGCTTATGAACCACACTCCACGTCTACCTAAGCGCACCAACACTAAGTGCTCTTTGTTTAGTTCTGGTTTCAAGTCTTAAATTACAATGAATTAAACGTGTAAATGTGTACTTGCTCACCATGATACAGAAATGTATCGTTCACTCACTTGAGTGCGCTTAACAGTAGTTTTTTTGTTGTTTTTTTTGATACATATACCACTTGTACAGAACAACTGTTCACAAAGCGATATCAGTTTTTATGCTCCGTGGTGTTTTTAAAGGTAAAAGGATTCGAAGGCAAAAAGGTGCAAGATGTGAAGAAAGTTATTCAGCAAGAGATGGTGAAGAAGGGTGACGCTGTTATTTACATGGAACCTGAGAAGAAAGTGATGTCGCGCTCAGGCGATGAATGTGTGGTCGCGCTATGTGATCAGTGGTATGCTGTGGTGTAATTTGTGTAGTGACTATGATATTGCTTATGAGATGAAGATGCCCAATTTTACGGAAAACTGCACCCTACTAAAAAAAAAAGGTCGCGAGACGTCGAAAAACTTTTACCGAAAAGTTTGTTGCAAAGTAAATAAAGAATTTTTAACGGAGATTATCTGTTTTTCTCATTCCTCGATCGCAGTTTCTTGTGACAAGGTTCAATGCGATCTAAATTCACTTCTTCATCTTAAAATATTAGAGCACAAAGTATTTACCGCACTTGAATATTAATGTGGCTATGAGGAATCTTCCAAGCTGTTTTTAAAACGAAATTTCGTCCACTGTTACTCAGTTTTTGTTTAGGTACTTGGATTATGGTGAAGAAGAATGGAAAGCAAAAGCAACTGCTGCTCTTGAGCAAATGAACACCTACACTGAAGAAACGCGTCGCAACTTTAAAGCGACGCTGGATTGGCTTAAAGAACACGCCTGCTCGAGAACTTACGGTCTAGGTTTGTTGAAGTTCTCGGAAATAATTTCTTAGAGTAACGCCTTTGCATTTTGTCAAAAACCGTTTAAATTGCTCCAGTTTAAATTTATGATATCAACTAAATATTGAAATTATTTAGTCAGAAAAAGTGATTATTGACGAATGATATTCAATTTCATACCTGCACCAATTGTAATTGTAATTACATTTTATTCACCAAGTTGCCTTGGCCAGGAGGCAGCGAAGGGACCTTTCGGTCATCTTCAAGCTGCCACGTGTCTACCACACACCAATCAAATCTAACATTTCCGTTTCATGTTAGATTTGAAAGCTATGATCGTCTTTCGGACAGGTGCTAGCGTAACTATCTAGACCTAGAATCGAACTGCGTTTTTTCGGCCTTACTACTCATTCAGCAAATGATCGGCATAAGAGTAAAAAAAATGTCTACTGTAATTTGGTATCAAAATTCTCTAGGTACGAGACTGCCATGGGATGAACATTGGTTAATTGAGTCGTTGTCTGATTCAACAATCTACATGGCTTACTACACCGTTGCACATCTGCTGCAAGAGGGAGTTTTTGATGGTTCTAAAGGAAATAAGTTGGGAATCCGGTAGGTTTCAGATTTGCTTAGATACAATAACACTGAAAAATTTAGCATCAGCTATGATGTTGTGCACGGCTAAAATAGAATGGTTTCCAATAATATTAAAACATATTTGCAGCTTCTCAAACCCCCTTTCTATATACCATGTCATTGCTTCTTCGTTCTGTTCAAGCATCGGAGTACAGGTATTTGCCAAAGTGCATTTTTCAATAAAGAAGGATTAGACTTGCTATCAAAAAGTTTAAAATAGTATTTAATTCCATCTTGATTTACCAAGTTATCTTGTGAAAGGGAGAGTACCGTTGTTTCTTCGAGTCAAGCTGCCACCTGCAAACATACGCGCTGGAGGACTGTTCCTTTTGATGCAGAACTAGTAGAAAAATTATGAATACCAATTTTTATAGTTTTCGGCCTGATTAAACCGGCAACTGAACCCAACGTTCAGTGGCAGATGGTTTATCGACTCGACATTGGGGATCTGCTGCTCTTGAACAAATTGATATAGCTTGGTATTTTCTAGAGCCGAAGAAATGACGCGAGAGGTTTGGGATTACATATTTTATGAGAATGTCCCCTTTCCCAAAACTGCCATCGCTGCTTCTACACTGGATTTGCTGAGAAACGAGTTCCGATATTGGTATCCCTTGGACCTGCGTGTTTCAGGTAAAGTTTGAAAGTATTAGAGATTTCTACTATAATACGAATTAGTGGCGGTAGAAATTTGAAAAGCCTTTGATACTGTTAACCATTTTGTTCATCCTTTTTTAGGGAAAGACTTGGTTCCAAATCATCTTACATATTTCATTTACAATCATTGCTCAATGTGGCCGGATCAAAAGGATAAATGGCCTCGTGCTGTTCGAGCTAATGGGCATCTGCTGCTAAATTCAGAAAAGGTACAGACATCTGGTTGGGTAATTAAAAAGTTTAGTTTTAATTTGACCAATCTTAAGGCTTGTTAATTTTTGTCCTGGCTAGATGTTGCAATTGCTGCACATGTTATGTAATCGTACGCAATAAAAGTTTGGTTGGTTTTGGTGTCTTTTTTCAATAACAGCATAATTTTGAGACGATTTTCAGTGAACAACTGATCTCTGCTCGTCTCTTGTATTGACTTGCACGAATTTCTGAACTTCTTACTTTTATGCTTTTAGATGTCAAAATCAACTGGAAACTTTCTGACTCTCTCAGATGCAATCGACAAATTTTCTGCAGATGGTAAGGTTTTTTGATAGACAAGATTAAGGCTATTTCAGGTGTGTTAATGTACCAGACCACTAAGGCTATAGTCAGTTTTAAGTTCCGAACCCAGAAACTTTTGTAAGCCATGCAAAGCTTAAAACTGATCGTAGAAGGCTGTTTTCTAGAGCATGTTTTTTTCGGGAATTTTGACAAATTTTGGCTTGACGACACCTTTTTTAGGTATGAGACTGACCCTAGCAGATGCTGGAGATGGAATAGAAGATGCTAACTTTGTGGAACGAACTGCCGATGCGGGAATATTGAGACTCTACACGTGGATTGAGTGGGTCGGAGAGGTTTTGAACGGAGATGTAAGTATCAGATAAAGATGTTAGTAAACAGTATCATTGATGATCGATCCAGATAGGTCAATCGCGATGTGCGTCAGAGCTTAAATTGCTTAGGACTTTATCTCAGGGAAATGTAGGAGGCGGTAGAAGAAACTAGGTCCAATTTTTTGATCATTGAAAAAAGGTCGACCTAAATTTTAGTGAATGACCGAAAAAGTTGAGTAATTTTGATCAAAATGACTGAAAAAAACCTTTGCTTATTTCTGCATTCAAGCCTTAAATTTGTGTATGCAATTGTGAGAATTATTGAAAAAACTGTTTGAAAATTGAACATTTGACCAAATTTTCTCTGTGAAAAAAATAATCCCAGGAACGAAAAGATGTGACGGCTCAATATTAGCTGTTTCCCGTAAAACTTCAACGGAAAATCAGGCAATGACAAGATACTGTTGAGTAGATGCACCAGGAATTTTGCCTGCTCTGCTTAGACATTTAGTTAACTTTGTATTGTCTTGATAAAAATTTTAATACTTCTCTTTAGGTTCTGCTAAAATCCGGAAACGCTGATGCTTTTAACGACCTCGTCTTTGATTGCGAGATTAATCAAAGCATTAAAACAACTTGGCAACATTACAACTCAATGATGTTTAAAGAAGCTCTGAAAACAGGATTCTTCGAATTGCAGGCAGGTTGATTCGGATATAACGAACTCACAAAAGTCTTATAAACTCTATTTTCCAACTATTCGGGCCAAAATTCTCCTGACCAAGGCAACTTGGTGAATGAGGGTATTCTACGAATACAAAATCAACAATTTATTCCGATTACAAAATCAGAAACGTATTTTCAATGGAACATCATCGCTATGCTTGTTTTTTTCCCAAGAAGCGGCTCGGCTAGTCTAGAATGGAGGCAAATAACGCAGATTTTGCCACTCCAATTCGTTGCGCGTTTCTGGTAATGCAGCAAGAGTAAAACAAAATTGATTTTAAAATATTATTTTTCAGATGTGTCGAGACAAATACAGAGAATTGAGCATGGGTAACATGAACAAATCTTTGATAATGAAATACATCGAAATCCAAACTCTACTTCTGGCTCCCATCTGCCCTCATGTGTGCGAACATGTGTGGGGAATGATTGGAAAAGTAAGCGATGTTTTTAAACTTGAATTCGTTACATAACTGCAGCATTTTTTGTGGTCATTGTCGATACCAATAGCGCTTGTCGTTAAAATTGATTCTGATCTCACTTTCGGATATGACGTCACAAACCATTACGTTGATCAGGTTTTGAGCAGATGACTTGGTATACAATTAGTGGGTGCGACTTAAGTAGAACCCTTTTCCATGGGTCGTAATAAGTAACCAATGGGTTTCCATCAGTAGTTGCCACCGGGTGATGGGGTGCCCACTCTTGCGTGGTGTGGAAATGGTCACTTCCGGTTCTCCAGCTTTGCTGGGACTTTGTGGTGTTGCATTTCCGTGCACCATCTTTTCATTCACGGAAAGACCGGACAAATCCAACCAACCAATCCCTTCCTACTCGGCCCAGACGGGTTGTTCTAATTTCAAATTTGCTTTTCAATCTTTATCTAGATCGGACGGAAACACCCAACAGCTCCGTTTTACAATATAATTATTTTTTTCTGTTTCAGACTACTTCTATCATGTACGCTCGATGGCCTATTGCAGGAGAAGTAGACGAAATACTGATAAAGTCTTCTGATTACGTCATGGACACAGCCCATGACCTGCGTTTGAGAGTGAAAAGCAGAACGCAGCAGCAAAAAGCTAAAGTGAGATTGCATTTGTTTGCTAAAGGAATTCGTTTCCCATTCCTTTTGTCAATTCCATCGAACGTTCAATCAAGTAGTAATTAATTTGCTACCCGTGAGATATAGTTAGGCCGTGGCTTTATTGAATGACTTACGTTTTTGAAAAGTGGCAGACTGCAGCCTACACAACTTACCATATATTTTATTATTTTAGTTTGTCATTGAATTGCCCTGCAAATTTTTTATGCTTTCAGATTACTAATTCAGCTCAAATATCTCTTAAATGAAGCAGCTTAGGCAGACTTAGTGACCTGGTTATTTTGTTGTGGCAACTTAGCTTGAACATTAATTTTTAATTTATTATTGGTTGTTGCATCATTCTTGGAACAAATCGTGCGTTTACGAAATCAGAACATAAAACTTAAATTTCTTGAAGCATAGCCAGTAACTTTTTTTTTTTTCAGAAAGGAAAGTTTGAAAAGCCCACTCATTGCATTGTGTACGTTGCAAAATCATATCCAGAATGGCAAAGAATCACTTTGGAGGTTCTGAGGTAAGAGATTCGGATATGTGCTGAAGGATTTCAACATCTGTTTGAACGAGATTTATTTTACAAACTCGACATTTATTTTACTAACATTAAAAATTACTCAAGTTAGAGTTGGAACGTGTCATTCTATATCGAACTAATACATTGCATCTTTTTGTTAGCTCTATTTTATTTTGCAGATCCAAACTTGATGCAAAAGGTGTGCTGCCAGAAAACAAAGAAATCGCTGCCGAACTGAAACAGAAACCCGAATTGAAAAAGTACATGAAAAAGGTAACCTAAGATGGGTGTGAGTCAGAGATGGTGCAGATCAGATGTAAGGCGTCGCACCCTTACTCCCACGATTAAAGGTTCGATTCTGTCCTTGACGATTCTGCTTGTCTTTTGTATATTGTACCATGTGTTAGTTAACTTTATTAAAAAGCGTAAAATATAAGCTAAACGTAACGACTATAGACCAGTTGGTAGAGCTTCTGGTAAGTGTTCAAAAAGTTGCCCGCCCTCTGTTCGATTTCCAAACTGGCAATGCGTCGTTGCATCTTTGGAAAAGACGCTTTACGCTTGTTTCTCACAGGGCCAAGCGATTCTATCCGTTTGTGATGGTGGTCTGATGAAAGTCTTGCAAACGGAACACATAAAAGGATTCTTACTGCATGCCATTGGTGTGGTTATACTGACGCGGAGTCTTTAACTCATAGGAATGAATGAAAAAAGAATAAACTTTTAAGTTATATCTGCTTGTGCGAGGTATGCAATGCATCATGAAAACTAGAAAGATGCAACCTTTTCCTAAAGTGCTCGCAATCGACCAACGCAGTCGTTGCTGATTGGAAAAATTGTTTTCAAACTTACAACGGATGCTATGTTTACTAGGTGATGCCTTTTGTTGCAACCGTAAAAGAAACAGCGTCAAGAACCTCATCTGATCAAGCCTTAGCTCTCACTTCACCTTTTGACGAATGGAAAGTCCTAACTGATAATAGCACCTATCTGGCGGAGACATTAGAGGTAATGGTATTTGTAGCAGTATCAAAATATTCGGAAAAAATTTACGATTTCGATTTTTTTGCCAAATCGCTGCATTGCATGTACTGATATGTGTATGTGGTCTTATTTTTCAGGAAGAGATTATTTTACCGGAAATTTTTATCTACTTTTGTATTCTGACCCAAATGTAACCAAAATCAAATTGTTTTTCAAAACCTAAACCCAAACCCTAATCTTAGTTCTTGGAAAAGTGAATTAAAAATGCGCGGATGAATATTTCTCATTTTCATTTTCTTTGCTTAAAATTTTTCGGTAAAACGGTCACTCCCTATTTCTTTATTAGTTTAACAGACGTATCAAAACTACTTCTGAAAATGGATCGTATGCATAAGTTTTATCGGAAAGGCAACAAGGAATAATTAAGTCTGCATTTACAAAATAGGTGTTTTTTTAGCTTGAAGGTGTTGAAGTGAAGTATTCAAGCGAAGGTAATGCGACAATTCAAGAAAACTGCTCCCCAGGCCATCCATTATGTGAATTCATCGCTGTTCCTTCAATTGAAATATCTGTAAGTGCAGTAGTGTTAGTGAACCATTAAAGCAAAAGCTCATAAAATACATGTTGCTAAACCAGTGGCCATTAAGCCATGTTCAATGTTGATAACGTGTTTTTGTTGCTGTATTAGAATAATGTTAAAAATCGAAGGTGTTGAACGATGAAGCAAATACGAATTACCGTAATTTAAAAAAAATGACAAAGCCTGAATCAATACTTGAAAAATTAAGAAACTTTTAAGTTTGAAATAAAAATTTAAAGTTTTTGACTTAATTTAGGTGATTGAAATTTTTTGTGTTGGTGAAAATTATTCAATAAACGTCTTCCGACTTTAATTTCGATTCAATGAACATGAATTGCCACTGCTAGCTTTTTTGCCATTTTTCTTTCAATGCAAGCTCAATTATTTTGATCAACTATATTTTTAGGTTGTGAACCCGCAACCTTACTCTGGCCATTTCACAGTTCGTATACCGATAAGAAACGGAGACAATATTTCTCGCATCGTTAGCAGACTTAGAAAAGTGAACCGCTACATAAAAGGTAGGAATTTCGAAAAAATGTTAGTTTTCGAAATGTGCGTAAAACTTCTATTAAAAGTTTCATTAGCAACTCAACATGAAAACAAATGTAATACTTGATTCACAATGATGTCTGCTTTTTAGCAAAGGGCTCGATTTAGAAATTTTTATTTTGTAATATTAACTTTAGCTTATATTCGGCGAAATAGCTATCTAAGATTGGGCGAAACAGCTGTTTAAGGCATGCCATTGGAAATTTATTATGATAATTATCGCTTGTAATATTGTGATTGCTAGCATTTTCGGGAAAAAAAAAATGTGTTGTGATCTGGTTAATTTGCGATTCCTTGCCTTTCTACGCTCAGAGTCATATCTGTAGTTCTAGCTATACTAACAAGAAATAAAAGACGAATGTCTAATCGGAAACAGTATGACTTAGGTTGTTAATCGAAGGTTTGATTCTGCCTATAGTACTCAGAATACTGTCTATAGCTTAGCTTTAGCGTACATAACGAAATTTGGCATCTTTGACAGAAAGCACGTACTGCACTTGTTACAGTAATTCCACAATTTGTATGTGCGTTGTACATCATGTAAAGTTATAGAAAAACTTAAGTTGGTCGATCAGGTGGCAGCTTCATTTGAAAACCAAAGGTCCCTCTACTATCTCCCAGCCAAGGCAACTCGGTGAATAAACAAACATAATTGTTTTAGCTGCTGTCAATCTATTTCAGAATCAAACCAAGTTAAATTGTATCGCTATGAAGATCCAGTTTGTGGTCCACGAAAACTACCCAATTGTGCGGATATTTACGCAGGAAAAGTCGCAGTAAAGGAAGACGCTATGTTGGAAATTAATGAACAAACCGTGTTTCTGAAAGAAAATGGGAATTCTCCCGCAGATCTAAATCGTATTTTGATGTATTGTGTACATTAATGTCAGTTTTCATGTAGCAGCTGCTGTGGTCAATTGGCTTTAACAGCAAAATATTTTTGGGAGAATTTCTGTGTTTCTAATTATGCTAACCCGGAAGTAGGCCTGCAATATTCTCAACTGCTTTGCTTTGCAATTGGTGTGTGGTGATATAGGAAATTGTTGCAATTTGCAATTATGTTTCTTAACTTATTCGAGTTCATCAATAAATATTACCGTACTTAAGAAATAATTTGTGCTCAAGAGTTTTAGTCAATTATTTATTGTAGCTCTATCGGTATTATACTTTGCCGCGCGAGTTGGTTGTAAAACGCATCTGCTTCTGATGACCGTCCGGGTTTTCATCTTTCCGAGTTTATCAACTTGTTCAGCAAACTGTCTCAAATTCAATCTATATTGCAATCCGTTACTTATTCATGAGCCAATTCTATTCCTGGCAGTTTATTTTATCGCTCCCGTTATCAGCTAAAGTTGCGGTAATTTTTAAAAAGGCGATGAAACAAAAATTGCTCAGCTCATGAAACCATCGTTATGTTACAATATTTAAAATAATATTTAAAGACTTGGTGCGTAGCCAGAAATCTGCCCTGGGGGCGAGGCTATTGCGGGGATCGCCGCCGGAGGCTAGAGAGTCTCGAAGATTGCTTTTTTTTTCAAAAATTGCCTAATTTTGCGACTGTTTGTGTTGAAATTAATACTTTTAAAACGTGGCATAGAAATTGCCAGAGCAAAAACATGAACCGGCTGCGGGAGTAGGCGATGGCTAATGGTAAAATTTCAACCTGTTTGTTCCTAAGTAGGTAAATAGTAAATTGAAAACCTATCAAGTTTTTACCTAATTCGTCTGCATTTTGTAGAGAAAGATAATTTTGGGGAAGGGGCTAATGGAACGAAATTTGAAAGAAGTGATTGGTAACTAATTAATTAGCTACCGTAAATTAAACGTCGGTACTGAATAGCCTCTGTGGCGAGAAAGAACTGATCATGTTCAGCGCATGCAAATGCTGCAATCGCGCAGATCATGTATATCAAATGATTTATCCGAGTGAACCAAATTCCGAACGTTTCAATTTGTTTTTGTGTCATGTTTTTGCGATATATTAGCGTTGCTCCATATCTGCCTCGTTTGAGTAATTCAGATTCCCAAAACGAATGGTTTTCTATCCTTTTTTTTATCTTTGGGTGCGCGAGCTCAAGTTAGTTTCTTTTCACTAAATTTCGACGTCATAGAGGACAAAAGAGGCGGAGATGGAACTGTACCGGGTATACAAATCTTGTTTTGGGTGCGGCAAAACAGAGTTTTTAGAGTTTTTACAGAGTTTTTCGCATAAAAGTTTTTACAGTTAGAATTGCTATCATTTAGAGTTGTCAATGGTGCCGGAACGGGGGGGCAGGGGGGCAACTGCCCCCTGCCCTTTTGTCAGGAGGGGCAAGGGGGCAGTACTGCCTTTTCCATTTCAGTGCGATAGTAACAAAGCAAACGCTTGCTAATCTCAAAACTCGCTTATCCAATGCAGAATGAATTCAATTGCTTATGAACGATAGATCGAAGGTGGTCGGATCCACAAATTTGAAGATCCCGAACCGATCCGGATTCAACAAGAAGAGATCCGGATCCGCCACCTTTTAAATTTTAAGATCCGAATCCGCCAGTATGCAGTACAACTACACTTTGTTCATATCAACGAAAACCAATAGTAGACCAAAGAAACGCAAAAAAGGTCCTCACTCAAAATTGGGCGTTTTTTTCTGCCTAAATTCGGGTGAAGACCAAAAAAATTAAAATAGAGGTTCTTATACTGTGGCGTTTTTTATACCCAAATTTAGGTGAGTACCAAAAAGCAAAAAAAAGGTCTTCACTAAAAATAGGGGCGTTTTTTCCACCAAACTTTGGGTGAAGCCCAAAAAAATATAAAAGTCTTCACTGAAAATTGGGGCATTTTTTTGCCAAAATTTAGGTGAAGACCAAAAAAAAGAAAGGTCTTTGCGGAATGTAGTGCTGATATTGTCCCCAAACTATTTGGAAGGGCAAAGCCAAATTCAGATTCTGATCCGCATCTTCTTATAAAACTGGATTCGGATCCGATCCGGATCCGCGAAAAAACAGTTAGATCTGAATCCGATTCGGTCCGCTCCGTATCTGTTGCCACCTCTGCAATCGTTCTAACAGATAATTTAATCGTTTGTGAACAATAGAACTGACAAATGACCCAATTGTGCACGATAGCAATTAACATAGTAGAAAGTTAGTAGCCTAGCAACTTGCACTAGACTGTACTAAACTGTACGTTTTTTAGCTAGCTCGTGAAAGCTGATAATTTGGATGAAACTCAACTCATATATATAAAATTTTTTGTCGATACAAAACACATTACAATGTTTATTTTCAGAAAAAATATCTTTTATTATAAACAAAATCCTCTCCATTAATTGGCGCTAAAAAGTTCGTTGAAATCAACTATAGCAAATTGCGTGTGTTAAATGATTTCTAAATAACGTACCGGTAAAATAGGTGAGCAATCTTGTGGAATGCATTTGGTTAGTCTGTGAGCTGTGACGCCCGATTTAGTTTCATGAGTTTAAACTGACGCTACGAAAATATAGGGTGCTACAAAATTTCAAATTAAAAACTCAAGGATCCTATGTCTGTAGGCCTCAGCATTACTCTATCGCAAGACATTCAAGCTTCTAACTTTGTTTGTAGTCCTATAGTAGGAACGATCAACGCTGACGTTACCAAAGGCGAATCCAGGTGGTCCGGACCTCCCTGCTCAAACCGGAGAACAGTGCCGCAACAAAAGCGTTGTCCTAGGGGAGGGGCAAATTTTTTGCTGGTGGGGCCGCAAAATTGAGCAAGTTGGTGTTGATCTCCGAAAACAAAAATAAAACTCCAAGCTCTACATAACTCCAAGTTCTCTGTTGATCTCCAAAAAAAAAAGGTTATCGCGCCAAATTGGTCTGGTCTGCTTTACTTCAAGTTCTCTGCTGATCTCAAGAAAAAAAGATCATCGCGCCAAATTGGTCTACTTTTCTGCGAGTTCTTTGTTGGTCCCAAGAAAACAAAAGCCACCGTCTTGAAGCTGCCGCAAGGAAAAGGGGAGTTTGGGGGGCGCCGCCCCTTTTGCCCCCTAGGTGCGGCCCTGCCGGAGAAATACAAGAAAAACTTCCAACACACAAAAATCATTGCAGTAACTGGAGCAAGATCCATACAGTAAAATACTCGGTAGGGATGGGAATGCCGGGATGTGGTGGCAATAAACAGCTTCTCCAAAATTGTCTTGTTTTGTAAATGCAAACGAATTAGTTTAAAATTTGTGATTTTTTTTGTTTTAAGGTTTACCAGCTTCTTATAAAAAGGCTTAAAACTTTACCGTTAGCCACCGCTCACACAGCCAATCTGCTCATTTACGTAGCCAGTTTAATCATGTTTTTACCCTGCTAATTTTTTTAGGCCACAATTCAAAAGCATTAATTTTTGCTGCAATAGGCCTAAAATTAAATTATTTTTGCACAAAAACTGCAAAATCTCCGAGCTCTGGGGCTCCGCCCCCAGACCCGCTTGCCTCCGGATGCTGGGGGCCTTGCCCCCAAACCCCCAAAGGTATTCTGCGGCAGAATCTGCCCTTAATTAATTAATAATTTGTTTGTTGTTAGTTTCTAGTGTTTATGCGACGTACTCAGTACTCTGGCTTTGGTGACTTGTTTATTTGTTTGTTTGACCGTATGTCTGCAATGTTGGTGGTAATGACTGTACGTACAGTATTAAAAGTGCCTTTTGAAAAAGCGGCCCCCCCCCTTGCCCTTCTGACGTTCCGGCACCCCTAAGAGTTGTTACCATTGTTAAAGTTGGCTGTTTTGCAAAATTTTGTGTTAACAAGATCGATTGCAAGCTAAATGATCTGAGATGGTTACGCAGTACTAACAGTAGGAGTCAGATCAGCGCACCTATTAACAGAGGTGGAGTCGAGGACCCAAGGCTCGAGGCCAAGGCCAAGGACACAAAAAAAATCCGAGGCCAAGGCCAAGAACAGCCTCTCCGAGGACAGACACTCTCGAGGCCAAGGACAGGAATGCTCGAGGCCAAGGACCAAGGACACAAGCGCAAGTGCTCTCCAAAAAAAAAAAAAAAAGTCTTCACAAAAATTTTTCAAGCGATCTCCACAAAAAACGTTTTCCAAAAAATTTTTCAAGCGCTCCACGAAATTTTAACAATTCAAAAAATAGTGCTGTCCTCGAGCCGAGGACAGGCCAATTTTTGAGGACTTGAGGCCTCGAGGCCAAGGCCAAGGACTTCAAAATGAGCCCTCGAGGACGTCCTCGAGGCCAAGGACGTCCTCGAGGACTCCACCTCTGCCTTTTAGTCTTCCTCCATCCTTCTTATCCAATGTCCAATACCCTTCCATCCCCACAACTTTTTTTGAAGCCTGCGTAAAGCATTTTGCTTTAATCGATCAAATTTAATTGTTTTTTTTATATCTAGCGGTATTTGTTAAGATTTTGCTAATTTGTAAGCTTTATTTTTCGACAAATATAAGCCCTCCCTCCTTGGTAAATGTTTTAGAAAATAATTAAATCATTTGAGGGTCCATATCACAGCAAAAGACTGCCTCAGAATAAGTGCAAAAAACATGATATTTTTATTATTCTTCATTTTAGTTGGCAAGCTAATGAGGGGAGGGAGGAGGGGCTACAGCCTTGGCTACGCTACTTTATGATATTATGATAATAATTTATGATATTAATAAACTTTATGATATATGCCGGTATGAACAGTAGACTAACAGCTAGATTTAAGATGACAGCCAAAGGGATTTTATTATTTTTATTCGGTGTTTATTTCAGACTCATAAAGTCCATTTAAGCAAATTAGAAAAACCTTTTATTTGCATTAGAATAAAGTAGGCTAGTTGCTGTCGTTTGTTACGCAGTTCGTAAACTACTGTACCCTGCGTTGCAGATGGCTTGCCTAATTGAATGCTAAATACTGTAGATCTTAACCATTATATAAGTTTACAAACTGGTACTGGTAGGCTAGTTATCTGATTTTACTTTTAGATAGGGTCTAATTCTGAATTTATTCTATTCTAGTAAATAGTAGGCCTACCATATTAGTTACCGGTATAACACTTTACGGGCAGTAATCGACTATTTCACATTTGGCGTCATGCCAGTGGTAACAACTATGGTAGCATGTACTGATCCAGAGCAGTAAAAAAATGACTTAAGCTCTAAGTAGGCTAAGAGCATAGTTTGCCTGCTCACACAGTCACTTATCTTTAAAAGCCTGTAAGCACTGAGCATACTCAACTTCTAGGCCAGGCTACCTTTACTTCCAGCTTCACTCAGTACAGTTACCTGCCTTCTGTAGCCTACTCTCTGAGCCTGTAACTTGAAGGTCACAATCATGTCAGATATATGTCAGGTGTCAGCTGTGTCAGATTTGTATTAGGGTTAGGTTAACTCAAATCCATACACTAGGTAGGCTACAGTCTCTCAGTGACAATTTATGAACTTAAGCATTGGTTAAATTTTTTGATTAGCCTACGCTCTGGCAGTCTGGCTATTGCTTATAGTTCAATAACTTTAGTTTAGATTATGGCAGAGGCTGCTATTACGTTATATAAGAATAAGAAAAACGCCATCTTGCCCTAAACCTCACCCAAACTCTAACTTTAGCTCTAATCCTAGTGTTAATCCTAACCCAAGTTCAAAATCTACCCTAACCCTAATGATAATTCAAAAAAAGAGTAAATAAGTGCTCAATCTTTACTCTCTTATTCTGTTTATGTGCATTGCATAACAGTAGTCACTTTCTTAGATTATACCTGTGATGGTGGGTACATTTTGCTTAAGCTATTCATGATTGATTTTTTATCAAGAGTTGTTTCTTCTGTTTATAAGCTTACATAAGAAAGAACCAACTGGCAGCCATGGAAGAAATGGAATTGGAGGAGGTTGATTATGTGCAGGTGAGTTGATCATGGTAATTACTCATTGGTCTACTATGCTAAGTAAAGTGTTATGTACATCTGTTAGCAGTTAGCCAGTTGCCAGTACTTAAAAACAACGAAGTGACTTGACGCACAGAACAGCGCGGTTAAACAATCAAAGATTCCAGTGACGTCACTCGTTTTCGGAAATTTTTATTTCTATTATTACATTTATAGGGTTGGGTTAGGGTTGAGGTTTGGCTTTGGGTTAGGGCTAGGATTAGGGTTAGGGCTTAGGGTTAGTTTTTTTAGGCTTAATTACAAAATGTCTGCGCGCACGAAACGTGCGCCAAGCCTTTTCCTAAAAACAATACAGGTGTATTATTTGATTTGTTAACCATGAATACTGTAAAATGTAGGTTGGTGTTATTGGACGAAGCTGCATGAAAATATTACCCAGCAATGAAAATTCTAAAGCTACACAAAAAGTGGTCGTTGGTGACAAAGATGGTGTTTTACAATCTTTTACCATGAAAAAGAAGGAGCTTACAGTTAGTTCACCATTGTTTACATTTCATTTCATTCATTGTTATTTAAGTCCTGAGTCTATGGTGTTCAAACTTTGTTGATGGAGGTACAAATTGGACTCATCAAGGTTGCTTGCAGACCAGTCAAGTCTACAAGCAGGGCCATGGTATGGAATGAAAGACAATTTTTCCATATTCCACACCTGCAATTTTCTTTCATTCCATATCCATTCCATAATAAAAATCTACCATTCCATGTCAAAATTTTCTTCCAGATTCTATTCCATACTTCCATACCAAGGTACTTTTAGACTGAAAGCAACTTAACGCATGATTTGCACCTTTACAATATTAAGTGTGTCTTAGCAAGTGGTCGCTTGTGAAGGTAAGCATGTACAATTTACGCCCTGTGTTGCTTTCTGGTCTAAGCATAACTACACAACCATTTCAACGGATCTAGTTCTTATAACAAGGCTGAAACATGATTGAAAAACTAATGTAACGTTATAATTAAATAACATTTAAAATTCCATTTTTTTTATACAGTACATCAGGGGCTCTTAACCTTTTTTGTCTCGTTTACTCCTTGCTTAATGAAAAAAATATAATTTACCCTCATCTTCTTGGTGGTTCTCAAATTTTTGCGAGTCTTGCGATGATCTTCAAAAAAAAAGGTCTCCAGTTTGAAACACCACCAATTTCTCCGATTCTTTAGATGATCAAAAAAAAAAAGACTAATCTTTAGGCTGAAAACCCACAATTTTCTGTGGATTTTGAGGTTTTTATGCGAGTGTTCCACAATTTCTGCAGGTTTAGTCGACTTGCTATGGATTTTTGGAGCTGCCCTCTTTTTGGGCTACGAAAATATGGTGCAACAGTTTGCTTTAGTTTATAATTCAGTAAACTTACCCCCTTGGTAGCTAAAATTTATCCCCAGGGGGTAAATTTACCCCAGATTATGAACCCCTGCAGCACACAGTGTATACCAGTTTTCTAGACTACTGTTGTTCGCATGCACTGTTAGGTAAATCATTACAGCAAGCCAATATATATCAATATCATACTTTGTAAATTGCTTTGGTTGTTTTGTACGGTTCGAATCATCTCATTCCACATTCAAAGCACTATCACATTGAACTACCACCAATTTCTCCAATTCTTTAGATGATCTCAAAAAAAAGACAAAGGCCTTTGGGCTGAAAACCCACAATTTTCTGTGGATTTTGAGGTTTTTATCTGAGTGCTCCACAATTTTTGCAGGTTTGGTCAACTTGCTATTGATTTTTTAAGCTGCCCTCTTTCTGGGCAACGAAAATATGGTGCAACGGCAATCCAGTGCAGTTTGCTTTAGTTTATAATTCAGTAAACTTACCCCCTCAGTAGCTAAAATTTATCCCCAGGGGGTAAGTTTACCCCAGGTTGTGAACCCCTGCAGCACACAGTATATACCAGTTTTCTAGACTATTGTTGTTTGCATGCACTATTAGATAAATCATTACAGCAGGCCTATATATATCAATATCATACTTTGTGAATTGCTTTAGTTGTTGTTTTGTATGGTTTGACTCATCTCATTCCATATTCAAAGCACTATCACATTGAGCTACCATAGAAATATTAACCACTTAAACGAGAGACAATTGACCGACCTGTATCTGATGTATGCACACTTGCACAAGGTTTAATGATTGCAAGTTTGGATTTCAGATTTACATCAACGATAAAATTTGGCATAAACAAACTGTCAAGGAACATTTAATGTAATAAATATACCAAGCTTTGACACCAAAAAGAACCAGAAGCTTAAACGCTAAAAATAAAATAATTAAGCTCACTTAAAGGATGAAATAAAAAATACGAATTTTTTTGACGATGGAAGAAAAAAATTTACCATTTGGCAAATTGTCAATCTCAAAATGAAAAAACTAGTCAAACCTTCCAAAACCGTCAGCTACAGCATTAATGCTGCAAATTGCAATGTACTTACTATGATGCAATACATACACTGTTTGTGCAATACACACAAATAATAATAGAAAAGATACTGAACACTGAACTAGGAAGATATTATTTGTCACTATACATGTATATTTTTCTGTAAATAACATGCACAAAATGTAGTATGGAATTGGTATGGAAGGTTGTCTTCCATTCCATTCTTTAAATCTTCCATATTCCATGCTGAAATTTTCGTTCCATTCCATACCATCAGTGCTGGGCACCGCAAATTTAAACTCTATTCTACAACCGCAAAATAGCAATGGGTGGTCTGCAACCGCAAATCCGCAAGTTTGCGGTAATTTTTTTCACTTCCACAGCCGCAAATGACTTTTTGCTTCTGCAAACTTGAACCGCAAACTTTGCTGTTTTTTCCTTGGTTTGGTAAATAGAGGAGACCTATAGCAATTATATAACAATGCTTGATATTTTCCGTATCGGCTGCAGACCTGTATAATAAACATCAGTAAGTTTTCTTCGGTTTATTTAATATTCTGTTTTTGTAAGTTATAATATTCATGTCAGCAGCAGGGCCGAGTGGAAATGTACGCAGGTTTGTTTAAACAAAACTGCGACCAGAGTTGGATTACGGTTGCGACTCTTGGGGCTGGATTAGACACTTGGAAGAGAGTAACCTCACCTGCCAGTCACTTTCATCGCTCGTTCTAACTTCTAACTACAGTATGTTCGTTGAGTTGAAAATCTCTATTTGATTTACATACTTGTACAGTACATGTACTTGTCACATAGGACAAACAGAGATGCACAAATCGTTATTGGGTCACGGAAAAGTAAAAACTCGAGACGCATGAACTTGCGTTTTTGCGTTTTTGAAATTGGTACTTTACAGGCATACAGGCTTGTATTTACTGCTTTAATGATGGAATGGAGGGGAGTTTGTTGTCGATGTCTCTTCTTGCTCCCTTAATCACCCATGGCAATTTGCAGATCACGATTAAAATAACTTAGTTTCAAACATGATAATTTCAGTTAGCATTTTTTTTTTTGCTCCTGTACTGGTGCAAAAATTTTTTAAATTGTTTTGAAAGGTGTTCACATAAAGGCAAACTTTTGCCAAGATGAAAGGTGCTAGGTGTAAGAACAACAAGCCAAAAGTTTGGTTCCTTTGTTTATTTTATTTCAGTTGCAATACAGTCCTGATCAATGGCTACATGAAATTCCAACGCTTTAACTTCTAGTCGTACTTTGGATAAGAGCAGTCTTTCAAAAGCTTTCAAATTTCATACAATATAATTACGGTGCAGACACTAGTGTACCTAGAAAGAAGGCCACTATGCCGTGGCCTTCCCTCAGACCCTAAAACTGAAACAGATAAAGCAAAACCAAGCAGTTCTAAGAGGATGTACGTTATTACTGCGTAAATGCAAAAATAAATTGATCTTCATTTGGTTTGATTTCTTACTTCACAAATGACCTAGATTTTTAATTCTGTAATGTTTTTGAAGCATTTTCATTTTGCGAATTCATTCTTCTAGTAAGTCTCGTAAAAGCATTATAGCCTACTAAAACTTGCTTCCAGAATGCACGAAAACGCGTAGTTTTAGTGCAATTTTGCATATTTTTTGCAGAGCATGTCCCAGACCATCCTACAATGGTCTTGCCTTTGGCACTCTCCATATCATTGATTTGTGGCGTCATAGTGCGACGAAACTTTAGTCCCCCTATGAAACTTTTGGTATACACTACTGGGTGCAGATATTAATTTTGCTTAAAAACTCACCCTCATTTAAAGTTTTATGTTTCTCATTAGCGCTGAGCAGTCAGCACTCAGCACTTACGGTAATTGCAGAAATAAAAAATTTGGGTTTTAAGTCTTGGTTATCGGTATGTAACATAGATTCAATTAATGGTCACTGTTAGATTAGAAATTTGTTTCAACAGTGGCCAGTTTGTTGGTGGTGCTAAAAATCTACAAGATCAATGTTCTGTAGTAATTTACGTGCCAAAAAGTTTGTCAATATGATTAACTTCGCTCGTAAATTTTGGAGTAACGCCACAAACTGCTCAGAAATTTATGTCATTTCTTAAATAAAAAATAGGCTAAGCATTTTGACGCATCATTTGCATGATACACAAACTTTGGAATATCAAAAAAGCAAAGTGTTGTATTATGTAGGCATCACCAAACCTCACAAATTATTCAGGATACAGAATTTTTTTTCAGACTTCTAAAGCGGGCAGTAATATTAATTTCCAAAAATCGTTGGAAATTCCTTGAGCGGCAACGCGTATAGTCTAAAGCATGCCTTCCAAACAGACGATCAACAAAACAAAAACACTAAAAAGATAAAACTAAGATTGAAAATGTTGGTAGGCCTGCAGCCTATTTATTTCTTAAACGTGCTGGACATGTCATCAAAGTCGTCTTGTGCAACCATTTGCCACTTCAAAAAGTCCAAGTTTTCCTTCACAAAAACAAGCCGTTTGAAGTTTCTGGACGTTAAGCCAACTCATTTTGCTATAAGAATTGCAGCACCTCTGGGAAATAATCGTTCCACAGCAGAGGAACTTGGTGATAGGGTGTTGTACATTAGAAATACATCCACCAAATCTGTTGATACTTTGAATCGTAAATATGTATTATTTTGGAAATTGCAGAAACAATCCCAGTGATGTTGTTGATTTGCGGTAGATTTTAATTTTTTACCGCAAATGTTTGCGGTAAGAAATCGGTTCGCAAACCTAAACCTTGGGTCCGCAATTTGCGCACCGGTTTGCGGAAGTGCCCAGCACTGCATACCATGTTCTGGTTCCAAAAACCAAATTGAGAAAAAAGAACACTGTATTGGTCAAATATTGCAGATTAAGATTTGCAGTGGAAAAACTAAAAAAAAGGTGAAGTTAAAAAATGGTTTTCAACTGCTTTATAGTGGAAAAAATAGATGAAGACTGAAAAAAAGAAAAAATGTCTTTAAATACTCCAAGTCAGAAATATGCAGCAAGAGCTAAATTTTGCCTTGTCAGTATATTTCATTCACAATTGCTTGTGATAATTTTGTTGGAAAAAAATTGCTTTCTTTGAGGGCTGTAAATATCCTGCAGACTAAAACTGAGACACCAATGATTCAAGTAAATTAGCGTTAATATAGTAAGAACAATTAGATATATACCATTATAGTTTCAGTCCATATTGGGTGATATAATTTAAAATTGCTTGAAAAGATTGCATAATGTGCAATCTGTGTATTTGTAAATCTAACCAATTTTGAATTATGGCAGTACTTAGTTGGTATATAGCACATGCATTTCGAGTTGAATATTGTCCACACTATGTTATTGATCATGAGATAGATGAATACTGTAATTAATGCAGGTATTTTAAGCCAGTGTTTCTTAAAAGGGTGAATGGTTCACTCTAGGGTTCATGAAAATTTTGCAAGGGTGAACCAGCGCAAACAGAAATTGCCTGAAAGTAACAACCTATCACAAACAGTTCACTTCCTAGTTAAGCAGGAACACAATGATTGTGTGTTTAGGCAACATCACTGTGGAGTAATTTCACGTTTCTTTTTGGAGTTGCATTAAATGGGGCTTCAGCCCCCCTCTTAGTCAAGTCACTTAGAAAGTTTAACTCAAAATTGCAAGCGTTTAAACATGTTTTGGATTTGACTTGTGAGTAGGGGGGTTCTTGAAAAGCTGCGCAATTTAATTTTTCAACCTGCTTTCAAAGTAGTTCATTAGTTCTTTCAAATCCCTCCAAAAAAGTACAAAATTTGATTCGAATGCTGCTAAAATGGCTGTTTTTTTGCAGAAAAATCACAAAAATTGCCCAGCGATTGCCTGCTCCCAGACCCCCATCTGTAAATGCTTGAGTTGCACCAGTTTGCTCAGCACGCTACCCAATTTAGACGTTTTTCAGGCAAAAAGGATTTACCTTTGGGTTAAAGCTCCTCCTTAACAAAATCCTGGTTATATATACACGAAATATTATTTTTATATCAAGGGTGAATGATATGCTGAAATCTGTGATAAGGGTGAACAAAACCAAAAAAGTTTAAGAAGCACTGTTTTAAGCGATGTATAACTTTTTGTAATTTTGAACAATCTAATTACATTGAATAATCCTACTGTATTATTTTCCAAAATTGAATTTCCATGAGCTACTGATGCATTATTTTGATGTGGTGCAATGTTTAAATTGTCTACTGAGCAATGCTGTTTTTTAAAATTTGGGATTAGAGGTCTTAATAGAATGCTCATGATTCAATTTGATCAAAATTGGTTTTGAATTTTTCTCTACCAGTTTACAGTGCTGAGTGGAATATTTTAGTTATGTATGTTTTAGATTGATTTTATTTTCAGAGTATATTCAAGCTTTCTTCTGGTCCACCCATTGTAACTATTGAATTAGGTGGTGCTCTAGGCACACCTCAGGACAAAATCTTCGTTGCTTCTGGAACTGAAATTCGTGGTTATTCAAGAAAGGGCAAAAAGTTTTTGGATTTTAACAGCAATCTTTCTGAAACCATTGCCAACTTGTAAGAAACTTCTTCTTGTGTAACAATTGAAAAGCGAAATAGAGTTTTTTTACTTTGAAATTCAAACTCTATGAAACACCCTAAGAATCTCAAAATTCACCCCACTCTTAAGCATTTCTTATAGTTATACAAACAAAGCATTCACATTAAGCTGGGTGTTTATATTAAGATGTTAGTAGCATTTGCATTGATCCAATACCCCTGTTTAATTAAAAGACTACGTAACACGCATTCAATTTCGGAGTTAGAAACCAAACCTTATTAGGTATCTTTGTCTTCTAATTAAATGTCAATATTTTTAAATGTAATTGTACTTTTAATGAAGATATTCTTTTGAATCATAACATGTATTTTGAATTTCATGGCCATTAAATATCTTGTAGTGAGGTTTCAACTGTTTGTGCTTTGGGTAAACAATTACTTAAAAAGCACTAACTCCAACGTTTCTTGACCTTCCACCCCCCTAACATGATCCAGTCAACATAACTTAGTTTGAGTTTCTGCTCATATTTTTTTTCAGGCGTATCAGTGGAAGTGACCTAACCGTAAGTGGTTTATATATGTTCAATCATTTTTCTGATTGTGTTGATCAAGGCTACTATTTATCCAATGACAAAATTAACGATCTTTTCTGTCTGCCATGCAATAGAAGCGATGGTCAAACATTGGTTCCCGTTTTAGCTTGCAACGACAAAAATTTGAGAGTGCTCAAAGTAAGTAGTAATAAAAGTTTTTTAGTTAGTAGACTAATGTTGATTATTCATCAATCAAAGATTCTTGGCTGGTTGACCAAGTTTTTAAGGCTAAAGCAATGCAATTTTTTTGGGATTGTTGTATCAAATGTCAATGCGTCTGTTGATCACCCAGTGTTCGGTATCAGGGTTTAATGGAACCAGTTCTCTATCCAATTAGGGTGGTTTGTATGTGGGGGCAGTCGGGATACTATGGTTCGCAGTTTGAGTCTCATCACATTCATGCCTTGCTGTTGTTGCCAGACCTCATCATAACTTGTTGAAGCCAAAACGACCAACGCAACTTGTCAGCAAACGATTCAATCTGCATGAGGCAAGTCTGGGGATAAAAGCAAGTGTTTTCACGAGGTCAACCCCATAAGTACCGCCAAGGGAAACTAAACTTGCTGACGCTACCCCTGACAAACAATGCTGTAGCAGTAGAGTTTTGAGTAATGATGCAAAAAAGTATCCTCTATTTGATTTGGATTTGTGTACAGGCAAATATTTTTCAACTTACTAGATGTTATTTATTGGTGTTAAAGTTACTACTTTTGAAACATTAGCTATTTTAAGTGGTTGGAGCTACAAAAGTTAATGTTAATTTTCTACAAATTTTGCAGTTGAAACATTAGCTAAGTTTCAGGGCTGTGATCTAAATTATGAAGTCGAAGTGTCTGGAATACCACAGTGCCTGGCAGCCTATAAAAGTGGCAGCAATCCCTATGAACTTGTCTATGGAACAGCTGATGGAACAGTAGGACATGTTGAGTTGACAGAGTAAGTCTATACATACAAGTCAACCTAGAATTTTGTACCTAAAGTGTAATCATGCATGCACTTACACGGTCTATTGGTGCAAATTTGGTGCTACTTCTTTGTGGCCCTGGAATTGAAAACTCTAATGCGTTTTCACTTGCCAATTTTTTGGCTTGGTCATTGGCTCCGGCGCCTCTTTGCTGAGTTATTCCAAAAACAAGTGTTAAATTATGAAACAGTCCTGCAATCAAAGAGTTTGAATACGAGTGATGTTCTTTTGGTGACAAAATAAGCTTTTTGAAAGGCATAATTCTTTGTAATTTGGCACTTTTTTCGTCTTGTGTCAGCAAGAAGCGGGCATAGGAACCAACAACTGAGCCTGATGACATAAACATGTAAAAATGCTATAAACCACCCAAAGAATTGTTACTGCTTTTAGAGAATTATACGCTAATTGGATGGGAGTTTGCTAAGTAGCAACCCCTTAAAATGACCGACGCAAATATCTACAGATTTCAAAAAAAACTAACACCCTGGCTTAAGCCTTTCAAAAAATTGATTTTTTGGGGGTCTCTGGGGGTGGCAGCCCCAAACCATATCAGAATATTTGTCTGTTAAACATCTAATGATATCAAACAATACTGTCACCCTCAGTTAAGCCATTCAAAAAATTGATTTTAGGGGTCCATTTCGGGGAAGTCCCCGGGGGTGGTGAATCCAAACTGTCAAAACATTGGTCTCTTAAATATCTGCTGATATCAAAAAGAAACTGGCCACCTAGCTTGAGTCGTTAAAAAGATTGATTTTTGGGGTGGTTACTGGGAGAGTCGCCCCAAAAAATTTATGGAGAAAAAATTGTGTTTGCAGCTCAGCAACTCTACACAAAAATTAGGTTTCGATGTTTTGTGGTTTAGGAGAAGAGCGTACAAGATTTAAAAAGGAAAAAAAAAGAAAAAAAACTCATCGCAGCCAAAAGTGGGTTGGTTGGAATAAAAGGGTATCTTAAGACATATAACCGTGAGAAATATTTTTTACCGTACTTTAACCGCTTTTGTGCCAAAGTTTCGGGGCGGTGTTTGGGTTCTAAAACCAAAGTCACGTGACCAATTGGCTCAGAATTTGGTACAAACATGCAAATCAATAATCTCAAATTGCTGTCAAAATTTCATCTAACTAGACCAAACCATTCTCGAGTTATTAGCAAAAGTCTGAAATTTCGCACTCATTAGTTTGAAAATGGTCGAGTAAAAACAAAGGAACACGCGACGCGAACGTCGGTCGTTCCAATAAGGAGCTACATCGGCTCCTCTTTACTCTCACTGTGTAACATTTGCCACTATAACTTTGTAAAGTTTAAGTGCAGTTATTCCCCATTAAGAAGCGGTGTTTTGGAGTATTTAAAGAGATAACTGCTTGAAATCAATTGATTTTTTTTGAAATTTTGTTGAAGAAATGAGTACTACTTCAGCTCATAAAGAGGTGCCCCAACCTTGGTCCACTATTCCCCTTATCCACGATAACGTTTAATCCGTTTGACTCCGTGTTATAGGCTACCCTGCGTTTCGAAGTTTATCAGAAGAGGATGACTTCGCTAAATTTGCCGAATAAGCAACGCGATGTTCGATCATCAAACATTTCGAGCAGACCAAGCAATGCGATGTTTCGTTATTTGTACTAGAAATTTCCAAATGCAGGGTTACCAATGGTGCGGAGTCGAACGAATTAAATCTATTTTCGCGGATAAGGGGAATAATGGAACAAGGATTAGGAAACCTTTTTTTTTGCCACATGTAGTTTCCACTTTTTCAATAAAACCGTTCTCGAACAATATCTCTTTAAGCACTGCTTTTAAAAATTAGTTAATTTCCGACAGAATATATCAAATGGATAACCAAAATTTGCAATTTTATCGGTTCTCCTGATCTTTTTTGAATGTGGACGGAGAACATGCACAGCAAATTCATATACGCATGACGGATTAAAATCGATCGAGTGGTGGTTTTTAGCGTTTTATATGTTCTCTTTTCTGGCGTGGTTCTTGATCCCGGTGTCTCTTGTTGCAGAGTCATGTCCAAAAAAGCGCCAAATTATGAACGAACCGTGCCAATTAACCAAGAACATCACGAACGTAATAAGCTTGGATTGACACGATTCTTTCATGATTTGGCACTTTTTTGGGGTACTTATCAGTGAACAGGTATCGGAACCAAGTACGGGGCTTGAAAGTGGTTATGTAAAGGGCTATGTAATGCCTGATATTTGCTTGTAGTCATGAACCGAAACACAAGTGGCTCATTTCAAACAGTCAAACTCTTGGTGGGATTTCTTGTCTCTCCCATTACGACGTCACAGGGGACGGTTTCGATGAATTATTGGTGGGAAGGGAAGACGGAAATGTGCAGATTTTCTCATACGATGACATGGAAGAGCCGTTTCAAAAGTATTCTCATGTAAGAGAAGCTCCATTAAAAAAAAAATCGTTTAAAGGAAGATAGCTTCAATTGTTCCAACATTTCGCTTATGTGCACCGTCTTAAACCAATGCAACTACTAGTTGAAGCGTGCCGTTTTCTGCGCAAAAGCTACTACCTCCCTGCCTGTTAATGCTATCTCTTGTGCTCCCCGTTTTGCCTAAATCAGACACTTTTTCTGGTTTCTAGCGCTCCTAGAAACACCATATCCTATCGTTCTACAAGTAGTTTGTACGTTGTGAACTTGGCCGCTTTCATTGCCATGTTCACAGTCTCTTACATATGCAGGATCAATTAAAAGGAAAAACCCTGTTGCTGCGCCGTGGATATTCTATACAGTCTACAGGACTTAATTATGTTCGTAAATGTTCTGCTTTGAGCCTCTCAAAATAGATTTTGTTTTGGCTCTTTCGTTTGGTATGTTCGTGTGTGGTAGACAGATGGGCAGTTGCAGCTTGCCTCGAAGAACGAAAGGCTCTTCGTTGTCTCTTCGCCAAGGCAACTAGGAAAATAAAAGATGAAATTACAATCAACGGAGCATTGCAGTTATTTTTCAGTCTTTGAGTTCATAGACTTCTATTTTAAACTAACTGTTATGTATAATTTCAGACTTTTAAAGAAAGTATTACATCGATCCAAGGGGGTGTGGTTTCATCGCCAGGCCAGGATGAAGTTCTAATTAGCACTTACTCGGGATGGATTTCTGGTTTAAAAACTGAGCATCAGAAACGTACTCCCGGGCGTCGGTCATTAGACATAGGAAGACCATCCAAAGAAGATCAAAGCACCGAAGCTAGGATGGCTGCTTTGAGGTAATTTTTTTTAAACAGGACGAGCATAAGAGCATAATTTTTTTCACCACAGATATTTACACGTCCTAGCAGTATTTGCAACGGCAGGGAACCCAACCTTCGCCCTTGCAAGTTTCAGTCGGATTCTTTACCGCTGCTCCATCCACAAGTGCTTGAGGTGATTTTTTTTCAAGAAGAACGAACTGAGGGCATCGGTTTGGTTACAATGTATAATTTGTGGTGTAGTTGAAACGCGAGTTCGTGTTTTTGCTTAGCATTTATTTAAGTACAATGGCGGGTTAAGATTCTTACTTCCAGCTTTTTGTATCTGTTTACGATACAACCGGCCAGTTGGTCGAGCGGTAACGCGTTTGGCTCTTGAGCGAGAGGTTCAAATCTCGGCCGGTCAAATCGGACACAGCGTTGTCAACGGCTCGCCACCTCTGCGACATTTCTTCGAAAGGAGCTCTGTTGCCCGCTGGCGCAAGGACGCGGAAATCAGCCCCGCAAGCTCGTTACATGCATCGGCGTAATACAGCTAGTAAAATAAAACATTTGATTTTGATTTGATGTGATTTCTCAGAAATTTAATTGAGTTTTAACTTTGAACGCAATCATATTAGTCAAAACTGTCACCGCAGCAGGTTGATAATTTAGCCTTTTGAATCTAGTTGGAATAGCTAGATCTAGTTGAAACTACAGCGGGTTGATAATTTAGTTCTTTCGGAAATAGCTAGTTAATAAAACGGATAAAGGTTTGCGGAATGTTTAAGTCTCTAGAATAGATTCTAAAATATTTTGAATAACTATTATGGTTTACTCTCAAGAAAAATATGGTGAAAAAAGCTTTCTTGTTGCGAAAATCAATTTTTCTCCTAAATTTGAGATTTTTCGCAAAATTTGTTTTTGAAAAACGACTTCAAACGGATTATTGATCTATGGGTTGGTTTGCTGGTGGGCTGGAGCTGTCCGTTTTCTAGACCTTTTGAATCTAGTTGGGCTGAATAACCCGGGAGACAAAAGTTGCCGTTTCCTCACCATCCATAAAGTGCGCACTTTATAACCACACAGGCGACCACAACTAATATAGGTACCCATTGGTCATCTTTTCCGACCCGTTGTATGGCTTCATTATTCTGTCCCTGATAAAGAAAACCAATCTAGGCGTTGAAATTTGGCTTGAAAGAGAACTTTGGTGGCTGCTTGATTTGAAGACCGAAAAGTCTATTCGCATCCTTCCCCTGCTGCTTAAAAGGGCATTCAAGTCAAGTTTTTCACTCCTGACCAAAATGTTGAGATATGCCTAAGATGCATTCTCACCAAATTTGAAGTTTCTATGCCTTCCCGTTTGTAAGATATTGCAGTTTAAAATTAGCCGTTTTCCACTTACTTTCGTGTTGCCATTTTATCAGTATTGGGACAGAAGATTAACTTTGGGAAAGCGGGCTTACATTTATTGAAAAGCAGCTAATTTTACGGTATGTTTTAGAATAACTCTGCCACAAAGTATTTATAGACAATCAAGAACATGCCGTCAATTTTTGAAATTTTGTTTCTAATTGGCAACCCTGGCAAAATTTTTACGGGGAAAACGCCTTTCTAAGAGGAAATCTAATCTGTTATATCTCAAGAAGGGAAGGTCCTAGAAAGTTCAAATTTGGTGAAGTTAGTCCTTAGATCTGTCAAAACTTTTTGAGAAAAAATCGAGCAAAAAAATTTTCGACCTGAATGCCCTTTTAACACCCACCGAGTGTGCAATTACGAAATCTATTAGTTATTGCTATATTTTTTTCTCGCTTCGAGGATGTGTTTACTACGCGAAAAATATAAATTTAATTCAAAGATGAGCCATGTTAGTTGTATTTTCTAAATTTCAGAAACGAAGTCCTCAATCTGGAGAAAAAAACACAGGCGCAACGCGTAAAACAGGAGAAAGCTTCAAGTTCCGGAAGTTCAAAAACTCTGACAGGAGTGGTCACCTGTCACGTGAACGATAACTTCAAGCTTGTTCCAGCGGATGCTAGCTACCTCTTAAGTATTGAAGCTCAAACTGCCATTGATTTTGTTGTATTACAGGTAGGCGTAGCTTGTTTTGAATAGAATTTGCATGTGCTTATTGTTTTGAATTTGCTTATTATTAGCTATAAGCAAGCACAGAACCGTTGAGAGAAATTCGGGCCCGGGTACAGACTACATGTCGCAAACGAAGGTAATTTCTTCACTACTGAGCGGCTATTTTTTTCTTCCGGAAATAGAGTGAAGACCGTAAAAAAGGTCTTCGCTGGATTTGGACCTGTTTTTAAGCAAAAACTTACAAAAGATAACAAAAAACGGATACTCTGTAAATCCGCCTTAAACAGTCAATCAAGTTGCCGATTAAGGGTACGACTGCAGTTTCCGAATCATTAAATGAAAGACGTTGCTTAGCGAAGTATACCTTGGGTTGCCAGAAAATGGGTTGAAACCTTATCCATTGTCAAGTTTTCCCGACAACCTCATGCTCACTAGTCACAAAGCTATTGCGCATTTATTTGGTAAATCACGATAAGGTACCGTTTATGACCGGTTTAGCTAAATGTTTTAATTTATGTGCTGGCTAATTTTTTTTATTTTATAAAGTACTAACTTTCTGAGATATGCTGTTAATTGCTAAGCTTCCAAAATATAAGAACTGCTTAAAAATACTGTAAATACAACGCAAGTAGCAGCAATGGCTATTCCATGGCACAATTCCCGAGTTTCCCAGCTTAATTTTTCTGCTTTAGGCTGATGTTCCAATCGACTTGCTAGACGTTGATGTAACGGCGGCTGTGGTTTCTCGAACAAAACCCAGTACGACGCAGAAAAGGCCAAACAGTACTTATCTGCTCGCCACGTACCGCTGCCAAACGAACACTTCGAGATTAGAGGTAAGAAATTGATCTACTAAATTAGGAAATTTTTTTAGTCGAAGATTGTTGCCACATTTGGGATGCTTAGGGTTGTATGCACTAACATGGATTAACTTTTCTATCTTCGACACCGCTCAACTTGTTAGATTAAAATAAACTATACTCGCAAGTTCAGAGATACTATCCTTGAATTTCTTCACAATTAGAGCAATTGGCCCTGCCATTTATCTCAACTTTTCCCCCAAAGTTTTGTAAATCCTCCGACGAAACCTAATCAACGTTGCTGCAAACGACCCTTAGAGGAGGAAGAATGGTAAAATCAACTCATTTCGAATCTTCGCGTTCGTTAATGCAGATCAAACGAAGTTAATTTTTTTATGGTTTTGGCCGGAGCTAAAATTCACTGTGGTTTTGCATTAGAGATATCATTTCACTCTAATTGTTGGTCGAGCGGTAACGCGTTCGTCTTTAGAGTGGGAAGTCTGAAATTCAAACCTCGGGTCAGTCAAATCGGACACAGTGTTGCCAACGGCTCGCCACCGCTGCGACATTTTTTCCAAAGGAGCTGTGTTGCCTGTAGGCGCAATGACGCGGAGATGGGCCCCGCCAACTCGTTACACGCTTCGGTGTAATACAGCAAGTAGGAAAAAAAGTTATATTAATTATGCCACTTTAACACAGCAAGTCAACGTGTTGTACTCGACCAACTAGTTAATTTTTTAGATTAAGTTTCGTACAATTGAAGGCCGTTATGGTCACGTGAAAGCATATATCGTGCCGAAATTGCTTCCCAAAACCGCTGTGTTACGTACCTACCCGGTCCCACCGTTGTCTCTTCATCAAAGAATTCATTCTACTGACGAAAGCAGGTAGAAATTAAGTTTATAAACAATTATTGTAGCTCACTGGAAAATCAAATATAATTGTATTTTCTTTCCCCTGCCTTGCCCATTTACATTCATAGTTCACTTTTAGGTTTAGTGATTTGATTATTCTATGTGGATTGCTAGATGCATCCTCATCTTCGTGTCACGATCCGTGCAAAAAAAAAAAAAATCTAAATTTCGAAAAACGGTGACAGTCAAAGAGTTCAGTATGGTAGAAATGCTCTTTTGGTGACATGATTGTAAACTTTTTAACTGGCGCGGTTTTTCAAAATTTTGTCTTTTTTTGTCATGACTCAGCAATAAGCACGGCAGACGCCGTAGTCAAGGACCAGACCTGAAAACTGGACGTGTAAAAGCGCTGATTTTCATCCTAAAGTAGAACCTGTCTTACAGAGATATATTCTTTATGAGTATTAATACAACAGAGTGTAAAGGTCCCCTTGGCGCAGTTAAGATAATAATTTTGTCTTGTTATTTTCAGGCCAATGAATATTTTGAAATTATCTGGGCCTTTCAGCCTTGCAGAAATCCACTCCTGGGTTAGTTTCTGTTTGCCCGACTTGCCAGATCGACCGCCAGCAGACAAAGAGGTCACATTACACTTTTCCAACACTTTTTTGGAGACCCAACTTGAGTGCAAATACAAGTAAGAAAGTAGAAAACAGTTTGAGCTGGTGTAATGGTTGTTGCGTTCATTTGAAGCAGGTATTCTGCGACTAACTAACTACACCAACGCAAAGTACCCTTTTTGGGGTTCTTTTGCAACTCTATCATCAAGCCGGACGGGCCATCACAACGGGTAGATTGCTCGGCCTTAATGGGAACTAAGCTTGCAGTGTCTTTCTAAAGGACACTACGACGCATTGGCTGTTCGGGAATCGAACCAGGAGCCAATATCCTTTCGATCACTGACCTTACCCTCTACTACTGAGCTATCTCCGCCACCTTTAGGCACAAAAGTAGAGTTATGTCGTTATGATTACGACAAAAAATATTTTTGTCCAGCGCCCAATAGATTAGGTGCAGTTGTGGCAATCATTACTAAATTTTCAGATTCGAAATAAGCAACAGGATGTTCGAAAAACGGACCTTAGCTTACATCAAAAAACAGTAGCGTTTCCATTTTGGCGAGATCCCCGCCCCATATGATTGTGTATGTTATTAGAGGAACTCCCGCAGTTTTGCAATAAGACTGTAGCGTTTTACAATATTAATTCGTTTCTCATTGTCCTTCACTTTAAACTTTATCTTACTTTTTCAGGAAAGGCGAAGGCGTTTTTCGGTCGGAAAACATATCCACTATCTCTATTCTCAAGGACATGTTAAGCAAGGAAGCTACAGCTAAAAAGATAGCTCTTAATATCAAATATGAAATTGACGAAAAGTCAATCGAACATACTTTGCACCTACTGCATCCAAAAATGGATTATCAATTTCTTCTTGTGAAGAAGGTCAACCTTCTTGACGCATTGCAGGTCTGTCAGTGTATTGTATTGCTAACTGGGTATTCGTAAATGGTTTGTGAGATGTTGTTGAAGCAGTTTTTGCTTTTAGGGTTTTTGTAAATTGACTGTTTCAGTTGTGCTCGTTCCTAAGCAGTTAAAAAACGTAATGGGCTGTTGAGGGTATTCACTATTCAGTATTAACATAGAAACGTTAACCTGGCTGCAGCGGAAAAAAGACTGTTTGTGTTATGGTTGTAATCAGCTAAGATTATCATTGATCAACCTGCTGCAGAAAATTTTGTTCAAACTATTGAATTTCAGTTTTCACAAGTTTTGCTTTTTTTGTAACAGATTGAAGTTTTGTTGTTGTTTGTTTTAGGACGTAGATCATCTTAGATGATTACTGGTAGGCCAACCGAGCATAAAGTCTCCTTTTTTCCGCTTTAGTAACACTAACTTCTATGTGAATACGAAGTTTTCGAAGGCTATGATGTTTTTGACGTCGCAAGCCAGATTGATTTTAAACCGAAAAACAGGAAAAATAGGTTTGTAACTGTAAAATCACCGAAACGAAAACCTTGAACTTCCTGAAAATCGTCTGCAACCCAACTGTAGTGTAGAAGAAATAGCTCACTTTTAAACCGTTTTTGATAGGAACTGCAAACGCATGAGGGCAGTATGGAGTTTCTCGCACCCGAATATCAAATGATCTTAGAGAATGCAGAAGAGCTGAAAAGCGAATTCCTGAAGCAGCCGTCACGTCTAGAAAGACTTTACGGTGAGCAATGATGTTTATTGGGCTCATATCTTTTGTTTAGTTAAGCAATTTACCAGCGTTTGCTCATCTATTGAAATGACCTCAGTTGCCCTGGGATTACTGTTGTTTCTACGAAAATCGCGTATTGGTTTGGTGTTCAGAAAAGCCTGTTGCACGCGTACTCGTGCGATAGTTTTACTCATTTGTAAAATATTTTAAACTCGATGTTGAAATAAACTTTTTTCTTTAAACTAAGATTTATAATTCTTTTAAAAGTTATTTTTAGTAAGAGCAATGTGTGTTCTTAAATCTTCTTGAATGATGATCTTGCTTTGATATCGTAGAAAGAAGTTTCCCGTTCACAGTAAGGCATGGTCTACCCAGTCATTTTTGCTCTATTTGATGTTTAGCATTCCCTTTATTCTAGAATATAATTTTTCCACTTTTTAATCAAAAGATCTCGGATACTCTTGCAGATTGTTTGTTGAAGGTTTTTCCAACATTTACTTTTGATCGTTAGGAAGTAAAAATTGTGACGTCGCTTTGAAAGACCTTCGGTATCAAAAATTTTAGCTGCGTTGCTGCATTTAATGCACAATTCATATTTAGGCGCGCAGGCAGAATTTTGCTGAGAGAGTAGCTAAGGAAAAAAGTTAATATAATTCCACATGATATTTATCTAACAACAACTGGTATGTTCCAGGCTGTCCACTGTCATTTTTTTTCATTTTTTTAACCTCTCTCATTTTTTTTACCAAGTTTCATTTTTTTAAACCTATTTTTACTTTTTTCAACTTTTTGTGAAGAATGTTAATTTTAATTGTGGAATTTTTTTCAAGTGCAACTGTTTATGAATTAAACCATTGTTTGTGATTTAATATTTATATTTTGGGGGGATTTATTGCTTTGCTTTGTGTGAGGAAAATGAGGGAAGCTAAGTAGCGATTTCGGTAACTTTTTTAATTTTCATGATTAGGTTTCGACAAAAGCAACTATTGTCTAAAATTTTTTTTTTTTGAAGCAGTCGAATTAGGTTAAAACTTTAATTGTTTTGTTTTATGATTTACCAGCTTGTAATAATAAGGCTGAAATTATATCATTAGCCACTGCCCTCATAGCCCATTTACGCAGCCAGTTCAATTATGTTTTTGCACTGTTAATTTCTATACCGCATTTTAAAAGCATTGATTTTTGCTAAAATATGCCTAAAATTAAGTTACTTTAGCAAAAAAAATGCTAAATCTTTGAGCGCTGGGGGCAATGCCCCCAGACCCCTTAGTCTCCAGCAGCAAGGCGTGCTACTCCAAACTCCCTTGTCTCCTGCAGCTAGGCGCATTACCTCAGACCCTCGATACAGCCCCCCATTGCAGATTTCTGGCTACGCGCCACGCCAAACTAACAGCCAGTACAGTATACAAAAATTTTATTTAGAGTAGCACTTGGTTACTGGTTGCGCCTAAAGCTATTAAACTGGAATGGAAAACCGTACAAAAATGCTTACAAAAATATCATATCTTGAGCGGACCCCTCCCCCCAGCAAAAATTTCTGGATCCGCCCCTGAACTGTATCGATTTACAGTTTCAATTTTTAATCTAAGGTATGTTAAGTTACCAGGACATTTCATCTTCTATTGAAAGTTAGTGTCCGAGTTTTTTGTAACAATTTTTCGCCAAAATTTCACTGTGACGGTATTCATCTCACGTACGGTAAATCTTTGTACGAGCTTAAATGTTTAACTTGCAAAAACATAACTAAACCCTGGTCGGGTCCACGACTTTTCGGCGCCAATATTCTATGCTTTTTGCTAACACTAACCCAAAGCCCTAACCCAAACCCTAAATAAGTGAACTGTCAAAGAGCATCGAATTGGCGCTGAAACGATCTGTGCCGAAAACGTACGGCAACAAAATAATTGGCGCCAAAATGGTCGCACCGAAAAGACGTGATCCCACCCTGGTCAGTAAAATGGTTCTATTAAATGAAGTTATTTCCACTAAAATCATGATAGAGTTGGTGATATTCGAAATTCTTTCCTTTGTGGAACGCACAAAAAATACTGCAGGCTATAGAGCTACGTTACCTGCCTTGTGCTACAAAAGGCAACTTTAGTAACTTCTACCAAGCTACAAGAATTATAAGCTTTTGTGCATAATGGTTGGATTAATGTAACGTAATAGATAACTTTTTTGATCATGTGACAGGTAAAAATTTATTTTTTAATTGCGCTCATTTCATTACGTAACAAGCGTTAACGTTCTCCTTTGCGGCATATTATGCATTTTCCACCACGATTATCTCATAAATTACTCCAGCTGGAATCATAGGCGTAGCCAGGGCGAGGGCAGGGTCCCGCCCTTCAATTGAAATGTCACCAATGATTAAAATGTAACAAAAAAGCCTATTGTTTCTTCAATTTCAGTTTCTTTTAGCATTTTTCGCATGCTACAGTACCGTAGTTAAGTTACAATAATACTGATGCCTGGGCCCCGTTCAATTAAATTTTTGCCAACCAATTTAATTCTATTACCTAGGTGAAATTCAGGGCTTTTTTTCTAAAAGTTGCTACCCCAGGCCCTCGTCGAACCTTTCTAAGAACGTAATGCAATAACCAGGGCCGGATTTGCCATGTGACACAGTGCCAGGGGCTCTGCGCTCAGATCTAAGACTTTTTTTGGTCGTCACCTTTTTTGGCAGCAAGATTTTGCGAAAATTTTCAAAGTGCCAGGGGCCCTCGCTCAATGTAAATCTTGCCCGGGCAATAACATGGTTAGTAAGCGTAACCATCTATTGTACTATTTTTCATTAACAATTCACCTCTACCTCGCCAGTTTTTTCACGACAAGATACTTTTGAAAAAACATTAGCTAGGAGAAATGCTCATTGAACAAATTATTGAATTTGCATTTAAGGGAGCCTGGTTCCCCTGGCTGTACATGTACTCCTATAACTGGTTATTTTCATGACAAAAAAAATCTCTTTTCGAGTGGATTATTATTTACGGCTAAAATATTACAGGAGGCAAGATACCGCGCTTCCTCTTACCTGGGCCAGATCATTTACAAAATTTAGCCCAAAATGCAAGATTTTAAACGTGTTTTGTACTTAAATTGTAAGTAAAAAAAGAATTGAACAATTGAGTTTTTTCAATTGGCTTTCACATGTTAAAAATCTAGTTTGCGAAATGTGATCCGATGGTGTTAAAATAGCTATTTCTTTGCCCTCAGACCCCCGTTTGGGATACGTTGAGGTTACACTGGTTCACTCAACACATCTCCCAATTTAGACATTTGCACTTTCTAACTTTCAGCTTAAGTTCTCTTCTCCCTTTAGCAAAATCCTGGTTGTGTGCCAAACACGGACCACGACTTCTGATCTTCCATTCTACGATATCTTTGTATTACAAAAAGTTCCTTTTTCGCAAATTTCTGGCGACGTCATTGCGTGTGATTTGTGGTTTGCCCCCCTCTCCAAACAAAAATCCTGGCTACGCCTATGGTTGGAATGTGCAAAAGATAAAAGGGTGAACAGTGGCGTCGCTAGGGGGGGGGAGGGGCGCGGCTCGCCCCGGGTGTCACCATTTAAAGTGACACCATTTGGGTTTTTTTTGAGACCGAAAACCCAATGATTGGTAGGCAAAGACCTTTTGTTTTTTGTTTTTTTTTGGTCTTCACCTATATTTTGGTCGATAAAGGGTGCCACCACGAAATCCCGCCCCGGGTGCCACCATTCTTAGCGACGCCTCTGTGGGTGAAAAATGTTTAAAAATAAAGTTGAAAAAAATTGTGAAATTTTCCACATTGTTTTCTTGCAACACAGGTTAGAAATAAGAGGACTTGTAAAAAATAACCACATGAAACCTGGCAAAGAGGTGCTGGCTGAGCACCACTGCTCTTATGCGTTAGTAAAATGCATGCTGGGGGCAAAGCCCCCAGACGTTGATATGCGTTTTTCAAAATCCTTGCGGGTTTTGTTTTCAGCCGTCTGTATCCTTGGCTTTAATTGGTTCAAAAAAGTTATTTTTGTTTGATAGACAGTGTTTGTGCGGTTAACTTAGGTACAAGGCACTCTGTTTAAGTAGCATGGTTGCAAAATTTCAAATAGTAGCAGGAATTATGGAGAAGTTTTGTCATTTTTTTTCATTTTTTTTACAGTTTTTGTCATTTTTTTTCATTTTTTTCTATAAATTGCTGTCATTTTTTTTCATTTTTTTGTTCAAAGGTGAGTGGACAGCTTGATGTTCGTTAAATAAACTAAGCCATCTCAATTGCCGTTTTCAAGATATTGCGGTTCAAAGTTAAACAATTTTCTTCTTTTATCATTGTTGCCAGTATTGTGAGAGATTAACGTTTGGGAAGTTGCTTGAAATTATTTCAAAATTATTTCAAAAGCAGCTAATTTACAAATTTAATCCTTTCCTTTGTTTTGACAACACCACTGCTAAAAACACTTATTGAGATTTATAGACATTCAGTAACCTATTTGACATTTTGTTTGTAGTTGGCTGCCCTGGCTTCTTTGGTGAAATCTTGATTGTCACATCTAGGGAACGGAAGGTCGTAGAAAGTTCTAACTTGTTGAAGTTAGTCTTAGATTTGTCAAAAAATTTTGAGGAAAAACCAAGCAAAATTTTTTTCGACCTGAATGCTCTTTTAAATTTCCAAAATAAGGGCACTTCAGATAGTGGTGCTATTGAAGTTTTGCAGGATTCTCCTTTGTTTGCGACCGATTCCTTCGAGCCTGAGCCTAAAGTATAGGATATCTATGTAAGCAATATTAACCACCGGTTCGCTAAATTTAGCAACCGGTCCGTGGGAAACGGCTGAACAGCACCACTACCATCAGCCCCCTCCTCTTGCAGCCAAAGTCCAAAACATGTTTAAAAGGGTTGTGCTGTCTTTCATTTGATTAAAAACTTTTAGGTTACTTGTCTATGTATTTCTTGTTGTGTGCTGTGAGCATATTATATTAGGGTACAAATTTGAAATTTTGCTAGTTTCATTAAGCATCTTCAACTTACATAAACTTTCAAATTCCGACAGATATTGGGCTATTTTTCATTAGCAGAGGAATGTTAAGTATCTCTTAGCCCGAAGAGGAACGCGTAGGCATAACGAGGTTTTAACACATCAGGAGTTTACCTTAAGTGCTAATAACAACCTGCCGTAAACATTACGTAAAGAAAAAAGTTTTAGCTTAATTTTTCACTCAAAACGTTATCTTGTTTGGCATTGTCGAAATATCGAAATATGCCTGCTAAAAAAATAAGATAAAAAGGGTAAAAGGAATCTTTCAAATTTACAAGAACTAAGCATTCCTGCAAATTATTTTCATATTTCTTTAATTTTTGCTTTGAAATTGAACCAAAATGTTATTTCTAGATATCTAGATTAGATATTTTTGATGTAGAAATGCTAATACAATTTGTCGTTGTTATTTGTAGGTATGATCACAGATTTGTATATTGACAAATTCAAATTCAAAGGAGTAAATGTGAAGAACAAAGTACCGCAACTGTTGGAGATTTTAGACAACTACGAACTGCCCACTCTTATCTCATTCTTTGCTCAGCCAGTTTATTCGTAGGATCAGATATTTGTGCACATTTTAATTGCTTATTTTTGTATTTTAGACTTTGAAGTTTTGTAAGTTTATGTTGCAATAAATTTTTTAAGAAATTGATTATTATCGCTTTTGGTGATTAGCAAATATCAATATCTTTATTCAAACACTTGAGAAGTGTATTTCGGTTTCAGTGAGACTGGCATTGTTATCCTGTGGTGGTGAATTCTCGGCAACGTAGATTACAAAAAATGTTGAGCAGTTCTTCAAGAATTTACAAAATTTGCGGTCAAGTTTTCCTGAAAAAGGAGTAAAAATGGCGTGAAATTTTTTTCCGTTGAAATTCAAATTGACTTTCGCTGACAGATTTACTAATCATCAGCCGCATAAACCCACGGTAGTGGAAGGCTACAAAGTGCAAACATGAAATATTCTTGAAATTTTAAAAGTTTATTGGAGAAACTCTACAACACCCTGCGAGGCAGTGCGCTTGACTAAAAGGCAGAGGCATTGCTAAAAATGGTGGCACCCGGGGCGGGATTTCGTGGTGGCACCCTTTTTCGTACCAAAAATAGATGGAGACCAAAAAACAAAAAAGGTCTTCGCTGCAAAATAAGTGGGTTTTCGGTCCAAAGTATGTGAAGACCAAAAAAAAAGGTCTTCGCCTAAAAATCAGTGGGTTTTTAGTCCAAATGAGAATGGGGACGAACAAAGTGAAAAAAAGTAAGGTATTTACCACAAATCGGTGGAGTTATGGTTTTACATCATAATATGATGTCACCCTAAACTGGTGACACCCGGGGCGGGCCCCCCCCCTAGCGACGTCACTGCTAAAAGGGTGCTTACAGCTTTTCGTATGAGGCAAGCTAGAGGAGAAACTAGAACGTCGATACAATATTATGAAATGGCTTCGGGATAGTTTTGTGTCCTCTTGACAAGTGCATGAGATGAGACGACGAACCTAAAACCCACGCTAATTTATAACGCTAAGACCACAATGTGTCAAAGCTGTGCTTTATCAATAACCCACTAAGTTTTGCTTCAATGTTTCGTCCCCAAAACAATCACGTATCTATATACCTAACAGCTAAAATTGTTGCCGGCAACAAGAAGTATGCGTATTATTCAAGCTCCGCGGGGTTAGTGATAAGCGCAACTGGGATTTCCCTTCCGTTACTGTACTTCATTCATTAGCCCAATCCTGATTGTAGTAAACTTGCGCGAATACACTTCATTCTTTAACCCAACCCTGGTTGCAGTAAACTTGCGCAAATACACTTTTTTAAACGTGAATTAACCATAAGTGGTACAAAAGAAAAAGTGGCGGGTTTGCGTTAGGATACAAGCAAAAGCAACAGCTGGTAAGCATCTAATGCGTACCGCCATTACTCAGTCAATGAGATTGGCAGATTTCTCTCAACCGTTGATCCAGACACAAACGTGTGTGTGCGTGCACGCCTTATTTCTGCCCACAGCTGTTACTACGATGACGTAATGTATTTGTTTTAGTCTCTCTTTTTTGTGTCAGCTGACCGGCCGGTTAGTTCCTTCTTTTTAACAAGAATATTCATCCGCTTGAACTTTAAAGCTTAATTTTTATCACAATAATTGACAAATTTGCACTCAATTTTTTCGAAAACATTAATTAAATTGAAATTTAGCTGAAAATTATAAAAACAAGTTTTGAAGCTAAAACTTACAAAAGTATATAGGATGAGGATCTGGTTTTCCTCGTGAAGCGTCAAAATTCTTTCGAAGGCGAAGAATTTCCCGCCATTACAGTTTAACGAGTTTGAAAAATGTATTGCTGAAAATAAGTCCAGAAAATAGTTAGAATTATTTTTAATTAATGGCTTATTTATCGAAGAAAAACGTTAAGTGGAATTCAGAACCGGTGTCGATGCTGACAAGCCCAGCCTCGGAATACACTCAAGTGCAGAAAACCGTCACCAAAAGGTGAGAGATTTGACTAATTTTGTTGCGCACTCGATTCGGGGTGCATACTTTTACAGTATCTCGTTACGTAGCTTTTTTTTCTGCAATTTTTGCGTACTAACTGAATAAGGTGTAAAAAACTTTCATATTGTTAGCGGTTTAAACCACTGTAAACTGGCTAAATTTTTTTCTCTCGGCTTGCTGTTACGGTCTCAAGTGTTTAAACGGTTAACGTTATACTCGAAACCACTAAGTTTTTGATCAGATTGCGAAGCTAGATATGCAATTTTTGAAGATTTTATTTACGAATGACAGCAAAACGGTAGTTGGTTCGAAATGTCAAGTTTGAAACTTTTTAGCTGAAGCAATTGTGTATTTTTGAGTAAGCTAGTCTCTTAACCTTCGACCGCTAGTAGCTTCGATCTTAGATTCCAGAAAATCGATCTTTGGAAATAACTATCCAGCGTGCTAACTGCCTTCCAAACCTTGAGGCCTTCCCACAGAATGTGCTACTGTATATTTTGGTGACGCGAAATGTCGCACGACGAGTTGCGTAAGGGCTGGAGTGTTTTTGAGAAACAGCTGACCGCGATTTATAAAAGCGCGCGAATAGTAGCAATATTTGTGGAGTGCAAAGCAGGTTATGTATTTTTTGTGTACGAGTAACCCAATAAGAAGTAATGAAACCGAGTTGCAATATGTGTTTGCAAAATACTGATTTTACTTGTTTGCTGAAATTTTCTTAGTTCTGTTTCGCTGAACTATATTTTGTTAATTGATATCCATTCTAGTTGCCAATGTTACTATTTTTGTAGTACGTTACTCTGTAAAACTTGACTTTGTCAATTCTTAGTTTGCATGCTAAATTATCTACTGTGATGGTTATGTTCCAGTGTTGTAACAAAACACAATGGAGAAAGTTTCGCCCTTATTTATTGTATATTCAAAAAAATTTAGAGTTAACTTGTATTTGTGCTTTCTTATCATTTAACATTTTCAAAGAATTACTGATGATAGTTTCCGTTATTGTAAGTTATAAAGTTTGTTTTGAAATTGTTTTAAATTGCTGGTACAAAACTTCTACACTCTTGCGAGTTTGTGACATTCTCGTTCTATCCCCGACATAGAGCTTTTGATGGTGCTATAAGTTCTAGGAATGAGATAAGATTGAGGTCAAGTGCCACGTGAACTTCAATACTCTTCTGTCTTTTTGCGGCGTTGGCAATTGTTTCATTGTGGTGCTTCTGTTTTAATTTTTATTTTCGATAAGTGAATGAAAATTGCAGTGATATGAAGCAACCAATTGATTAAGGAAGTGCTGAAAATTGTTGCAGCTGAATATAGCGATGTTTGCGTCTCTTCTATAGTGGTGTTTAAAGAGTTTCTACCGTCATGTGGCATGTTCATGGCATGACTGTACTGTACACTACTGTTTTAAACCGTAGAGCAATCTCCAATATCTAACTTATCAAACGATTCAAGGTGTCTGTTTGTTTAATCGAAAGAAAAGGACGTATTGCATTTTTTTTCAATCATAAAAATGTGTCTATTTGTTTGTTTAATTGAAATAAAATGACGTATTGCATTTTAAACCGTTAGTGCTAAACTTTTTTTTAATTTGTGGATGGTTTAGGTGCCAATTAATCCGGCACAGTTATTGAGGTAGAAGTTTTTTCGTTGTAGACTACTGGTGTTTAGCAGCTTGCATTGAATTGTATCTAGTTGTTTTTTAGTGGTATGTTACATTTTATGTAGTTTAGTAGGGTTGTCACAGATTTTTTTGATATGTGGTGCAAACTCTCGGGTTGTAGAGACTATCTTGTACATCACAATTTTTGATAAAGTTTGTGTTGTATTCAATTCATACTGTGCTTTCACAGTGCATCCCATTCGGCACCTAAATAAAGTAATTGTGATCGAAAAACTTATTACTTAAAAAATTCGAATTACCACTGCCCCTCTCCCTTTTTATCTCTTAAGTTTTGTTACAAAGCATCAACGCTAGATTACACTGCAAAGAAAGCTGCAAAACTCTTACGAAATTCTTGCTTTACAGCATTTTCTGTGCTGATGTCAGTTGGTGTGTGTGTGCAATTTCGTTGCGCAAGAAGGCGTTATCGTGTTGGCGCGACGTTTCACATGCGCAGAAGTGTACTGCGCAGCATACCAGCGTTGTTTTTCAAGTTATTCTCTTTTTTATGATCGTGGTTTCTTGCCAGTGACTGCGCAATCAGTAATTCGTCATTTCACAGACTTCTCCAGTTACAAGCATTAACTCGCATCTTCAGAAACTTTGTTAGATTATGTCCACAGAATGTAATGTGATCGTTTTGAATTAACGTATATGTAATTGTATTTATACTACGCCTACAGTGATCATGGAAAAGCTTTTGAAATGGCGCGTTCATGAATAACAGCTTCATTGAGAAGGCTCGAAAGATTCAAAACGACTTGTTTTACGCAAGTGCTTGTTTTGATCCTACAAAAAGCGTTCATTTCCGGTTTTTGCCGATTTAATTTCCGGTATGATATATTTTCTTACGTGGTGACACTGATATTACTAATTTGTTATATTCATCAACTACTGCAGCAAAATTTGCAGCATTGCGTAAGAGGTCTGCAAACACAATTATTTTGCTTTAAGCAAAAAGATTTATTCGCAAATAAGTTATTAAGGCCCTAATAACTTTTTGGACTGTATGTAGGCCCAGATTGTAAAAAGTATTCATTTTTGATGAAATACGAGATATTTTCTCAGTTGCTCTCATTGCGTAACTTTTGTTTGCACCGTCGTGTAAATGTACGAAGAAGCGATGCATTTTTAGTGGTACGAAGTACACCAAGCAAGACTAATGTTTTCTAAAAGAAAAAATACCAGCCGTTGAGAGTTGTTTTGATAAATCGGCCTCGATTGACCTTCAAAGCCACTGGCTATTTGGGAAGTCTGTAGTGGGCGTATCAGCTGGCCGATAGCCGCTGTCAATATTGCTCTGTGGCCTCGGTTAACCTAAGCACATATGGCTTATACTTGAGAGAGAAAAACTTAGGCTCTGGGTGCCTTTTTGAGTCATAGGAAATTGAATTTAAAAGCTATTAATATTGTATCGTAATTCGTAAGTGAAATTTTTTATTTAATTAATTGTTAATAAATGTCCCATAGTTCCACATCCACCTTAATAAAACATAACCTATTTCAATCACTGTAAAAAGCATAGCATTTTACACTCTCAGTGAACTGGAAACTATCAAAAACATGCCGTTGATAGCTTTAAATGGTAAAGCTTGCAGATAGATGCAAGTTGTTGGAGCAGATAGTTGCAAGAAGCCGAATTTGCAAATGTTGGAAAATGCAATTAAATAGCTTTAGAAAAAGCATGAAGAGTATAGATTTTTTCCAGTTGCAGTATCTTGTACTATTATTTTTGTCGTAAATGTTTTGCTGTCCATGTTCAGTCAGCTGTTTTTTTTTTTTCGAGGAATCTCCGTCGTTTGTCGTTCGAAGTAGCGATGATTAAGCCATGACGATTGCTTTTTTTTCTTCCTTTATTGCCCTCTTTTCCGTGAGGGTTGTGGGGCAGCAACTCGAGATTAAGCCGCTGCACTTAAAAAGTACCAAACGATTCCATCCAAGAGCCTCAATCCGCGCCCTATTTTCCAAACTACACTTTGGTTGCGCTGCGAACATCTATTTAAAGTTGCAAAAAATTGCACCAGGAATAATCATTCAAGTTTGGTAGTGACTATTTCACCGAAAATTTTCAACTTAAAGAGAATAAAACGAGAATGAGAAATATTCATCCACGCTTTTTTCATTTGCTTTTTTAGGGGTTAAGATTAGGGTTTAGGTTAGGGTGTGGGTTAGGGTTCGATTTGGGAATAGTTTTAGAGTAAGCATTTGAGTTTGTGTTGGATTTGAGTCAGAATTAATAAAAAACTAGATTAAAATTTCCGGTGAAATAAAGCCTTCCTTCAAGTTTTGTGTTAGAAAAGTTATTCCGCTACTTCAGGTTATGATTTCAGCGTAAAATTTTGATGTGAAGAAAAAAATGCTCTTTCGCGCATTTTTCGTACACGTTTTATAAGGTTTTAGGGGTTAGGGTTATGGCTAGAGTTAGGATTGGTTTTAGATTGAGAATTCTAGTTTGGTGTTGTTTCAGTTTTAGTTAATTTTTGTTATACTCGCGTTATCACAGACTTTGAGTATATAATTTTATATAGACATAAAAGAAACTGGAGTAAATTTTTCCAGGAAATAAAAGCTGGCCTTTTTAATTAACCCTTTTATATACGAATTTTCAGATTTAACACGAAGCGTACTACATGATTTAGAATGGACAACGACGAGAGTACCCAAGCATCTAATCCAACCCAAATTCAAACCCAATCTTAATCCCCAAAAAAAGTAAATGAAAAGTGCACAGATGAATATTTCTTCGTTTTATTCTCTTTTAACTTAAAAATTTTCGGTGAATCAGTCACTCCCAACATTTTACCTAAGAGTCAAAATTCCACTCTCTACTCTTCAGTCATCTGCATAACCCTAAATATTTGTCGCTTTGCTGGGATTGAAATTGCTCGTAAATACTCGACAGTAATGGATAGGGAATAAGGTTTTAGCGGTTGATTGATTATGCGCCCTGTTGTATTTGATGTTGTGCAGTTTTGCTGTTGCTTTTCATGTTGAAGCTGAACGAGCTTGGTTTGTCAATTTCGTTTATAAATAGCTGCAGCTTACATCAAATTTCGGAAATGAATAAGCAGCCAAATGATGGTGAATAAGCACAAGCATCACGTTTTTGAGTTAGGTTTGCTTATGTTTTATATTGCCATTATGAATTGAACATGCAAATCGACCAGATACATACAAAAAATGTTATTTTGTAGCATCACGTTTTTGGGTTAGGTTTGCTTATGTTTTACATTGCCATGATGAATTAAACATGCAAATCGAACAGATACAAACAAAAAATGTGATTTTGTAGCTTAAGACTGTGTATGAGGGAAAAAATTAACGACAATAACTATTCTTTCTGGTATCTCCGACTGAAGAGAGCTCAATGATCAGAGATCAGAGCAAATTATACTTTTATTCACAGTCAAATTTAGAAACCCTTAACAGCCTGTTTCACCCTTAACGGGATCATAATGATCCCGACTGTTAAGGGTTTTTAAACTGTTAAACAGACTGTTAAGGGTTTCTAAATTTGACTGTGAATAAAATTATAAGACAATAACTATTGGTTTTTTCCACCACTCTGTTATCGACTATCACAAAGCACTTATGCTTTTAAACCTATAACTTTTTCCCTTTTTTTTGAAGCTGTTCGAGTTTGATAATGAGTTTTAAAAGGAGCGAAATACCAGTCAGTATATATTGGTGTAGTGTGCTCTTAGTGAATTTGTTGGATTTTGGTATGCGTTAGCACAGTATGTCCTGTCATTGGATAACGGTACCAGGCCCACTTGTCAAAGGGGAAGGTTGAGGCTAATAATTTTAATTTGGGTCTCCGAAAATGAGATTTTATAGTGCTCTACTTTTTCGGGACTTGAAAGGGAAGCTTGTTTCTTTCAAAACGTACGTAAAAAATGTACTGTAGTTTTAGTTTCTCAGCAAGTATGAGGCTGAGGGTTGAATCTCAAACATTTCCAAATATTTTACTTAAAAATCGACTCTTTTGCAGTGCATGTCTAGAGCAATGAATTGCAGTTGAAAACCTACACGAATTTTAATTTAGTCTTTGAAATCAAACATGGACCGATGTAAGCCTGATAATCTGTTTATGAAAATCGCCGTACTTTTGAAATGAATCAGCTCAAGTGTTTCATTCTCCAAGCATTCATTTGTGTTAGCCCGTCTTTCAGAGTGCAGACAGTACTTAGTGTAGTTAAGATGTTTATGGTGAGGAAGGCTTTATTTCACCAGGAATGTCTATCTATTTATCATTTCTGACTCAAATCTAACCCAAACTCAAATTCTTACTAATCGTATCTTAACCCAAGCCCTAATTTTGATCCTTAAAAAAGCGAACGAATTTTCTCAGTATTGTTTTACTCTTTTCAAGTTAAAATTTTCCTTTGAAATAGTCATTCCCTTAAGTTAAATATCGGTCATGTAGGTAACTTGAGGTAGGTAGGCTAGTAATTTGCAGTTGAAATAAGTTTGTCATTGTGGCACTGTGTATTTTGTTTCGGACTGTTGCAAATGCAATTGTTGCAGAAAACTGTCAAAAATCCCGTGCAAATAAAAGTGGCAGGAAAAGTTCAGACAAAGATTGGGACATTAATATGTTGTTGGCCCGATAACTCAAGCTTTGAGAGATATTAAAAAACTTTTTTAGTTGGACTGATTGCTACAATTAAAGGATGAAAATAGTTGCAATGGTTGACTGTTCGGGTTTTCGTTGTCCGTTAAAAATAGTCGCTAAGTAGTATTTGGGTATTAGCATTTGGCAGGGAATGTCATGCGTAAGAAACAGCTGTTCGGCTTGTTTTTGATGTTTATTCGTGAAACTCTAACGCCCTTCGTATCTAACAAAGGTCATTATTTGCTATTTTCCTTAATAGTCGATAATTTTATTTATTTTTACTCTCAGTCACGTGATTACGGCAGTCATCTTCGTTTGAACGAGTTTCGTAACGGCGTGCCCCATCGTGCCCTCGTAGGTTGTTTGTCCATCGATAGGCGTTTTTCTATTTTTGCGCAGAATAGCAAGCACAGCATTCATCTTCTTGGTAGTGGAAAATTCCACGTCACGAAATTTGTTTTCGTCATTTTTACTCGAGAAAGAGTGGGAGCGAGGTGGGAAGAGCGAAAGCAGCTCGGAAAGTCACGTAGAAAAATCGCGCGTCTGACGCGCTGTCTGGCCTGCTGCATTTTGCCTATGGTATTTGCATACTTTATATCTCTTGCTTATCTTTACTTTCTCAAGGAAGTTGAATTTTTAACAACGATTACTGTAGTTTAGAAAAGAACGTTTTACGTAAAAAATATGGATACCAAAAAGAACAGTTTCCGCAGGTAGACTACCGGTACTTTTTGGAATTTCGCATTGAGCATTGTTTAATGTTCTGTATTCTATTACTGCGCTTGGCTGAAACCCTATTTTTAGTTCTAAACTAACAACATCAGTTACTCCAATGTGACTGGAATAAACGCCTGTGTTGTATGCAAAGTCCAAACCTAGATAATGTCACATTTTTCTTTGTGCCTACGATTGGACATAGTGTGTCAGGTGCTTTTTGCGAAAATCTCTTGGTTTTACCCATCATTTTTGCATAGTGAGATAAAAGTTGTGCAATCTTTCGCTTATCCATTTCATTTTTGACCAAAATGGGAGTTGCGTCAACATTCCGACGCTTTTGTAACTTGTATTCAAAATGTTAGCTTACTGGATATTTTTTGTTGTGATTTATCCCACACTTCTAAGATGTGTTCAAGTGCGTGTTTTTATTATTTTTTTAAACATTCTTATTTTAGAGAATTAGGGACTAGGTAAATCGCTTCCGCTACAGTAAAATGCATGGTGTTTGTTTATGCTACGTTGTAATGGAACCACTTTGTTTGACGATTTCTTACAACTGTTTATGTGAATGCATGAATACAATTGCAGCTAGTTTTGCATAGGAAGATTTTAGACTAAAAATATTTTTATTTACTTCGTGAAACTGTATAGTTTTTGAGGAAGTAGCATGCAGACATTATTTTTTTTAAACCAGCTGTTCCATTAAGAAATATTGTAGCTTCGTAAAACGAGCGATATGGGTACGACATTAACGAGTAAACGCGTTAGCTCATCGCTCTTTTCAAGGTGTTTCTTTTATAACACGCACAGCTCTGTGATCGATTTATCCGTTATGATTCAGCTCGGAAAGCCAGACAAAGGCGCCAGTGTCATGTGATCAACGTATTTTGCGCTTGCGATCTTATCGTAGTATCGGTACATTGCGCTTGGCTGAGTAAAATTACTACGCGCTTTTCGAAAACCCCAAGTTACGTTTTAATTTTTGTTTTATATAGATAGCGATTTAAAGCTTATTGTCTTGTCTAACCGTTACTCTTACCAGTAGTGTTTTTGTAATTGCTATTTCCCCACCACGTGCTCAAATAGCAAGTTGCTACGATGTTGATACCTTTCAGCGCTCCTCATAACAAGAATTTGACTTCAAGTTGTCCGACCATCGCAGTGGCGAACCAAAGCACAACGCCTGGGGAGTACCCAAATCTTCCATCGCTGGCTCCATTACCTGGTCAAGAAGTGTAAGTTGCTTTTTGTGACCGTTCATGTTATTTCGTAGTGTTTTTGATCAGTGTATTTTTGAAAACGACGCTCAGATATTAAAATACGTTTAAAAAAAATTGGTAAAAGGAGCGTGGGTGGCTAACCAGTTACCACTTGTCAAACTACTGTAAATGCTGAGACGGTTGTTATTGTTTCAGGGATATCAATTAGCTCTTCAATTGCATTTAATCATTATTTGTAATTCAGTTTTCGTAGCTATTTGGTTTTTTGGTTGAGAAAGGACCTTAAAAATTGACTGGACAAAACGCTATTCTTTCACCAAGTCCAGTATAGGCTGTAGAGTGTAGATAACTATCCCTACTGCGTTTTTAATATCAAAAGAATTGTTATATCGCATTCATCATCACAGCGTTATACAATGCTTCAAGATAACCTTTCTGTCAAGCAAGGCAAAGAATTGCTCGCAATTGCAGATTGTTTTCAAGAAACGGAAATATTTCTTGTAACAGTGTTGCGTCTTAACACAACTTTATCTCTTGTTCTGTGTTTCTTTACAGGGAGGTCAGTGTACTTACAAACATGCCACAGCAGGTGACACCTGTCGAAATGACGGCCATCTACGGGCAGCGTGAACAAGATCGCAAAGTCCGGCGGGAAATTGCCAACAGTAACGAACGACGCCGAATGCAAAGCATCAATGCCGGCTTCAAAGCCCTGAAAACAATTTTGCCCCAAACTGCAGGCGAAAAACTAAGCAAAGTGAGAACAAAATCAATTCCCTTTTTGATTGCAGCTTTCATTTTGCACTTATATCAATTGCAAACACTGTGGCGTCGCTAGGGGGGGCGGCCCGCCCCGGGTGACACCATTTTATGATGTGAAACCATAACTGCACTAATTTGTGATGAAGACTTTTTTTTATTATTTGAGTTGGTCCCCATCCTCATTTGGACCGAAAACGCACTCAATTTCCGGCGACGACCTTTTATTTTTTCGTGTTCACTTACTTTTGGACATAGCTTTCATGAAGGGTGTCACATCATAAAGGGTGATACCACGAAATCCCGCCCAGGGTGTCGCCATCCTTAGCAACGCCTCTGTGCAAACATTCGGTTTGCTATTTGGAGTCGGGCTTAATTCGTGTTTCCTAAAAAAGGTCGCTTCGTTTTTCCAGCTCGTTGTTTCGGCCCGGGAGCCATTGGGACCAACAGTAGACGGACCCCTGTGGGCGCAAACAACAAACCCATTTAACCCAACCTTACTCGGAAATAGATGTTCACTCGACGCGGAGTTTCTTTGTTGTGCACTGGGTTTTTTAAGTTTTTTAACGCGTAGTCACTCAGAAAACTCCTCTTTGTATAGTTGCGATGAGTCACGTAACAATGTTCACTTTTTTGTTTCCATTGCTACAAACAAGTTTACATTTGATGCTAATTTTACCTAAAATTCTTAGAAACATTGGCTTCGAGCCAAATTTGTTTATCTTCTTGGCCTTTCTTAAGTTTCGAAAGTTGTTCATTCTCAAATTTCCGCACTGTATTACTCAAGTTCACTTTTGGCTACTGTTGTACTCATCACATAGGTTTTAATTTGGATCCTCTACGTACAGTGTAGCAAAATCAAACGGGATTTTGTCCACTGGGATTTTATATTATTAAAGCCATAAATAGAAACTGATTTTTAGCTTAAGTGGTTAGTTCTTACCGACATTTTGACCAGCAGTTCCCACTTACCAGCTTGTTTTTGTGTCCCTGTCTAAATTTTGGTGAATGACAGAAAACAAAACAGCCAATTCGGTCAAAATGACCGAAAAATTTTTGCAGTCAAGACGTAATCATATTTGTAATGATAAAAATGACAAGAATTAAATTCCGAAAATACCGAAAAAAAAAACCCGTGTTATGCGTAAACTTTGTATTTATTTTTAGGCCGCCATTTTGCAACAAACGGCTGAATACATTTTACACCTGGATGGGGATAAAACCAAGTTGCTTACTTTGAACGAAAAATATCGTTCAGCCCTTGCAGAGTGCAAATGCGATAACGCCAAGAGAAGAGCACTGCTCAACGAAGGCTTGGATAAAGTATGTAACAGAGTCATTTCAAACTAAGTTTCCTGATTGTGACACCCCAAGTGTTGGAAAATTCCTAAACAAAAGTTGCGGCCTCTAGTGCTGTATGAAACTTTGGCTATGAAATCCGCGCTCGAGCGAAAATATTATCAATGGGCGAAAAACTCAGTTTAAAATAATAGCCTAAAATTTTGTCTCGATTTATGTCATAGGCTGTAGAGAAGAGAATCGGGTAGATGAGTCTTTTATGAGCAATTGTAAAATTTTTGTTCTAATCCCTGCTTATGTAAATGTTTGATGAAAAAGACGTAATTTTTTAAATCATCGACAAAAGCCAGGATTTTTGTCTTGGGAAAAAACATAAACAGACTGAGGTTTTGAAATCGACAGCAAAGGCCATCAACTTCAAGCATGTTTGTTAGAATGCTATAGATCAAGATGCGAATATAAAAACAATTTTTCGATCATAGGACGAAGGGATTGGAAGTCCACGAGAAGAGGAGTTTGATGACTTTCGAGGAGACTCCGTCGAAATCCGATTGAAATTAGAAAAAGAAAGAAGAAAGAGGATGGAATTGGAAGAAAAAGTAAATGCAATTGAATAAAGAAACCTCCATATCATACAAATTTATCAATTCGTTTTTTGTCTTAACTAAATGCTATTGATAGACTAATTAATATGGCTCTGTGTTTGAAGTTCCTTAAATTTAACAGCGTAAATGTGTAACAAAACTTATTGCTGTGTAGTAAATCCGAATAAATTGAATTTTCAGGTCCGAGAATTAGAAACAAGGTGTCGACTTCACGATTCTCGTACGCTGGACTCCAGACCTCATTTAATTATCAAACCGAAATCAACTTCGGAAACCATCAACAACCTACCTCGAATTGCCGCGACAAGTGTGAAGGCCGAAGTGGCAGAGACCTACCCACAGAAGGTAACAATTTTTGGAGGTTTTTTTGGCTTTGACATTGCAGAAAATGCAAAATTGTTGAAGCATCGAGAAATTTTGTTTGCAAATTTAGTTTGTTAACTTTTACGTAAGACTAGATTAGATTTGGGGTACTGTTAACAGGGGCTGTGAATTCGGACTCAAAAAAATAATTTCCTGAACTCGAACAAAACTGTTCGAGTTCATTAAAAAATTGTTGGAAACAAATATTTTTTACGTTTAAGTCAAGATGGCGTTTGTTTGTTTATGCTGTGGCGACCCAGAAAAACAGCATGTATACAAAAAGAGAGCGAAAAATAGACTTAGTTTTTGTCAGCCTGAACTCGAAAAACAAAAAACATGTTGCGAAATTGAACTCGAAAAATTAAATTAGAGAACTCGGACTTACTGAAATATGCTAAACTCAAATAAAAATCGATCGAGTTCTCAGCCCTGCCGTATTGTGTATTTATCTGTTTTCTGTCGTTATGTGGCCGTAGCCCGAGTTCCAGGGAAATAATATTCAGAGAAACAAGCGTTTGGTGCTTTTCTAAGTGGTAACGAGTTAATTTTTAGTTGGAGAATCTAATCTGTTCAGCAGTTGTGGAGCAGCTTGTTGACCGAAGTGTCAAACGGGTGTGCCCTATAGCTGAGAGCCTTAATGTTGAAAAAAAATCAATTTTACTTAATATTCTTTGACTTTCTCTTGAAAACATTTTTCCTGCATGTATGATACTTTTTTTGCAGAGCCTAGCCGATTCAATTTCTGATTTTCCCCAAGAAATCGCGTCAAATGTTACCCTGTCCTCTCACACCACTTCACCCTTAGCTTCAGTGTATTCTTACTCGACGCAAGACACTAAGCCGACAACAATATCCCACGTAAGAACAATTTTTGCTTTACTTCTGTAAATAATAAATCTTCGAGTTAACTTCGATCATAGCTTAATGATTAAAAAGTGATGCAAGAATTGAGTATATTTTTGATTTTTTTAAGCACTTTATGTGTAACTTGATTAAGGCTACTTAAGTACTGAAGTTAAAATGTAATTAACAGATAAGGCCAATTTTTCGACAAAATCTGCCTGTTTCAATATTTGCTACTTGATTGGAATTTCGTCTAACTGGAAACTTTTTTCCAGCACAAACACTCCGCATCTCTTCCCCGGTCTCGGCAACCTTTGAAGAAAAGAGCCGTTGAAATCGTAGACAATGAGTCGCCGCAAACCAAAATATCAAAAGTGCAGGTAATTTTTGATGGTTTGTAAGCACATAAAAATTATTAATATTCCAAATTCCTAAAATTTAAGTCTATGTTTGGGCTCCCCTATCGGTACCCTATTATTATTGATGAAGACCAAGCAGCGAAAAGACTGGTAACGCTATTAAATTAGTTAGCTTTGGAAGCAATACATATTAGGATCTAAAGCTGCAATTAGTTAAATTATACACATTCGATTTGGATTGCATTGTGCGTTGGCTTCTTGAATTGAGATTAGTTTAGGCTAGTAGCTACTGAGAAGAGTATAATTGTCATTAAAATAATAGGTTGTTATTACAGGTTCTAGTGTTTATTTGTTTAATTGATTTGCCACTATCAATTGTATTTTGAGTTTACTTGCCGTTATTTAGCCATTATCCTTTGCCATTATTTAGTTTTGCCATAAACAACAAAGCACATAATTTTTGGCAAGGAAGACTGCGAGTTGACCTTTTGGTATTCCAAATTCGCAGCTGCTCGAATCAGCGATGAATTGTTATCAAGTAAGAAAAAAAATAATTGGCATGAAGCATGTGACAATTTTTCTTTTTATATTACAGATAAACCCGACAGCTAATACCGCCAATGTTTCATCTCCTAAACCAGTTGTAGTATCACCTTCAACTGCTTCAAAAGCCACCGTTCTGGTCCAACAACAGGGCAACCAACCTGTTCTCGTGGCCGATTCAGTCCAAGGTACCGTGCCCGTGACGTTGAAGACAACAGCAGGCGTCAGTCGCTTATCCCAAGAAAAACTCGTCCCAAACGCTGGTATTTTAAATATTCGTCCTCAAATCAACCTTGCAGACCAATCGTTGCTCTTATCTGCTACGTCATCTGCTGCCCCAACGTACATAACCTTATCGCCAGCCCAAGTCACATGGCCCGAGTCACAAGTTACGCTCAATACCCCAAATTACTCCTTTGCAATTACCCCTTCTAACCCCTCTGCCCCACGTGCTCAGTCCCAGTACGTTATTCAGCCTACTACCATACCAAGAGTACAAGCGGGTCATTCGGAAGAAATGACTCTTAATCAGCTTAATACAGTCCCGTCACTATCAATGACCCTCACTCAGCTAAATGCTGGGCCTGCCATGGCTCGGTTGAATTCGAGTTTACCACCAGGGGGCGCTGCACTTCCCACCACCCGCATTCAAACCCATTATCTACCGGTCGTTGCCATGGATACGGTTTTGAGTCACCAAACAGAACGAAGAATGTCGAACGCAACGACCGACAGCGCACCTAGTGACGAAGAAAGCAAAAGCATTGACGATCAAAATCTGCTGAAAACCACTCAAATACAAGTAAGATTATTAATTTGGGTTAGGGTGTTGCAGACCTAGCACAAGGTATGCGTCAACCAGGTTGCCGATATATGATAACTCATCAGTAGGGTTAATGGGTTATGCTTTCTCAGAATTCATACTTCAATAGATTGCCGTTGCAGAGAGGGCAGGCCTTCTGTTTTAAAAGTGTGTGTAAAATATGCTGTGGTTTACTTTAAAAGTATGGAGTAGACGTTTAGAATTGGAGACACAGTATTTGCAAAAAAAGTGTACGGTGCTTTGTTATCGATATTACTGTGGTTGCTACTTGGAACTTTGTTTCGCTTGCGACTGGCAATTATGCTATACGAGATGTTTTCGCTTCAAGAAATAATGCTTTACTAGGAGACGGTAATTTATATGATTGTATGGCTTATAATTCGAATTAATTTTGATTACTTTCGCAGAATCTAGTATCGGCGTCTTCTCGTCGGACAAAATCAGACCCTGGGTTACCCTTACATGAACTGCAGGCTAAGGAAGTGATCCTTTGCAATCCTTCCGCTTCTGTCCTCTCCCATGCTACTTTAGCCACCGTAACTAACGGTCCGGGCTCTCCGCTCTACAGACAAATAGATGCTGCTGCGACAAGACGGAACTTGGAAACAATCGTTCAGGTTAGTAAGTTTGCGAAACAATTGCCACTGCATTACAAACATGAACTTCTTTTTTGACTGCTGACTTGCTTAGCTGTTGTGTAGATGGAGGGCCGGAGGCTTTCTAACAGTAGTAGGTTTAAATAGCTATAAAAATTATCTTAACGATTTCCGCTGTAAGCTCGGGATAAAACCAATGCAAAACGTCCAATTTTGGCTTTTTTCTGTCATTGTTGGTGGTTTTCCTTCTTAACATGGTCTTGAGAAACAATGTAAAAATGAAAATAGATGAGTGAGCCTCGGATCGTTAGAAAAAAAAATTGACTGGAGTGGAAGGCTTGAAAAAAAAAGAATGGAAGGATTTTAGTAAAAATGGAATTTGTGCATTTTTGCCGTAAAAGGATTTACGAAGTTTTTGTGCAAGATTTGGGACGATTCGGTTACTGATTCAGCAAATTCTATTGCAGGCTATCGATCACCTTGAGCAGCAAGAACGACGTAATTCACAAGATCAGCAGTCTAGCAACCGTTGATATCGTCAAAGCTTTAACCCTCTGACCAGGGTGGAGTTTTTGTGCATCTTGTTATTTTTATTGTATTTATTTTGTGCTTATTTGTAGAAATGCAATGGACCGAAATAAATCATTCGTATGTATCACGAGTATTTTTTTTATCATTTTCAGCAGTTCAACACCTTGAAAATTGATCTCGATATGTGACTTTAGTTTTACTGTTGAGGGTAGTTAGATTTATGCCGAATTAGAACAGATCTATTCATTAAGACTTCTGAAGTTCTGTATTAATATCCCCTATTGTAATCAAATTGTCTCGGCTGGGAGACAGCAAAGGGACGTTCAGGCCTCCGAGGGGGAGGTACATCGTACCCGAGTCTAGGGCTGCCCTGGATAACCTTTCAGTCGTAATACACACAGTTGGGTGTGTATGCCAAATGTTGAAGACCTTTTTTTATCTTTACTTAACTTCTCGTTGAGGCGCTGATCATGGGGCCCATAATCCGTCTTCGTACCCCCAGAAAAAATTTCCGAGGCCCTGTGGACGTTTCGAGTCAAGCTCAAAGTTGTCTAGGTCGACCACACTCGGTGGAAGCTACGTCAAAGCAAGAAAGCCGTGTATTAACAGTTTTTTAGTCCTTGGTTTCACGTAACGCGTCTACCGTTTCAGCAGAAAATGCTCCGGTGGTGCTTTTCAAATTTTGCAGAAACCGGTTTTCTAAACTTAACAACCGGTTTGTCCGAGCCAAAACTGCAGAATGTTAATGCAAGCAATGTTTTAACAAACCGGTAGGATAGCACAACAGACGCTGTACTCCATCACTAACTTGTTATAGCGCATATTTATCCTCCTGTCACCGGACAGCGTCAAACGCTAAATATTGGACGATTCACGCACTTTTTATTGCAACGACCACTTTTTGGTTGGAGGAATCCGCACTTTTTGGTTGGAGCAATCCGGTTGGAGGAACGCTAAATATTGGACGATTCACGCACTTTTTATTGCAACGACCACTTTTTGGTTGGAGGAATCCGCACCTGCTTAGAACTGTTAGGAGTACCCAGTGATCCAATGTTCCTGTGAATTCTTGTCCACTGAATTCGCTGCTTGTTCGAAGCCACCAAGCCGAAATATTCATCGTAAAGCATCTTATCCACGGACGCAACAACGTGACCAGGGTGCGGGTTGAACCAAGATTGTGCGATTAGGATCGTGGCAAAAACGACGCCTTTACCCTCTCGGCCACGCTGCCGACTACTTTTCAGCCTAGTTTGAAAGCTAGCTGCCAGTGTCGTCCCACACAAACTGCATCTGGGTATTTGCCTTATATCGCGTTTTCGATTTTTGCTTCCGTTTGCAAAATTTTGGTGAGTCAGGAAATTGGCTTTCTGTTTTTGAAAACAAAATTCTTGTAACGAAATCACCATATAGATTAACAAGAGTAAGAGAGCTAGTGTCTTGGCTAAAGTACAAACGAAAGATATTACAGCATCAAATCCTATTCGAGAGCCCTAAGCTAGCTATTAATCCAAATGCCTACAAAGTTTAGTCTGGTTCAAGTAGTTTGACCTTCACGGAGTCAGTCATTGCGGGTATGCTAGATTTTGAAGGAGATTGAGAATGGCAAAACTAGAAAAAGTGATTTCATATTCAGTTACCACGGTGGTACAAGATATCGCATTTATGAAAATTATTAAAAAAGTTTTATTTTATGCAACTTGGTTTTAGAGTGGTAAAACCTTCTATTCAACAAACACTTGACAGTAGGGCACAACTCCAGAGTGACCTCTTTTAGTTTTTATTTTTACAATGCATTTCTAGGCGGCTAATTTTAAACTCAAACGACCGTAAGGTAAGCTGTGTCAGATCTCCAAACCGTAAAAAGCTCGAACTAATCGTTTCGCACTATCCTTCGTACATTTAGTATTTCCAAAAGCAATATATTCTCAAGGATGTGATTAGAGAAGGTTAACGACTAGACGGTTTATCAAATGAAATTGCATACTCAAATGTTCGTGCGATTTCACTGATAAAAATTCAGTACAAATGCACTCTAACGTTGAGTTCGTGAAACCACAATAGTCTACGAAGACACGAACACGACTTAAAAGGAAAATCGAGAGTTTGTTGATCCTTTAAAATCACCGGACTTTTTGAGTGTCTCAGCTGTTGAGCAATATCGAAAATTTGAAGGGTATTGTGGTAACATATGGTAGCATAACTCACGAACATATATCCAATGCAAAATATTTCGAAGATGCCTGAAAAATGTTCTATAAAACCGTTTATTTGTTAGCGAACTGCTGAGTGTATTCAACTATCAGGCGCGTTGCCAGGAATTCGCAAAAGGGGCTTTTTTGAAAGCTGGAACCAACAGTAAACCACCTTGACCCAAATTTTCATCAGACTTGCATCAGATTGAGGCGATTTTTCTGTCAAAATTAGGTGATCTCCACAAAAAAAAAGATCACCAAAATTGAAAAGGTATTTCCGGCCGAAATTAAGTGATCTCCAAAAAAAAGTCTTCACTCAGTTTTCCTGACCAACTTTAGGTGAGGTCCAGAAAAAAAAAACTCCACTTTTCTGGTCCATATAACAGCAAGTCCTTCACAACTTCTGCTCGCCAATCACTTTGGGGGGCTATTTTCATTTTTCGAGCAAAAATCGGCCTCAAAAGCACTAAAAACGTGGTATTTTGCATGCTTTTCAGGCCAATGGGGGGAGACTCGAGCCCCCCCGCCCCCCCTAGCTACGCTACTGTCAACCATTAAGGACTGGAACACAATGTCAGCATGACAGTTTAAACATTATCGGTCTGGGCAAAATCCTCTGACCTCCCCCTCACGCTTTGCAAGCATGCTCTTTAAAATATATGGAAGACTGGTGTTCCAGTTACAGAGAACTAAAAACTTGCAATAAGTTAAACATGCAGCTAAATAAATTTATGAACGAAAAAACAAGTTAGAAAGTGCACATTGGACATGCTTTTATTTCAAAACGTGATGCTACTAACGCGTGATTGAAAAAGCAATAAAAAAACAACTCGTACCAAGCACCTGGAATTGAGGTTGAATGTAAAATATAAAAGCTTTAAACATGCGTTGGCGTTAACAAAAAGCCCTGGCAACTGAAAGACAAATTGCTGATGAAATTGGCAAGAAGCAAAAACGTAACTATCAAACATAAAATCATGTCGCAGTAACTTAATCCCATAATTTGGCAAATGTTAGCGATTTTTTATTGCATTAAAAATTGACAAAACTCAAAAGTTCTGACCGAATTGTATTCGCTACAATGGGGTGTGCGTAAAAATCATTTCAACTTTCAAAAAAAACAGAAGGCATTTAAACACATAAATTTGGCTAGTTCAGAGATATCTCATAATTTAAGATATTTCTGGGCGAGTCGCCCTCATTCATTCTGATAAATTTGCACGTTTTATGCAAAAACGACTAATTCTGTAGCGTTATGGTCATGATCCTGCAAATCTGTTAAAATTGCTAAAACGCAATAATTCAAAAGAAAACAACAAATTCGCAAAGGAACGTGGGTAAAAGTTCATTAAAATAATTCAATAACTTTATCGAAACAACAGTTTTCTTTCAAATTTCTTTCCAACACCTACTATAGCTCCTAATTTAGCGAACAAAATCATTACATACAGCTGCATAAGCCTACACTATTATAAATATTAAGCTAGCACAATTCTTACGCTAAAACATCCAGATGAACTTTTACGTAAACACAGTAACGTCAAGAGTATGCGAGGCAGTAAAATGTAACCATTCCAATTAAAAGTAACAATTAACATTGAAGACTCGTATTTGTCATGCATGGTTTCTAACAAAATACAGGCTGCATCAACTCTTGTGGTGATAAACATCAAAGTTGTTGAAATAGATAATTACGCAAGCACAGCAACAACTTTTTCAACGCATTCTGCTGAACTGACTTTGGCAATTAACTTTAAGTAATGGAAGCTAACATCTGATTGGTATAAAAGGTTATTTATGATTTGGTGTTTCCTTCAACGCATATTTTTTCTTTCCTTTTTCACTTATAATGCAAATGTGATTTAGATCACGAAAGTATTCATTGTAATCAAGAGCATACCCTATCAAGAACTGGTTTGGAATTTCAAACCCAGCATAGTCAGGCCGATAACCACAGCTGAGTGGTGTACGTTTGACCAAAAGGGCAGCAACTTTGACTGAGTGAGGCCTATATACTTCCAAAAGTGAAAGTAGCTTCTTCATCGTACGACCCGTGTCTATCATATCCTCCACAATCAGAACATTTTTGCCTTTTAAAGTCTCCAAGTTATCACTTCCAATTACCCTAACACTACCAGTAGACTGGTCATCTTCATAACTCTTCAAACGAATGAAATCAATGCTCATTCGACAAGAACGATTCATATTTCCATTTAATTGCTTCAAATAATACAATAGATCATTAAAAAATTGATAGCCACCCTTCAAAACACATAAAGCAGCAATCGGCTGCTTGAAGTCAAGATCTTCAAAGATGTCGCGTGCAAGTCTCTCCGTGCGATCCAACACCAAACCTTTGGGAATAATCACTTTTTCAACATCTTCTAGGTAATGTTTCGGGATGCAGAACTTATCAATGTCATAACCTTGAAAACTATCAGGTATCTTAATAAAGGACATGTTTCAAATAATTTCTAAAACCCAAAATCATACAAATTGCCTGTAAAAACAATTCAAGATTCAAAGATTATTTGCAAGTGGTAGCATACTGGTCCAGGCATATTATTAATTTTACCCAGTGGGTACATTCAAAACTATGCCACTCACAGTAGCAACCAGTGTTCCCACTAAACCGATTTCTGTCAGCAAATCATTGGTTTGAGGGATGACAGGCAATTAATTTTTCACAGTATGATAAGCACCCCTTTAGAAAAGTTGACAAGTTTGTGGAAATACTACGACATTTAATATGCCTTAATACTGGATTGGTATGAAATTTAGGAACATTAACGTATCTTTACAGCTTTGGGCGCAATTGTTTTGAGAAAATTTGGGCACCTGCAGGTGAGCCAAAAAGTTAGAAGGAATGCAGGATGGAGGCAACTACATTTATGTTGGTTTTGTTACACATTAATGTGAATGAGTTGTAAACAAGAGTACTGTGAAGTGGTGTATCAAAATATTCTATGCACATAGTACTATACTGTAAATGCCAAGGAAATCAGCTTAAGAGGGTCTGGAGAAGCACAGCAAGCTCCCCATGCAGGGTTTGAGTTGGATTCTAAAACCATTTGAATTTGCAGAGTTTTGATCAAAACATCATATAGCATGCTTTCAGCAACAGCTGTCATCAATTTGTATCAAATAGCCATCAACCAAATATAAAATCTTCAGTAGACAACTAAGCTTTGCGTTTTTGTTAAAAGATGTTCAAGCATTACCTTATCGATTCACTATATAGGTGCTATATTATCTTGGAAAATAGTGTTTAACCAAAAACTTTTATCTACTTTTTTGATTACTTCTGACCCAAATCTAATCTTAAACTCAAATCTTGAATTAGGCTGTGACTATTTCACCATAAAATTTTAAGTTAAATGGGCATCAAACGTTATTTTTACACATTTATTGTATGTCAAGCAAAATGTTAAATTTTTTTGAAATTGTTTGCGACTAAAAATTTCAAAATTCTGTCACTTTTAGATCAGAAGATATTTATTTTTCCCGCTGTCTGTTGTATTCCTTTCATTTTAAAAATAATTTTTGAATCACTGATCCATGACTGCTCCTGTTGCCATGATTTGGAAGGTAGCTTAAACGTTATCTGGTAGGCTAATCACTATCATAGTTCCTACTAGGGTTGGATTGAATTTGAATCCGGTCATGAAATATTGATGAATTTGAATTCGACTTTTGCAAAATCAATGAATTTGAATTTAGTTTTCTCAAAGTCAATGAATTTGAATTTAAAAATTAAAGACAAAATGAATGGATCCAACCAGTGCCGTCCCTAAGGGAGGGGGGCAGGGGGGCATACCCCCATAACAGCCGCTTGAGCCCCCATTTTGGTTTACTAAAAATACTGCTTTTGTAGCATCATGCAACAACAAGACAACAGAAATAATGGAAAAAGAAATAATAAATTACGTTTAAACTTAATTCTTCTTTGATGTGCTTTTGATTCTTTGCGAAATTGCTGGCTACCAACTGTTGCACATTAATCTGACCAATATTCCGTCTTATTGACACTCCTTTACGGATGTGTTGCGAAAGAGACATTTAAGCCTGCAGAATTGTTACCAGTACTTCGTTAGTGATTATGAAATGAAATAATGCGTGAAAACTTTTTTTTCAAAAACCAGCAGTTTTGATTTTTAGAGCTCACTCAAGATTTTCAGGTCACAGTCAGAGGCGCAACTAGGGTGAAGGGGCATAAGCTCCATCGACAAAATCACTTCGAAAATTCAATCATCTCAAAATACAAGCATTTAAACATATTTTAGACTTGACCAAAAGTAAGGGGGGGCTGAAGGTGAAAAGCAATTCAATTCTTTGAAATGACTTTTGAATTGTAGTAATTTAGTTATTCATATGGCTTCAACATTCAAATTGATTCATATGTGCGATGTATGAATAAAATAGCGTCAAAATCGCTATTTTTTTGCTTCAAAATCGCCCAGCAGCTGGTGGATCCGCCCTCAGGCCCCATCCACATTCACTTAATATTTAGTATCAATGTCTGTCTGTGACAAGCTTGAGTTGCATCAGTTCGGCCAGTACGGGGGCTAAATAAGGCAGTTTTTGTGTAAAAAAAATTTACTTTTGGTTCACCTCTCCGAGCAAAATCCAGGTCGAATGTCTGGTAGCATTCACTGCTGTAGATAGATTTTTCAAGCGATTATTGGCCATGGAAGAAAGGAGCTAAGAAGTGTTGTCGGCCTTATTTAAAAATTGTACGTAATCATAGCCATACAAGATCCAAAAATCAGTTTTTATAAACGAATTTTAGTGCCCCCCCCCACTTTTGGCTGGTGCCCCCTCACTTCGTTTGCTCTGGCAAGAGCACTGTATCTAATTCTGGATTCAAGCGACTTGAGTTGTTGGTTTACTACACACCTGTGATGCGCTAATACACAGAGGTGGAGTCGAGGACACAAAGCTCGAGGCCAAGGACACATAAAAATCTGAGACCGAGGCCAAGAGGACAGTCTTTCCAAGGACAGACACTCTCCAGGCCAAGGACAGGAATGCTCGAGGCCAAAGCCAAGGACCAAGGACACAGCAGCAAGTGTTCTCCAAAAAAAAAAAAGGTTTTCAAAAAAGTTTTTCAGGCAATCTTCAATTTATAGGCATAGCCAGAATTTTTGATTGAGGAGGCCTAAACCACAAACCACATGCAATGACGTCATCAAAAATTTGTCTGTTAGCACTTAACCAGGATTTTGCAAACATAGAGGGCTCAAACTTATAGTTGAAAAGTGCAAATATGTAACTTTGGAGACGTGTTGAGAATACCAGTGTAACTCAAACGTATCACAGATGAGGGTCTGGGGGCGAGGCCCCCAGCGGCTGGAGGCTTTGGGGGCTAAGCCCCCAGTTGTTGGGCAATTTTTTGTAATTTTTTGGAAAAATAGCTGTTTTAATGCCATTGACTCACATTTCGCACATGTTTAGAGCCATTTGAAAGCACTAGATTTTTGACATTTGAAAGCCAATTAAAAAAATTAAATTGTTTAATCCTCCTTGTAGTTGCAATTTAAGTCCAAAACACGTTTAACATCTTGCATTTTGGTGTTAAAGTTTAATTGTAAGTAATTTGGTCCAGGTAGGGGGAAGTACGGTGCATTGTCTCGTGCAACATTTTAGCAGTAAATAAAAATCCACTCGAAGGTTTTCCTTCGAGATTTTTGTTTTGTCATGAAAATAACCAGTCATAGGAGCGCATATTAGGCCAGGGGGCCCAGGCCCCCTCAATTGAAGTTCAATGATTTGTTCAGTCAGCATTTTCCATTGATAATTTTTTTTAAGGTATTTTGTGCTTAAAAACTGGCGAGGTGGAGGTGAATTACTAAATTGTTATTGAAAAATGGTTCAATGGATGGTTATGCTTACTAACCATGTTATTGCCGAGCCAGATTTACATCCCGCAGGGCCCCTGGCACTTTGGAGATTTTCACGACATCTTTCGGCCAAATATAGGTGAAGACCAAAAAAAATCCTAAGATTTGAGCGCAGGGCCCCTTAGCTGGTACTGCGCCATATTGTGGTGAATCTGGCCTTGGTTAATGCATTACGTTCATTAAAAGGCTAGATGTGATCCTGAGATAGCAACTTTTAGGACGAAAACTATCCATTTTTTCAAGGTCATACCTTTAAATTGGCAGGCAAAAATTGAACTCAGGAGGTCCGGGGGCCCCTGGTCTTCAATATTGTTGTTAGCTACTGTTGTAAGTGAAAAATGCTAAAAAGAAACTGAAAAAACAATAGGCTGTTTTGTCACATTTTTGTCATTGGTGAAATTTAAATTGGGGGGGGTGTGCCTCTTGGCTACGCCTATGCTCCAACTGCGGAAAACAAACAACATGTTTGCAAATTTTCCACGAGGTTTCTAGCATTTTCCAACAAAATTTCAACTGTTAAAAAAATGGTGCTGTCCTTGAGCCAAGGACAGGGCAATTTTCAAGAACTTGAGGCTTCAAGGACAAGGCCAAGGACTTGACCTTCAAGGCCAAAGACTTCATAATTTGTCCTCGAGGCCATGGACGTCCTTAAGGACTCCACCTCTGCTAAAACACATCTGTGACTACGAGACTGTGACTTGCTAGGTGCAAATTGCAAAATCCTCTCTGAATCTTTGATGTGAAAAGTGGGGTTGGATTGAATTTGAATTTGAATTCGCTCACGAGTTATTGATGAATTTGAATTCGACTTTTGCAAAGTCAATGAATTTGAATTTAGTTTTTTCAAAGTCAATGAATTTGAATTTAGCTCTTTCAAAGTCAGTGAAATTGAATTTGTTTTTTTAAAGTCAATGAATTTGAATTTAAAAATTAAAAAAAAAAAATGAATGGATCCAACCCCGGTTCCTACCAGTTTACACTACCAGTGGATTTTACAGTATCAGTAAACTATTTGCCTAGCCTAACTGCCTTTCAGACTAGGTTTTACTCTTAGAATTGCAACAAACAACAACTACTAAACTAACTTAATTAAACAGCAGGCTATTCTAGCCTACCAGCCTAGGCCTACTTCCCATGTGCAGCAAATCGCATATGTATTTGCTAAAAGTAAAAGTAGCAAATTCAAAACAATAAGCATATTTTTACATTTGAAAAGCAATTTACCTCATCAATGTCACAGCAGAAATCTGGCAGAAGTCTATCCTACCCTGAGACCTACAAACTGACAAAGCTTGTTTAAAAGTAAACGCAAGCTTTCTGAGGAGCAACCCCTTTGAACGACCTATGCAAATACCTACAGATTAAAAAAATAGCGCACTAGCTTAAGCCATTCAAAAAATTGACTTTGCCGAGTCCATTTAGGAGGTTTCTGGCGAGATGGTACTCCCTAACTACGTCAAAATATTTGTTTTTTAAACATCTACTGATCTAAAAAACAAAAACTAACATCCTAGATTAAGCCATTGAAAAAAATGATTTTTGGGGGGTCCATTTAGGGAGAGGGTGGTACCCCCAAACTATGTCAAAATATTTGTTTGTTAAACACCTACTGATTTTTTAAAAAATCTGACACCCTAAATTAAGCCATTTAAAAAATTGATTTTCAGGGGGTCCATTTAGGGGGGGGGGTGATACCCCAAACTATGTCAAAATATTTGTCAGTTAAATATCTACTGACATCAAAAGAAACTGGCACCCAGCATAAGTCATTCAAAGGATTGATTTTTGGGGGGTCCCCAATGGGGTGGTACCCCCAAACTATGTCAAAATAATTGTCTGTGAAAGATCTAGTGATATCAAAACAAACTGGCACCCTAGATTAAGCCGTTTAAAAAATTGATTTTTTGGGGGATCTATTTAGGGGGGGTGGTAACCCAAATTATGTCAAAATATTTGTATGTTAAATATCTACTGATATCAACAAAAAAAAAAACACCCACGCCTAAGTCATTCAAAAAATTGATTTTGAGGAGATCCATTCAGAGGGGGCTCCGAGGGAGGGGTGGTACCCCCAAATTATTGTCTGTTAAATATCTAATGATATCAAAACAAAACTGGCACCCTAAATTAAACCATTCAAAAAATGATTTTTGGGGTCCATTTGAGGGGATGCTACCCCCAAACTATGTCAAAATATTTGTCTGTTAAATATTTATTCATATCAAAAAACCATTGCAACACTTCTTCGAAAGGAGCTGTGTTGCCCACGCAAATGATGCAAAACTGGCCCAGCAAAATCGTTACAGTCTTTGTCGTAATTGGTAATATAGCAAGTATAATGAAAGAACAAGAAGGTAATATTCTAGTCAGATGAAACTTAGGTGGTACACAAACACTTAACAAACAAAGGCTCAAAATGGTTTGCATGTAGAAAAAGTTTGGGATCACTGAGCTAGACCTAACCATTCTCGAGTCGTAAGCAAAAGTCTGAAACTTCACACTCGTTAGTTTGAAAATGGCCAAGTGAAAACAAAGAAACATGTGACGCAAGCGTCAGTCATTCCAATAACTAATGCAAATCTGATGTTCATGTTGCCATAACCAAATTTTTTTCCTTACCCTCAAAATATTTCCCGTTAAAGCGATTTAACGTCAAACAATAAAAAAATGACACAAAAACATTAGTAATCAATTAGTTTTTGCATATTCAGAGTTAAAACTAAGAAATTAGACCTCAATGCCCACATAAGAAAATGAAACATAGATTCATCTGCCCTTTTTTCATTTATTTTTCTTAAGGAATACGATTATGTTAGGTTAGATGCTAGTTCAGAGCTAATAAAATTGCAGATAAAAATTTCAGAGGAAGTAGTCACTTTCAATTCTTTATCTAAAACAAATCTCCAACCTAACCCTAACAGCGTAATGCCTAACCCAAATTCAAATCCTTATCTTATTTCTTAAAAAGGTATTAGTAAATAAAAAAATGAGATGAATTTTTTATTTTTATAGTAAAAATGTTTAGTAAATTAAAAATATTCAATTCTTTTTATTAATTCTGACTCAAATCTAACCTAAACTCCAATTCTAAATCCCTATTCTAAAGAAAGTGGCTAATTTACCATCCACAAAAAAAATCAGATAACAAGAGCAAATAGTGGTGCTCATTTGCACATTTACTTTTAGGTTTTAAGTTTGGGTTAGCATTGCAGATTAAGGTTAGGTAGGGTTCAAGTAGTGATTAGGTTTAAGATTTGGGTTGTAGGTTAAGGTTAGGATATCGATTTTCTTATTTTCATGAAATATAACAGCAGCCTCTGCCTATTTCAGATTTTAAAACAACAGTATATCCAAATCTAACTCTACAACAGTAACCCAAACAACAAAGGAAAAGGCTAGGCGCACGTTTCGTGCACGCAGACATTTCATAATAAAGCCTAAAAAACCTAACCCTAACCTTAACCCTAATCCTAGTCCTAACCCTAAGCCTAACCTAAACCCTAACCCAAACTTATAACTGTAATAATTAAAGTAAAAATTTTCGAAAACGAGTGACATCACCCGAATCTTTGTTTATTTAACTGCGCACGTTCCGTGCTCCAAGTCACTTTGAACAATAAAATCCTTAAATTTAATATCATAAAATTACAAAAAGCAAATGAAAATCAATCGCACATTTGGCAAACATTTTTTATTTTTGGTAAACATAACTCTCAACTTAAAATTGTTCTGTGAAATCAGAAATAGTCAATCTCTTGCTATTTTACACTGTGCGTGATAAGGCTAACCTAAGGCATAGCGAGGCAGGCATAGACATATTAAATTCAACTTTCTCTACTGAAACTACCCAGATTAATTAGCTGATAATATTACGGTACATTAGAATATTAAATCACCAAGCAATAAATGAAAAACTAATTCAACAATACCCATAACATAGGCTTACTCTCAATATAAGCCAATAGCACAAATCATACCGTAACTCAGAAGTACACAGAAGGTACTTGAGCAGATGCAACTGCAGGTGGAGATGCAATTGCAAGCCTGCAACCACACTTGCTCATTGCTTACCCTGTAGCCTAACCAGTTACCGTACATTGCTACAGTCTTCACTCGTCTCAGTAAGGTCTATGCCTAAACTGCAGTGTACGTCTGCCTATAGTCTACAGCAGTACTTAAATTTTAGGGGGGACACGTCCCACCATCGAGACTTATAGCACCCCCCATCGTGAGTCATCATCCCCCCATCGAGAATCAGCATCCCAAATCGAGATTTAGGAACCTGCACACCAATAAGGATTCCTCGACATTTACTTTAGATGAAAAGTGGCTGGTAATTCCAAAAAATCTGAAATACCAGCCGAAGTCAGTAGGTTACAGATTTGCAGCATAAGCCTACACCAATTTTAAAACTTTTTTGGTCATCACCCAAATTTGGGGCCAAAACGCCAAATTCTGGGCGAAGGCCCTAGCACTAGTTTGCGGTGAAGACCTTTTTTTTTGGTTTTCACCCAGATAAAAGTTAATTTCGTTTTGATTGCTGCTGTACCCCTATTACCTTTTCCACACGGCTGTGAAAGCATCCCCCCACTGCCCCATGCAATATTTTACAGTTTAAGTGCTGGTCTACAGTCACACCAGAGTTTTCTATTAGAGAACTCTGGTCACACAGTAGGCTACTGTAAAATGAACAATAGGTATACCATGTACAGGTCCCTTTTTACTAGCCAGTAGCCTACTCAAGCTACTCACATAGATCTTTTTTCAGTACATGCTGCCAAACAGGTAACTGCACCTGTTCTGTATTACTGTATCTACATTTTGATTCGATAGCACATGTAATAACTGACCAGTGACCATTCAACTGTTCTACACAGTACATGAGGTTTTGCAATGGTGTTGATGACAATGTTTATAATAAGGTTATAACAATGTTTTTATTGTCTTTTTTGAACTTCTATATGGTGCTTTTTTCGTTTGCAGCAGTTGACTACTATGTTTATTACACGGTGCCTTGTTGTTGTTTTTTTGGCTTGTTTCTGCATGTGCTTTTCTTATCGCCATTTGCTTAAGAATTGAAGTCTGAAGCGGGAGTGTGGGTGAAGCTGACTTGATGAGCACTGCTCCTTCGCTTCATCCACAGTATGCATAGACTGTGGTTTCGCATTGTTCAGCTTTAACAGATGTCATTGTGTGCCTCTATTTGTGCATGCTGAAAGAATAAACTACTGACTGACTGATGAAAATTTTCAACCCCTTTTCGGCATAAATATTGGTCATTACATTACAGAAGCTTGTATCACAAATGGCATTACCATACATAAGTATTCACGACAACCGTGATATCTTTAATGACGAAATAGTCTTGATTTTTTTCATGGACACCATTGCAAAGCTTCATGTAAAAAGGTTGACTGCCGCACTGCACAGCTGCACTGAGACCATGCTGAGACTGACAAATGACGTTGCACTTGTGGCGCTACGGTCAGAAGGTGGCGCAGCATGAAAGCTAATTTGGCCTTTGAATTGAGGATAACGTTTGAGCCGTGTTTTAGCATACGGCGCTTTAAAAGAATTTGTGGTTTAGCCTGTGTGTTTTTTCAGACTCTAAGATTTAAAGGCGGTGAATCATCCAGCCAATTCCAGTGGTTTACCATAGCTAAAATTGAACTATAGTTTTTGATATTTTTTGTTTTAATTTTGGGACTGCGGTTGCAAAGATATTCAGCAAACACAAAAAAATGTCCCCCCGAAAAAAAGTTTTTGGAAACTCTGAGTTTTGATCTTCTCGCCAAAACCACAGTAGGCCTAATGGTTTAGAGAACTGTAGTAGGCCTAATAGTTTAGAGATAGTTTATTTCTAAATAGTTTAGGCCTAATTAGGCCTAACTATCTTTAAACTAATAGGCCAAATAGTTTAGAAATAGTTAGGCCTAATAGTTTAATAAGATTACAGTAGGCCTAATAGTTTAGAGAACTGTGGTTTTGGCGGGAAGATCAAAACTCAGAGTTTCCAAAAACTTTTTTCGGGGGATATCTTTTTGTATTTGTTGAATATCTTTGCAAACGCAGCCCCAAAATCAAAACAAAAAATATCAAAAATTATAGTTCAATTTCAGCTATGGTAAACCACCGGAATTGGCTGGATGATTTACCCCCTTTAACCCTATTTGTACCAGGGGGGGCAAATTTGCCCCCCCCTCTCAGTTATTTTAATATAGCTCCTAAACGAAAGCAAAGTTTTGCTTTGATGCATCCTGACTTTGAATCAAATTTAATAACACACATTTTCAGAAAGTTTGGGGTCAGCCGGACAACCGGAAGTGACGTCATTTTTGCCTTTGTCAGAGGCACCTAAGGAGTTTTATGCAGTTTTGAGCACAATTCATGCTTATCAGTGCGCATATTCTCTTCATTGTACTGCGTATTCATTGTCAATGCTAATCTTCAGCTGGAATAAAAAGTTTTATATACTGATAAATTCATTGCATCATCATTACGTCATTGATGACGTCATAATTCAAAAATATTGCTATTTCTGCTGTTTCTTGAAATAAACTGCGTTTGCATAAAAAAAATATTCATTTTCATCAGCTGCTGAATGACAAAATGAAAATTATACTGCAGTATTCTATAATTTTGTGAAATGTACTAATTTCAGTCACAAGAAATTACAAAGAATAATCAACACAATATATTAACGATGATGTCATCATGCATGTGACGTCATCATGCATGATGACGTCATCATTTGCGGTAACTTTATCAGAGATTTTTTGAAATTACAAAAGTCCAAACTAAAACTAATATTTTGCAACATTTAGGCAATTTTGCATTTTGTTATAAGGATTTACTGGTTTTGATGACGTCATCATCGTTTTCGTGACGTCACAACCTCAAAAAATTTATTTTTAAGAATTTAACAAAAAATAGCTTCAACAACCAAAAAATCTCGATTCTATCACTTACCAATCGGCTTTTAGATAGGGGGGCAAATTTGCCCCCCCGGTTCAAATAGGGTGTAAAAATAGCCCAGTATATATAGGGTTAAGGCTTGGGTAAAAAGATTATTTTGTTCTCCTTTTTTTGGCTCAAACATTAAAGTAGCGCTAATCTAAAGTCAGTTGCAGCACCTGCGCAGTGAACTCAAATGGAGAGACATTCCCTTGTGACTTCAGAGTACTAGTAATAGAATTTATTCACAATCAAACACACACGCAATAGTATAATCATAGACTCTTTGTTAGTAGACTGGAAACTGATCGTTTTTCTTTTTTTCTTCACAGTTCATTTTTCTACAATATGCCAATTCGTCCAATCAGCATGATTTTTTTCTTATCGGCAGAGGTGGGCAGTACCACGACCCCTTTGTACCGCAGTACTTTTTTAGTACCGCTATCGATACCATCAGTACCTTTTTTCATTGGTGGGCAAGTTAACGCAAAACGTTAGCTTCGTTAACCACTAATCCGTTAACCAACTTCACACCTCCGTTAATGTTAATTCGTTATTTTCAGCTTTAATTAACGGAAGTTAATAAAGTCCGTTAATTCGTTAACATTTTGTGTGTAATTTACATTTCTTTTTATTCACTCGCTTCTAGAACACGTATTGATGGTGTTGAGCTGATTGTAAGGAAATATTTATTGCTATGGTGGTCCTTTTGTGTTTTGGAAGTTACAGTTTACAGCCTAATCTAATTTCAAGATAAAAATAAGTATAAATGCACTTACGAAATGCGATCGGAAAACCTTCGGAAATTGTGAACAGCGATAATTAGACTTATGAGGCTGAAGGTAATGGTTTGCCGCAAAAAAACTCTTTTCTTCGCTCTCTTCTATAAAACTCGAGCTAAAACGCAACAAGTGTTGTCAGTGCAAACTGGTTTGTACTGGTACGATAAATAAATGGTGCAAGATATTAATGATAAAAACCTTAACGAAAGTTAACAGTACTTAACGGAAGTTAATTTAGTCCGTTAAAATGAAAAAATTTTTTAACAGATTAACGAGTTAACGAAAAAGTTAGCTTCGTTATTAACGGATTAACGGACTTGTACCCACCTATGCCTTTTTAAAAATGTATCGTTTTTGGTACCGTTGATGTTTTTTTCCCACTTCTTTGGTCGGTACTCGCTACTCGGTGCGGTACTTCTGTTGTGATTCGTCTGTAATGGAGCTTTAATTGATTCAAACTTCGTACTAATCAAATATAGAAGGACTGAGGACAACCGTCGACCCCTTTCAGTGGTTGCGGCAATGTGGTTTATGCAGCTACGGCACTTTGCGGTGTGACAAAAAGTACAACTACTATATATGTGATCATAGTCACTAAATATTATTATCAAAATGAGTTGCAAAAGCACAAAAATAATATACCTATGCAATGGAAGATCATAAATAAAATACTATGCTGCAAAAGATTAGAAAGTAACAGCATTCCTTCGATAACTGATGAGCAAAAGGGTAAAATTACTGACAAAACATGATACCTGATTTGCTAACTGAGTATTTTACTAAAGTAGGACCAAATATGGATGCAAAAACACCTGCTGCCACCAAACATTTCACTTTTTCAAGTTTGCCTAACTCCTTTATGTATGATCCAATTTCAGAAAGTAAAGTATATTTACAAATTTTAATACTTAATCCCATAGGTGGGCATAAGTCCGTTAATCGTTAATAACGAAGCTAACTTTTTCATTAACTCGTTAATCCGTTAAAAAGTTTTTTCATGTTAACGGACTTAATTAACTTCCGTTAAGTTCTGTTAACGGACTAAAGTAACTTCCGTTAAGTTCTGTTAACTTCCGTTAAGGTTTTTATCGTTAATATCTTGCAGCTTCGTTGTGCATTTGAACTTGTTTTTATCTTGAAATTAGATTAGACTGTAAAATGTTACTTTCAAAACACACAAAGACCACCATAGCGATAAAGATTTCCTTACAACCAGCTCAACAGCGTTAATACGTGTTCTAGAAGCGAGTGAATAAAACAAAATGTAAATTACATGCAAAATGTTAACGGATTAACGGACTTTATTAACTTCCGTTAATTAAAGCTGAAAATAACGGATTAACGTTAACGGAGGTGTGAAGTTTGTTAACGGACTAGTGGTTAACGAAGCTAACGTTTTGCATTAACTTGCCCACCTATGCTTAATCCTTTAAACGCTGCTGAGCCTGAGTATGTACCAATCAAATTTTTAAAACAATTAGAGCCTATAATATCCGCTTATCTGAGGGATGCATTCAATAAATGCTATGAAACAGGGATTTTTCTAGTTCTCAAAAAAATGCGAAGATAGTTCCAATCTACAAAGCCAAACAAAAAGTATTAGCCAGTAACTGTAGACCTATCTCTCTTTTATCACCTATTTCAAAAAATTTTGAAAAGTTGTTATATTCAAGACTTGAGTCATTTTTTTCCAAAAATAAGGTATTAACTAGATGGGAGTTTGCCAGCAAACCCACTGAACGACCGACGCATAGCTAATGCTGTGACGCTCAAAAGTACTTTTTGTCTACCGTAAAATCAGCAATAATTCAAAAATATCTGATTATGGAACCTCCAAAAAAGTAGAGTCAAAATATTTGTCAGTTAAATATCTCCTGATATCATAAAACACTGGCACCCTAGCTTGAGCCGTTCAAAAATTGATTTTAGGGGTCTATTTGGCAGAGGTGGAGTCGAGGACACAAGGCTCTAGGCCAAGGACACAAAAAAATCCGAGGCCAAGGACAGCCTTTCCGAGGACAGACACTCTCGAGGCCAAGGACAGGAATGCTCGAGGCCAAGGCCAAGGACCACGGACACAAGCGCAAGTGTTCTCCAAAAAAAACAAAAAAAAAAGGTCTTCACAAAAATTTTTCAGGCGATCTCAAAAAAAAGAAAAAAGATCTTCACAAAAATTTTTCAGGCGATCTCCACAAACAAACGTTTTCCAAAAAATTTTTTAAGCGCTCCACAAAATTTTAACAATTCAAAAAATAGTGCTGTCCTCGAGCCGAGGACAGGCCAATTTTTGAGGACTTCAGGCCTCGAGGCCAAGGCCAAAGACTTGACCTTCGAGGCCAAGGCCAAGGACTTCAAAATGTGTCCTCGAGGCCAAAGACATCCTCGAGGACTCCACCTTTGACTAATAGGCTAGAATTGTTATTTTTATTTCAGAAGAAAAACCTTGGTTTTAAACACATTTGTCATAATCTGTACAAAATTTTGTGTATGCATTATGCAATTTTTGTTTTTATGGTTTATGAATAATTTGAAAAATGAAAGAATAGGTTTTTGCTGAATTGGCTGTATACACCTGTTCATGTTTTAACCAACTAATTCACCAACAGAAAGAATTTTTTTTACAAAAACCTTAGAAAATTCAGGCCTAACCCAAGCCCATACACAGAAAAAGTTAAACAGCACTGCACTGCTGAGTAGGGTGCTCCATATTTCAAAATTTTGGAAAACTATACGAGAACCGGGTTATATTTGTTCGTTTTCGGTAAAAAACTGTACATGCAAAATATCTCGGAGAAAAATTAAAGTTTAAAGGTTGCACATGAACAGCGAAAATTTGAGATCATTCATATGCAACCATAATACAATATTATACATCACGAGACTAGCATGGCTCTATCTGAATGGTTCTAACCAGTGTTGGGAATACTCGAGTCCGAGTCCGGACTCGAGTCGGACTCGAGGCCACTTTTTAAGGACTCGGACTCGTACTCGGACTCGTGCCCTTGGGACTCGGACTCAGACTCGGACTCATGGAATTTGAGAGGACTCAGACTCGGACTCGGACTCGTGATTTTTGTTGAATGTCTTATTGTAAAGTCTTATTACAGAGCTACTATATATCAACAAAATATAAATGTGACAAGCAATGCATCATCTTTGGCAGGGAGAGATTTTTTCCCTAAATCAAAATGAAAATAATTGAATTTGGTTTTATATTTTGGCAACCGCATTTTTTTAGCGTTTTGGTGTCATTGGTTTGATCACGTTTGTTTTGATGATGCCGGTAGGTAAAATGTGCTCAAGATATCGCATGGCTGAAAAATTCTTGGAAGGTATTCACTATTCAAGTATTCGCAGGTAGTGGAGGGAGATAATGTTTTGTCTGTGTTAAGTTATGTTAAATTTTACACCTGATTCTTTAATGTTACAATGGAGAATGAAAACCTAAAAAGAATCAGCTTGCATTCAAAAAATTGCTGATAAGACTGACAAAAATTACCGTATCCAGATGATAAAGCATGAAGTGTTTTTTTTGATTACTCTGCAGTGCAGGGCTGGTTAACTTTTTCTGTGTATGGGCTTTGGTTAGGCCTGAATTTTCTAAGGTTTTTGCAAAAAAAATTTTTTCTGTTGGTGAGTTAGTTGGTTAAAACATGAACAGGTATATACAGCCAATTCAGCAAAAACTTATTCTTTCATTTTTCAAATTATTCATAAACCATAAAAACAAAAATTGCATAATGCATTCACTAAATTATGTATAGATAATGACAAATGTATTTAAAACTGAGGTTCTTCTTCTAAAATAACAATTCTAGTTTATTAGTTATGAAACGACAAAAGATACCAAACCATGGCGACAAGTGGCGCAATCAGGAGGGGCTAAAGGGCTTTCAGCCCCCCTTCGCAAAATCACTTAGAAATATAATCCCAAAATTCAAGGGTTTATATAACCCAACAAATCCAAAGCTCCCCAGCAAAATCTAGTTGCGTGCTTAATCGCGAACTTAATGATCCTCAACCTTTGTCCGTAAACTGATGAAAATTATGAAGGTCCTTCTATTTTTTAGCTTCATCTGGTCGACTTTTGGCTTTAGGTTACTTCCAAAAGTAGTTAAACTACTGAAAAAATGCACATAAACTTGGTTTACTCAGTATTAATTGAATGCAATACTACACCACCAGTCTGCCCAGTTTCCGAAAAGATGATACTTTTTTGCACGCTTTTGTCCATTAACTGATTAATACGCAACTTAAAAGTTCTAATAAAGCTCTATTTTTTATTGGACGCTGTGACAAATCTACTGAAATAAGCTCTTTTGCTGGTTGAGCGGTAACGCGTTCGTCTCTGGAGAGGTCCGAGGCTTAAATCTTGGGCCAGTGAAATCGGACAAACTGTTGCCAACGACTCGCCGCCGTTACGACGTTTCTTCGAAAGGAGCTGTGTTGCCCAGGCCGTATGATGTGGACATGGGCAGTGCCAACTCTTTGCACACTTCGGCGTAATATAACGAGTATAAAACAAAAATTGAAAAGAGAACAATGAGTATAATGAAAGATTTGATTTGTTTAAAATTATTTTCTGAATCTGATATCCCGAAAAGTAATTAACTGCTGTGAAAAACTAGATGGGAGCTTTCTGAGTAGCAACCCCTTTAAGCGACCGACGCAAGAATCTACAGATTTCAAAAAAACAAGCACCCTAGATTAAGCCATTCAAAAAATTAATATTTGGGGGTCCCCAGAAGTGGCACCCCCAAACTATGTCAAAATATTTGTCTGTTAAGTAGCTGCTGATATCATAAAAAAACTAGCACCCTAGCTTGAGCTGTTCAGAAACTTCATTTTTGGAGGGTCTATTTGGGGGAGTCCCTGGGGAGACTGGTAGCCCCAAACTACGTCAAATATTTGTGTGTTAAATATCTACTGATATCAAAAAGCACTGTCAGCTCAGTTAAGCTGTTCAAACAATTGATTTTGGGGGTCATTTTTGGGGGGTCGCCATAGGGGTGGCACCCCCCAAAGTATGCCAAAATACTTGTCTGTTAAGTATCTGCTGATATCAAAGAAACTAGCGCCCTAGTTAGAGCGGTTTTCATTTTGTTCATTTTCAAAAAATTCAATTTTTGGGCCCGATTTCGCGAGGGTTCCCAATGGAGTGGCCCCAAAATATTTCGAAAGACAGAATTGCGTTTGCAACTCAATAACTTTACAAAAAAATTAGATTTCGATGTTTTGTAGTTTAGGAGAAGAAGAGCGTACAAGATTTAGGAAGAAAAAAAAGCAAAACAAAGGAAAAAAAAGAAAAAAACCTCATTACGGCCAAAAGTGAGTTAGTTGGGATGAAAAGGTAGCTTAAGACATATAACCGTGTGAAATATTTTTTGTCGTACTTAAGCCGTTTTTGAATGAGACCGCTTTTTACGCCAAACTTGCGGGGCGGTTTTTGGTTCCTAAAACCAAAGTCACGTAACCAATTGCCTCAAAATTTGATACGAACATGCAAATCAATAGTCTCAAACTGCTGTCAAAATTTCATGTAGCTACACCGAACAGCTCTTGAGTTATAAGCAAAAGTCCGAAATTTCGCCCTCATTAGTTTGAAAATGGCTAAGTAAAAACAAAATACTGTAGCACTCGACGCGAGCGTCGGTCGTTTCAATAACTTACAAAATTTTTTGCAAATTCAAACAACAATGTAAGAATGTTTCATGCGACGTCACTCGCATACTTTTGCTGAAAAAACTTCGTCAAAACTGAACTGGCTAAACAAAATATACTGGTATAAAAGAAGGAAAACCTCGAATTTTGACTTTCTCGGCCATGAGGAGTTTTGCAAACTCGGGCGTAAATTAAGGTGAAGTAGACGACAAAATTTTATCTACAAGAGCTCTTGCAAAAGCGTTAATGCAACTTTTTTTTGTGTGTAAAGGGCCTAGTTAGAAGATTGTGCAACGCTTGCAGAAACGTTGCGCAAACGTCTTCTTGCAGAATCTCCGAAAGCGTTTGTCCATACTGAAATAACTTTAGCCAAATTTTAAATTTCACATTTCGGTTAAATTTTCGAACTCGGACTCGTGATCTTCAGTTTTGGCGGACTCGGACTCGCACTCGGACTCGTGATTTTGAGTTTTGGTGGACTCAGACTCGGACTCGGACTCGTAACTTAAGGACTCGCACTCGGACTCGGACTCGTGAAAGTGGCAATAGTCCCAACACTGGTTCTAACAGATATGACCTTTGTTTGGAAAAAAAAAATTGCGATACTGCAACAAAACCCGGTTAACACTCTCAACCAAAGAACCAACATTGCATCAAAATGTCGACGCAAAGCCAAGTAAACCAAGAAATCATCAACCTAATAAAACCACATTTAACCTTACGTCACAGTGATCAACCGATTTGCGTTAATGCGTTAATTTAACGCAAATCGGTTGATCACTGTGATGTAAAATGCCGCTTTGTATCTAGGATAGTGTTTAAAAATTTAACACTGAGTCACTACGTTTGACAGACACGCATCAGCGCATCAGCGTGTTTGATTAAGATGCTCAGACTCGACAGTTAATGCTTACTGTGTTTTGTACCAGCCGCAGCTCCGCACCATCAACCCTGGCTGCGTCCCCTGGCTGGTGCGTACCGCATTTAACTCTAATGGGATAGCTTGGGCCAGCACCCGCCACAGAGCTTCCGGTGCGAGGAGGGGGAGACGTGGGTGGTGTACTGAGCTCTGTTACTGTTTTAGTTTAGCTTCCATCCCAACTGAGAAACCCCATTAGGGGGAAACAGCCTGTAGTGTTTTTTTTTCTAATTTTTACCTGAGTTTTCTGTACCGTTAACTGGGGGCCCATGTCCATTGAGTACTGCAGAAACTGGGAAGACAGGGTACAAGTCAATTATACATCATATATTTTTTGTACGTCTTCTCCTGTAGTCGGAAGTTGTTTACCTCAATAAGTTTGACTGGAAACATTTAAGTGGCTAAGTATTGATTTCTGGATTTTCAAACCTCATACCCTAATTAAACTTGTTAAAACCAGGGATGTGGAAGCGCCTATTTTCCAACGGCTTCCGCTTCCGCTTCCACCTCCATCGCTTCCGCTTCCGCTTCCACCGCTTCCGCTTCCACCACTTTTACCAAAATTTATCATAATATTTTTAGCTAATAATATGAATAAAATGCATTAACGTGTTACTGGTATGTAAATGAAAAGTGAAAACGATTTATTTCATTACTAACACACAGAAAAAGTAAACATGAAGAAAAACAATACTCCGTGCAATAAAAAAAGTAATATTAAAACAAGTAATTTAAAACAGTGAGTGCAATAAAAAAGCACAAGAAAACAGCGGCTATAATCAAAGAAAAATCCAACGAAAATGGTGAGTGCAAAATTACTTGAAAGCAAAAGCGATACAAACGTGTATTGAAAGGATAGAATTTAGTGTAACTTAACATATCAGAAATTAAACAAATAAAGCACACAAGTTTTTCAAAATGCAATAAAAGCTCAAAGCGTAACAATATTTTGCAGTTCACACAGATTTATTGGTTCTCATAAACACAATCGCATCTGTCAATTCTGTACCCATGCGAACTCTATTTTCTCGAAGAACCAACTTCAAGTGAGAAAACATGCGCTCAACTGACACCTGAGTGCTGGGCAAAGTTTTAAACCAAAGATTTAAAAAGTTATTGCCCCGATTCGCATTTGAGGGCAATGAGTTTAGCAAACAGCGGTGGATTCAAATTTTTGCGAGTTTAAGAGTGGATACTTTCTGCAATAGCTGGCTTCACAAACTCTTGTAATGGTATGTTTCAATTGTTTGTTTTGTGTTAAAAAAACATTTAGTGCGAGTATTGTCGAACAACGTAAGTGGAAGCGGAAGCGGTACCCATTTACCGCTTCCAGCTTCCGCTTCCGCTTCCACAAAAATTTACCGCTTCCACCGCTTCCGCTTCCAGCTTCCGCTTCCACATCCCTGGTTAAAACACTTAGCGAATCTTTAAGGCTACCACAAGTAACAAAAAAGATGATCTGAAAGATTTCTTTGATGTGACAGCGCAAATGCTCTGATCCATAAACCCTCATGACAAAGGTACCAAAATTTTCTTCTGGCTTAAAAGAGAATGTTTGAGAATAGAATTAATGGGAACAGTGGACATAAGAGTGGCAACTGGCAAGTCCAAAATAATAAACTGAGAAAAGAATTTGAAAGATCAACTTAAGAAATTTAAAAAATTAAAAAAAGTAGCTCGTAATATTCTGAACATATTCTTTTTGTTTAAGTTTGGATTAATAATTTGAACCAATTTCAATCTTATTCAAATTTATTCTCACGAATCTATCACCTGCCTATCATCATCTCTGGCATCTACACAAAACATCTGCTCAAGATTGCCCTAATTCCTAATGGGACCAGTTAGTCTCAAGCAAATGGCATCGTTTGAGCATTAAAAGAATGGGGATAGGCTGAGAAAGTTTTTGCTACAGGGTAATATGTTTTTTAACATTAACGTCTCAAACACTAAAAGTAAGAATTTGGTGCTTGCATCTCTATTAAAGCAAAACTTGAGCAAAATCAGATATTGGTTAGGGGCGCCAGAACAGATTATATGGCGCCCCTAACTTATGCTGGCCATAATCAGTTACCACACGCCAGAACTGCATGGTAAACTGATTGTGGCAATTATAGCATCTTTTCTTGTATCTGCACTAAACTTGCCAGAATGTAGAAAAAATCTTGGACTTGCAAAAAACGTGGAAAAATCGCATTGACAAGAGAATTGGGGCAACCGTAATGAAAAGATTTCCTGGTCGGCTTTGCTACACGTCTAAGAAACTAGTGGCTTAAGTTTTTTTTTGAACCAGAGGTGCATGATGGCATGAAGACACAAGCAGTTGCAGCTCTTCACTAAGATGGAAACTTTCCCGAGCGTGACATTAAGTAACAACAATTGAAAAAACTCGTTTGCTGATTAAATGTAATTGATCGGATTTTTCCAAAAAATAAAAATTGATCAAAAATTTCTGTCAATTGACTTTGATTCTCGGAGTGAATTATATCAGGCTCATTGATGGCAAACAGAAAGTTGGTCCAAAAAATCCAAGTCCCGCATGCAACTGCAGAGCGTGGTGTGGCAGTGGCACTTATATAGGAATACGTCTGACCAACTAAAAAATATGATGAAGATCAGCTTCAGTTCCACAAGCATTTTGCCTCAAAGCGCACCATAGGCATGGTTTTTGTCAAGTAAGAATAAAGGCAGTACACGGCTTACTTGGCAACATACAATAAGTTAGATTACACTCATAATATTACTGTTTTTGAACCCTACACTCTGCAAACAGCGAAGCTCTTATCTTTGCAAAATTGGGTATTTATGAAAAACTTTATTGCGCTTGTGCAACCTCTAAATGTTTTTCTATCTCAGAGATTTTTCACACACGATTGTTTTAGCCTAAAAGGAACACATTTACTTCGGTTGCCATGAAAATTTCTATTGTTTATTTTTTGCTGTGTTTTTAAGGACCACCCTACTGCTGAGTAATCAAAAAACACTTAATGCTTCATCATCTGGATACGGTAATTTTTGTCAGTCACATCAGCAATTTTTTGGATGCAAGCTGATTCTTTTTAGCTTTTCATTCTCCATTGTAACATTAAAGAATCAGGTGTAAAATTTAACGTAACTTAACACAGACAAAACTTATTATCTCCCTTCAATACCTGCGAATACTTGAATAGTGAATACCTTCCAAGAATTTTTCAGCCATGCGATATCTTGAGCACATTTTACCTACCGGCATTATCGAAGCAAACGTGATCAAACCAATGACACCAAAACGCTAAAAAATGCAGTTGCCAAACTACAAAACCAAATTCAATTATTTTCATTTTGATTTAGGGAAAAAATCTCTCCCTGCCAAAGATGATGCATTGCTTGTCACATTTATATTTTGTTGATATATAGTAGCTCGGTAATAAGACATTACTATAAGACATTCAACAGAAAATCACGAGTCCGAGTCTGAGTCCTCTCAAATTCCACGAGTCCGAGTTTGAGTCCGAGTCTCAAGGGCACGAGTCCGAGTATGAGTCCGAGTCCTTAAAAAGTGGCCTCGAGTCCGACTCGAGTCCGGACTCAAACTCGAGTCTTCCCTACACTGGTTAATTATCATTCGCCACATTAGGCTAGGCTATACTTTGCCTGAAGCATCTTAAAACCTTATCTTGATTCCGAATACTTTGGTAGCTCTTGGCGGCCAAAACGCTGATATCTGCTGATATCAAAACAGACTGGCACCCTAAGTTGAGCCATTCAAAAAAGTTGACTCTTGGGGGGTCCATATGGGGGGTCCCCGGGGGGTGGCACCCCCAAACTATGTCAAAATATTTGTCTGTTAAATCTCTGCTGATATCATAAAACACTGGCACCCTAGTTTGAGCCATTTCAAAAAACTGATTTTTGGGGGTTCCATTTGGGATGGTCCCCGAGGAGGTGGCATTCCCAAACTATGTCAAAATATTTGTCTGATAAATATTTACTGATATCAAAAAAAGTAGCACTCTAGCTTGAGCCGTTCAAAAAATTCATTTTTTGGGGTCTCATTTTGGGAAGATTTTCTCTGGAGTTGCCCCAAAACATTTCGGGAGAAATAATTGCGTTTGCAGCTCAACAACTTTACACAAAAATTAGATTTCGATGTTTTGTGGTTTAGGAGAAGAAGAGCGTACAAAAATTAGGAAGAAAAAAAAGGAAAAAAAAACTAAAAAACCTTATCGGGGCCAAAAGTGGGTTGGTTGGGATGAAAGGGTATCTTGAGACCGCTTTTTACGCCAAACTTGTGGGGCGGTTTTCGGGTTCTAAAACCAAAGTCACGTGGCTTATTGCCTCGAAATTTAGTACAAACATATAACCATAGGTGGGCACAAGTCCGTTAATCGTTAATAACGAAGCTAACTTTTTCATTAACTCGTTAATCCGTTAAAAAGTTTTTTCATGTTAACGGACTAAAGTAACTTCCGTTAAGTTCTGTTAACTTCCGTTAAGGTTTTTATCGTTAATATCTTGCAGCTTCGTTGTGCATTTGAACTTGTTTTTATCTTGAAATTAGATTAGACTGTAAAATGTTACTTTCAAAACACAAAAAGACCACCATAGCAATAAATATTTCCTTACAATCTGCTCAACATCGTCGATACGTGTTCTAGAAGCGAGTGAATACAACAAAATGTAAATTACACGCAAAATGTTAACGGATTAACGGACTTTATTAACTTCCGTTAATTAAAGCTGAAAATAACGGATTAACGTTAACGGAGGTGTGAAGTTTGTTAACGGACTAGTGGTTAACGAAGCTAACGTTTTGCATTAACTTGCCCACCTATGCATGTAACTCATTAATCTCAAACTGCTGTCAAAGTTTCATTAAGCTAGACCAAACCGTTCTCAAGTTATAAGCAAAAGTCTGAAATTTCGCACTGGTTAGTTAGAATATGGCCGAGTAAAAACAAAGGATCACGCGACGCGAGCATTAGTCGTTTAAATGAACCTCATCGCGGCCAAAAATGGGTTGGTTGGGATGAAAGGGTATCTTAAGACATACAACCATGTGAAATATTTTTTGCCGTACTTAAGCCGTTTTTGACTGAGACCGCTTTTTACGCCAAACTTGCGGGGCTGTTTTCGGGTTCTAAAACCAAAGTCACGTGGCCTATTGCCTCGAAATTTGGTACAAACATACAACTTATTAATCTCAAACTGCTGTCAAAGTTTCATGTAGCTAGACCCAACCGTTCTCGAGTTATAAGCAAAAGTCTGAAATTTTGCACTCGTTAGTTGGAAAATGGCCGAGTAACAACAAAGGAACACGCGACGCGAGCGTCGGTCGTTCCAATTACGCCTAGCTTCCGATCTTAACTTACCTTGGTATGGAAATATAGAATGGAATATAACTTAGAAGAAAATTTTAGTATGGAATGGAAGATTTTTACTATGGAATGGAAGAAAATTGCCAGCATGGAATATGGAAAAATCGTCTTCCATTCCATTCCATACCATGCCCTCCCTGTAGACCTAGGCTACCTGTTCTGATCTACAGTAGGCCTTTTGTGATGTCCACAAATTGCGAAATGCAGGGTTGTCAATTGCACAGAGTCAAACAGATTGAAACGTATTTTCACGAATAAGGGGAATTGTGGGAAAAGGTTTTGGGCACCTCTTTATTACCTCAAGTAGTTCTCATTTCTTCAATAAAACCAATTTTGATCAGTATGTCTTTTAATTCATATTTATATGAAATAATAATATTAAAAAAAACTGAATTCAATTGGCATTGTTTGGGTTGACAAAAATATAAGTTATAACCAAGTAATAAGCTAAAGAAACAATGTTGGCAACACTGTATCTAGTAAAAACAAATTCTCGACGCAATTTAGATTTAGCCTACCCTACTATCAACTGGACCTTCAAGACGTACGGTTACACGCAATTGATCCAAAATCCATATCACTGCATTCTTGTGTTCGTCTAAATCCAATCGTTTTTAAGAAAATCAATTGGTGAAACAACATAAACTTGAGCAAACATTCCAAATCGATAGCATGTAAATGCAGTAGATGACTGATCATTATTATATCACACAAATTTGCAGGCCATCATCCCTCAAAAAATTTTTTTCCAGCCATAACCCAAAATTAAGATCACCAACTTCGGTAGTTTTTTAGGATTTTGATTTTTTATGTAATACATAAACCTTAGCACAAGCGGACCAAACGCATCCACTGAAGTTATGCTATTAAAAAAAAAAAAATTCAAACAATAGACAAGGACAAGGAATGGACAAGGACAATAGACAACAATAGACAAGGACAAGGACAATACACAAGGACAATAGACAAGGAATGGAACGTCTAGTGGCTGGGGTTTTAATTGCCTCCAGACCCAGGTTGGAAAGTTCGATTACACTGCTCCAGATTTGCGCTCCAACCTAAAACCCATATACCGTTTGCGCTGCGCCAATCAAAATTAGAGAATCGAGTCGATGTAGGCGAATAAAATTTGGCTCCAGAAATTTCGCGTTTTGCATGCTCTGCGACTTATCCTCTAAAAAGAAGATTTTCTCCTCACCTAATTTTGAAGGTACCATCACTGCGCTTTAAGATACGTTTTTTAGGAGCTTTTGCGCCGCGATAAAGCTATTCTGCTTTTTCTGCGCCAATTTGGCACACGACTTCATGATGATGTGCGGCATGTGCGCCGGAGAACAGAGATATCTCAGATCCGCCGCATCATGCGAAATGTGTACTGTGGATCCAGAACCTCTTGGCATCCAGTGGATGGGGCTTGGGGGCTCTGCTCCCGTACAACCATTTGCAATAAGTTTGAGTTGCACTAGTTTGCACGCTCTCTGCCCATTTATGACATTTTTTGACCTAAAGAAGTATTTTGGTTCAACCCTCCCTAAACAACATCCTGGTTGCACGCCTGCTAGAGTCTGAAAAGCTACCGTGAGTGAAAAAAATGACTTGACAGGCTGAATTGATCCGGGTACACACAAAGCAGATTTTTGTACTCTATTTTTAGTGGTCATCATCGAATGATTGATTTTGCTGCAAAACTAAATCTGGAATAGGCTTATTGTTTTAAAAAGAAATCAGCTGTACATTGGAAAAAGATTTGACGGCCTCAAAATGACTTACTGGTCTGCTGGTAGGCCTACATGTATTGCAAGGATATGGCAGAATGGCATATGGAAAATCATTTTTGATTTTTGGTACTTGACTGATATCTTTTTTTTATCTGGAAATGAGAAAGTGATGTGCTTACAAACTTGTTCAATTTATTACTGTAGACCTTTTGATTTTGTTCCTGATCTAGCCTAATCTGTGTAGTGATATTTTTTTTGTAAAATCTAGTGATTTTTGGAAAGGTTAAGGCGGTTGTTGTGTTGCCGGGTACTGGTAGGCTATATAAAAATAAGAAAATCACTAGAATATCCTATCCCAAATCCCAACCTTAAACCTAACCCAAACCCTAACCCTGGCTCTAACCCTAACCCTAATCCTAACCCAAACTTAAAATCAAGCCCATACCCTAACGATAATTTAAAAATAAAAAAGAGTAAATGAGCAAATAAGCGCTCACTCTTTGCTCTCTTACGGTACATTCTCTTTTTATGTTTATGGACGTAACTTAGCATTGGTTGCTTCCTTTTGGAAAAGACCGTGGGGCAGCATCGTGTGCAGGCATGCACTGCAGTAGCCTACATATAGGCTAGGTCGGACTAGTCTCAAGCTGAAATAGTGAAAAACAGGAAGTGGTGAATAAAATGTAAATATTGTAAGTACCGTAGTAGGCTAGGCTAATCAAATTTGTGAATACAAATGGTAGTGCTGTATCCTGTGTTGAAATGTGAAGTCTGTCTACCAGTACAGCAGGCTACCAGCTATAGATGGGGTAAAAACTACATATATATTTGCATTGCCAGTAATTTACTAAACGAAGTGTCTTGGCGCACGGAACGTGCGCGGTTAAATAAACAAACATTCTGATGACGTCATTCGTTTTCGGAAATTTTTATTTTGATTATTACAGTTATAGATTTGGTTAGGGTTTAGGTTAGGGCTAGAATTAGGGTTAGGGCTAAGGCTAGTGCTTTGGGTTTGTTTTTTTAGCCTTGATTACGAAATGTCTGCGCGAACGGAATGTGCACCAAGCCTTTTCCTTTACTAAACAGTTTAAAGGGGGCATCAGTTTTTGACACAAAACGCCATTTTTTTGCAAAAAATTTATTGCTATGGTATATTCTCAATTCTTGTCATTCTTCCATAATGATGGTGGGTGTTTTTGATTTAAATTTTCGAAGTGACTTGGTGCACAGCGCGGTTAAATAAACAAAGATTCGGGTGACGTCACACGTTTTCGGAAATTTTTACTTTGAATATTACAGTTATAGGTTTGGGTTAGGGTTTAGGTTAGGCTTAGGGTTAGGGCTAGGATTAGGGTTAAGGTTAGGGTTAGGGCTTAGGGTTAGTTTTTTTGGCTTTTTATTACAAAATGTCTGCGCGCACGGAACGTGCGCCAAGCCTTTTCCTTAAATTTTATGTGTTCTGTAGGCAACGGTAACTTTAATGAAAGATTGTTAAAACCAAACAGTCACCTGGTAACTTGCGATATTTACCGGTTCATTGTACGTTTGTACACAGTTCATACTACACAGTATTGAATCTCGAAATACTTTTAAACCCAACCTGAAAATGCATTTTTTTGAATTTGCCTATGATAGTTGATAAACTATTGCAGTATTTAGTAGATAAGTATAAATTTAATCAAAGTATACCTATATTTAGTCAGTGGTACTGGTAGTGTTTTATAATTGAAGTGTTTCTGTATGCAAAATGAGTGTGTGTCTTATTACAATGTTACCTTGAAGCATTAAATCTTGTGCTATTTTGTTTTTGTAGAATTTATTTTTACTTGCACCTGTAAAATTGCATTACCATACCTACTGTGTGTGTAAGAATTATTATTATTGATTTTTCAAATTTTTTGTATTGCTGAAAAAATTTCTTTTTGATTTTTGTAGATGCATGATTTTTCCTATTGTTTTTTCAACTGCTTTGAGCAACTGTCTGCAACAGTTCTTAACTAATGCATGCAGTATGTGTTCAGCAGTATAAACCACTCAATTTATTAATACATTGATGATTAAGTTGGTTACTTTTTAAAAAAAATTTTAGTATTAAAAATTGCCAGGCTTGGAAAAGTTTTTGCTGCCAAGTTTAAGCATTTGAAATGGTAATCTCGTTTGAAAAGTTGCCACAGTATTGCAAAATCTTGCGCTAATTTGGTACAGAAATCACAAAATAGCTTTGCAGTTTGGCACGATGCAAAAGATCCTTTGCCCTTAAAAATCTAAGTCTGAAATTAAGAAATGGATCGTGGAAATTTTCCCAAAATATGCAGCACTTGGAGTTAATAACTTTTTAGTTAAAGGTCAAGTCATACTGAATGAAGCATAAGGAAAGGAATTAAAAAAAATTTGACATGAAATTTACCAGTTTAAATTAGCATTTTTTTCGTTTGTTGGATGTGGTGCAGAAAATCAAGCGTTGTTTGGTTGGTGGCAAAACAAGGCACAGTGCGATTTGAACTGTCCAACCTGGACTGTAATCTTTAGTCCCCACAAGTGCTAAGCTTGCAATAAAGTTCCTCATCAAAATTAGATTCCAATTTTTTTTGTGGAAATGATTAAAAAAAAAATTGCAGATAAAGAATATCCGAAATAAGTAGAAAAGGATGAGTTAAAAAAAAAAATTGAAAAACAGTTTTGCCTTTCAGTGGTTTTGAAATTTGTTATATTGTGTTTTTGAAAATTTTTGTTCAAAGCTAACCACATCCAGTTATGCACTTGATTTTAAAAATTTATGATTGCATTCGTTGGCAATTTGAGGGTTCAAAGATGATAGATTTTAAATGCTCAAATTTTGTTGAAAAGCTTTTCTTTGTTAGGTGACTTTTATCACTATTCCCTTAAAAAGTCGACAAAAAAGATAAGTCACCTTATTACACATGACCAAATCTACTTTTATGGGTGTTATAATAATCCCAAATTGCTTTAAACATACCAACTCAAACTCTAAAACTAACCCAAACCCTAACAATTGCCAGTGATCTTGTCAGCAAGTGCTTATGTGACAATGGCAATTTGAAGACAGAACAGAGATTAGACCTTTCTGATAACTGTAATGTACTGTTGCATTAAAGTGAGGGTTAGGGCAAGACAGCTCTGCCGATAGTAGAATAGTTTCATGACTGCTGTTCCATTGCCAAAAATGTCCTAGCTCAGGCTTTGTGATGCTGCCTTTTCACAACACCGATCTCAAAAAAAAAAAAATCATCGTATTGCAGACCAGGTACTTTCTGCAACTTGCAAGGTGATCTTCAAAAAAAATAAGGTCATTGCGTTGCAAACACACTACTTTCTGCGTTTTGCTGGTTGTTTACAAAAAAAAAAAAAGGTCATCACGCTATGCCAGACATCGCCTCTCGACAAAAAAAAAAAAAAAAACACAAAAAAACGCCGAAATTAAATGCCATTTTGCGCTTCTCAAATTGAAAAACGCTGGAATTAAACACCAGTTTGCACTTGTGAAAAGCTTGTGCGAAAATGCCGGAAAATATTTCGCACTTTTTTGTGCTTATTGGGAACACTGTTGGCAACCACCCTAACCTTTTGGATGTCATACTGTATCTTATTAGAACTACTGATTTTACTTCCAAATAAATTCAATATTGAGAATTTTTGAGGAACTTGCCGTTTTTGCAGTTCTATGACATGTTTTTTTCCACCATATTTGCTGTTTTGGTGCTATAGCATGCATCTTGCGTGTTTAGTTTAGCCACATTTGTTGAGTTAGTTAACAGAGGGTTAAGCATTGCTAGTGTTGTAAAAAATCTTTTAAACAACTGCTGTTGTTTTGAAGCAGTATTTTGTATTCATTTTTTGGAGCTTTAAATTTTTTTTTGAAGTGCATAAATAGAACACATTTTCCAAATCCTGCTCAAGAAGATCGTCTTAACTTTATTGAGCTTGCACAACTTTGTGTAATTTGACTATGAGAGTTGGCAATCACTTTTTTATGTCATTTTTCATTCGAGAACGTGATTCATAATTATCATTAGTCAAGTTCATTGTTGTTGATTGACAAACCGCTTTAAAGTCCTCATCCTCCAGCATCCCTGATCCACAACTTCAAATAAGTATGAAAAGAATCTTTGTTCGTAGATAATAAAATTGTTTAATCTTTGGCCTTTTTAATTTGATAACGAAATGTCATTTCATCATCAGCATGAGCAACTCCATCTCTGAAAAACTGATATTGAGGAACTCCATCTCTGAAAAACTGATCCATTTTCTTTCAATGTTGGCTATTCTAGACAACTATATCTTGCAGATATCTCTTGAGATTGTTTTTTGTTTGGTACACAGTTACCTCTTTTGACTCAGAAAAAGCTTTCAATTAAGCCAGTTGCATGCTTTTTTGGTCATGAAACCCACTATAGGCTGTTGATAAGCACCAAAGTTTCTTAGTTCTGTGACTAAGTGATGAAAAAATGTGAAGAGAGTGCCAAAGTTTGAATTCCATTATAAAAAATTGGCCCTAAAAATATTGGATGTTTCTTGGTGTTTTTGGTCTCCAAGGACAAGTTTTTAAACACTTTAATTGTGACATGAATCTCAACCGAACTAAAAGTTTTGTCGCCACTAAGTGAAAATCTTTTTAAGTCAAGGTTTTATTCTTTGGTGTAAATAAAGTATGATACAAGGCATTACTTTCTTGGTGCATGGATCACCACTTGAAAACTCTTGAAAGACTAGAACTCTTCAATTTCTCCACTGCAACCGACTGATGTACAAAGTTGCTCTTTTTAATATTCATTGTTCTTCTGGTAGTGTCTGATGTCTAACTCAGTTGATCTGTAGAAGTGTGCATTGCAATGAATTGCCAATAAGATGTGATCTTAGAAATACTTAACTTTTATAGTAGGGTTCAGTTTGCATTGGGTGCAAAATTGAGATCATTTTTCTGTGTCTTTAAACAAAAAATAAGTGTGCCTGCATACTGAGTTATGAGCTAATGCATCCGATTTCTGTAACGTAAATGTATACAGCGGAAATGATGTTAATACCTGAAGTAAAGTATCAACTATGCATCGAAATTAATTTGTCAAAACTAGCCCTTGGTAGATTAATGGGAAAAGCTATAATCCAAAAACATAATTAGATTCAATTTAATTCATTTAGCATTTATTTTTGTTGAGAAAGATATTCTGCAAAATAAATAAGCATACAAAGTCAAGCAGCAAAATGAGGCAAGAAATCAAGATTACAGAATAATCATTTCTGATGAGAGGTTGCGAAAAGACCATTGGCCATTTCCTAGGAAAAGCTTGAGGCTCTTTACAGGAAAGGTGAGATCATCGAGTCTGCAACCTCTCATCTTCAGTATAAAATATTGATAGCACACAAACAAGATCCACTCAGTATATACTAATGAAAAATATTGCAGCAAATTTAGAAGAAATGCCAATAAATAAACAAGTATAAAAATACATGCTGCTCTATACACATGTAGACAAAAGTTTAATCACACAGCTATGACAATAATCTGTCCAAAGACAGAAAGAGTTCGCTGAGGACAACTGTGTCTGTGTATAGCCAATATCACAAATTATTCAGCCAGAAAAACCATCTAATCAAGGTAAGTCAGAATGCTTTCTTAAGTAAGAAGAAACTATAGTTAGGCTACTCATTTTCCAATATGAAATTTTTTACTCTTTTTAAAAAGATAAAATAACTTTTTTTATGCAACCCTTTAATTTCTAATGGTAATTCATTCCATATTTTATAACCATTGTATTGAATCGAACACTTTGAAGTTGACTTTTTAAGTTGGAATGCAGCAGCCGCGTTGTCATCACAAGCAAACCTGGTTGGATAATTATGGGTTTCTGATGGAGATATAAAGTAGTTTTTAAAACAGTTTGGGAGAGTTTGATTTTTATATTTAAACATAAATTTTAATATTTCTAATTTATAAATTTGGCATAGATTCATTAAATTTAGTTGCTGGTATATAGGCATCAGTTTTGTTTTAAAGGAAGTTGAATTATTTATAATTTTGAAAATATAATTTTGTTGAATCTGAATAGTCTTAGTGTATTTGGTTGCAGTATTTCCCCAAGAAGTAACGCCATAGTAAAGGTACGGGTAAACCAAACTATAATAGACACATTTCAACACCGATTGAGGAGCATGTCGCCTTAATTTGCTCAAGATTTCTCTGGGCATATAGAGCTTTTCAACAACAAGCCGAGTGTGATCCTTCCAGGTCAGTTTGTGATCCAGTATAACACCTAAATATCTGTTAACATTTTTAGAAAGGATTGCTCGATTTTGGGTGTTGTGTTTGTTCTTGAATTGGTGAATAGTACGCAGTGAGTTTTTGAATAATTGAGAATAAGTCGATTAAAGTTAATCCAATTTTTGAGAAGTCCGAATTCATTTTTGCATTTCTTGTTTAGACTTTGAATATTGTTATCTGACCAAAGCAATACCTAGTCATCAGCATATAACATGATTGGGGATTTGCAAGAATTTGTCAAAGTCATTAATGTAAACTAAGAATAGAAATGGCCCCAGCACGCTACCTTGCGGCACTGCAATTGTAGTCGGTAAAAGGGTAGATGAAATTTGGTTGTCATTGTTCACTGTACACTGGTATCGGTTTGTCAAATAAGACTTCAATAATTTGTTAGCATTACCTCTAATGCCATAATGATCTAACTTGTCCAGTAATATTTGATTATTTACACAGTCAAAAGCTTTCGCAAAATCCAAAAATATCCCGCAAACCGATTTTTGATTATCTAATTCTTTGAGTATGGTTTCATAAACACAAGTTATTGCGTGATTTGTAGAGTGTTTGATTCTGAAGCCAAACTGAAATTCAGTGAATAAATTCAATTTTCCCAAAACTTAGTGAGTCTTTTGTGCAAAATTGTTTCAAAGAGTTCATTAATCGGGGACAATATTGAAATGGGCCTGTAGTTACCCAGTTCAAGAGTGGATCTGCCTTTATGAATGGGAATCACGGTAGCAATTTTTAATACGTTGGGATAGCTTCCAGTTTCAAGAGATTCGTTAAAAGAGTTTGCCAAATAATCAGAAATAAAGGAATTTGGATTCTTTTATGATGTGCACTGGAATATTAATATATCATGGAGATTTGTGATCTTTTAGGGAAGAAATAATTTCAATGATTTTGTAAACATCAGTTGGTTGTAAGACAATTGATGATATATTACGTTTGCCGAGAAACGTAAAGTGTTGTTTACTCTGATGAAAGCTGGAATTCCTGGAATTTGCGGCAAGTTTTTCACCAATTTTAACAAAGTGTTTGTTGATTTCGTTACAAATGTTTTGAGGTGAGGTAATTGATTTGCCATCAGTTTCAATAGTTTTTGGTTTGGTTTTTCTAAGTAACTGATTTATGCATCTCCATGTATCTGCAGTATCGTGGGCATCTTTAAACAAGTTTTTGTAATGTTTTTGTTTGGCTTTTGCTTTTACATGGGTTAGTTTATTTCTACACTTTTTATATTCATGGTATAATTCTGGACTTTTGCTTTTAAGGTATTTAGAATAAAGCTTTTTTTGTGCTTTATGGCTGTGAGGATGTCTGGGGTGATCCATGGGTGTTTAGATACTTTATATTGTCTATGACTTGGCATCTTTTTGGGAAAATGTTGAGAGATGAGTTCATTCAGTAGATTGAGTAGTTTATCCAGGTTATAGTTGCTAGGATATAGCCATTCAGGTGTGGGAAGTTTATTATTTAAATGCTCAAGAAAAAATTTTAAGCCCTCCTGTGTTATTTTGCGGTAGTGCGGTTGTTTGGTGTTTCTGTTAAAGTGACACTGATACTTAATACATAGAGGCAGATGGTCAGAAATGTCTTCTTGAAAAATAAATGATGAAACTTGACTAAAAGAAGTAGAATTAATATAGGCATGATCGATTACAGAACTGCAGGATAAGCAAATTCTGGTTGGCTTGTTGATAATTTGTGTGCATCCAATGCCATTTATGTGGTTTGCATAATTATCAATTGTTGGTGATTCGCCAATTTTGTCATAATGATTGTTATAGTTGCCTAATACTAAATATCTTTGGTTGGGCTTTAATGTTTCAAGGACATGCACAAAGGCATCTTCAAATAGCTTGATCTTTTTGTTAGTGTTATTTGGGTGCCTATAAACTGATCCTACAATTAATGTTTCTTTATTATCAAGAATAAGTTCAACCCAGACATCCTCACATTCATCAGTTTTGACCTTAATTTGCGAAAGTTGGTGACATTTTATGTCGTTGGACACAAAAATTGCAGATCCACCTGCATAAGTGTCTGAATTGTAGTAATACAAAGTATATCCAGGAAGATGGCAATACTTATTATTGCGTGGGGTTAGTCTAGTTTTGCTGATGCAAAGCACTTCTACTTTGGAGGAAAATCGATTAAAAAATAGTTATAGATCATTAAAATGTTTATCGAGGCTCACAATGTTTATGTGAACAATGACAATACATTCATTTGCTAGGTTTGTAGCAGTTTCAGCAGCGAATTTTGTGAGAGATTGGTATTCACAAGAAATGTTATCTATCATCGGTGTGACATGAACCATCACAATTGAACTAGGGTAAACAACTATATGATACAAAAGCTAGGACAAACAAAGAAATGACAAAATACTTACTACTGTTCCAAATCACTTTCAGTTCTTAATATAAATTTTTTCACTTTCTTCATCTTTTCTTGTGTAAATTTGGCCATTATGTGTCCAAAAAAATTTATATCCCAATTCTTTCGCTTTTTGTTTCGTATTCCAGAAAAATTTTTTACGTCTTTGGGTAAGGTTTTCATTGATAAACACTTTTTCCATGGTGTCGACTGGAAATCCTTCAATATCTTTGGCTTTAAAACGATTTGCATAGATTTCATTGCATTTTAGGCGGCTAACCAAGTGAACTATGATAGTGGGATGGTTAGTCGCTTTGTTTGCCTTGGTTCGGCCGAGTCGTCTTTTTTGATGTGCTATGTGCAATGGAGTCGATGTGCAATGGAGATATCTTCTTCAATATCCATGTCTAATTTCTTTATCAGGTCCAGCGTAATTTTCATAACGTCTTCATTCTTTGTCATGGGCACACACCTTAAAGTTCTAAATTTTGGCTGCGATCATATTGTTCTACTTCGTCAATTTTAAGGTGGTCCTCATCGTTCTGTTTTTGTATTATGTCTGCTCGTTTGGTTAACTGTTTGATGTCCTGTTTCTGCTGCTTGTTTGTTAGCAGTATCTCGCTGTAATCGCCAGCTAAATCGCCATGTTTCCGGCATATAAAACTTTGACTGTTTTTCAGCTCTTCAAGTTGGCCGGCAAGCGAAGCGATTTTCTCTTCCAAGGGCTTGGTAGCCTTAAATACCATATCTTGCACTAAATCCTCGAGTTGCTTTTTGGTCAGCTGCAATATATCATCGGCTGAACTGGATCTTTTCTTATTGGCTTTATTCACACTACCGGGTATTGTACTGCAAGTTTTGTTTTTCTAATGCTCATAAATCATTCACTAAAACTGCTTGAAAAGCTTTTGCAAAACACGTCCTTCTCGCTTGAGCGCAAAAACAAAATGGTACTATTGTAACTACAATAGTACCAGTATCTAAACCGTCAGTTTAGATACTGGTACTATTGTAGTTTAAACCATTTTGTGTGAGGAGTTTCAGCCAGTTTCAATATCAGATAATTCTTGCTAGAAGTTGATATATCCAAACTAACCTACATTTGTTAAATTACTTTGAAAAAATAAAACTAAAGATTGAAAAATTTTTCATTCTTAACTAAACACAATACAAAAAAAAACATGCAAGACTTGCAAGTGTAAGGTATTTTGCATCTTTTTTGAACAGTTTTGATATATCTTGCAAAAAGTTTATTTATCAAAACTGGTCTACATTTGTTAAATTCCTGGAAAAACTCAAAATTTTTTTGAACTATGAGGTAGCACTTCACTCACTTTTCTGCTTTCCCATTAGGCTAGTATTTCATCAGCATCTGAATTCATACATAGCCTATCCTGATATGAATTCAGATGCTGATGAAAGCAGTAGCCTAATGGGAAAGCAGATTAGTGAGTGATGTGCTACTTCACATTTCTAGAAGAATTAATGTTGAAAATCTGCTATGTAACTTTTAAAAATTTAAGATTAGTGATTGAAAACTTGTTATTTATGAGAACCAAGCACATTAAAACATAAATAACATTCGAGTTTAGACTACTTTGTGTCAGTTTTGACCTGTTTCAGTAAATTCTTGTAAAAATCAATTTTCAAGCACATTTAGTGTACAAGTGCACATCTCTAGTGCATGTGAGCACTTCTGTAACGCACATGAGCACTTGCACTAATGATGTGCAGTTGTGCACAAATGACATGCACTAATGATATATGTACTATTAGCATGCACGTGCAGTAGTGATGAACAGTTGAGCACTAGTGCATGAATGACGTGCATTAATGACGTGCACTATAGTGCAGAAATGACATGCCCTAATGTTGTGCACTAATGGCATGCATGTGCATTAATGATGTGCACCAGCAGACTAGTGGCTGTAGTGCACTAATGACATGCACATGCTCTTAAAAAATGTAGCAGTTCATGTATGCATGTTCCAAGTGCTCATGAGCATGTCAAACGTGCACGTTTCAAACATATGGTGTACAGATTGCCAAAGCATAAGTCTGAAGTGTAATGATGTGCTCGTAATCAACTGTTAAAAAGAAAGAAACAAGTTTGTAGCTAATAAAAGAACTCTGCGGGTAGGCTTCAAAATGAGCACTTCAAAAGTGGGTTGTCTTGTGATCTTAATTGCTCTATATTTTTGAAATAAGCACATCTAAATTGGGACACGTGCACATGTTAGTACACTTGTGGTATATGCACTTGAGAAGTGTACCATGTGTACTAAACGTACTTGTGCATTAAGAAAGTGCACATGTGCATTATAGAAGTACATATGTGCATCAGAAAAGTGCTTTTGAGAAGTGTGCATGTGCTTGTGAGAGGTGCACATGTACACTTTTTGTGCTTAAATTCTAATTCTACCCCTTCTTCGATTTTTGCTAAGTTAATGGCAGAAACTCGAACTAAAAAATTAAAATTTATAATTCTCATGCACTAAAACTAGCAGCATACACTAAAATTTAGGTATTATTCTATTACAAATTATACCATGTCGGTTTCAATAGATAATTATACTACAAAATAACTGCTTTTTGGAAAAATTTCAATTTTTTAAATTTCTTTCTAACATCATGATTAAATTATTGTTTACAGAATAACAACTGTTGCCGCGTTAAAGAATAAAAAAGCTGTTTCTTTTTAACTAAAAAAATATTTAAATTTGCAAATTAATATTAAAATTTCATTAATTTTAAGCTATCTTTATTAGTTGATTTAAATCATGGTTTTAATTGATTGATTTAAATCATTTGATATGAGTCAAACAACCCTGCTTGATGTAAGTTTGATAATGATACTTTTTGTTTTCAGTGGCCACAACCAATTGCAATTATCAAATTTATTGCCATTAAGTGTTGAGATATGTGTTTTGTGATAATTTTATTCACAGTCAAATTTAGAAACTCATAACAATATAACTTTTCTATTTGAATAAGAAGTTCTCTTCTGATGATCCCATAAGGGTAAAACAGACTGTTAAGAGTTTCTTAATTTGACTGTGAATAAAATTGTGATTTGCTGTGATCTCTGATCATGGAGCTATGTTGAGTTAAAGATACCACCAAGAACAATATGTTTTGTAATATATACTTAAAGGGAATGAAGCATTCAGTCATTTTCTAAAGTTTACAATAGCTAAAATTGAAATTCAAGTTTTGAAATTTTCTCATTTGGGGACTGCTGTCGCAAAGATATTCAACAAATACTGTGTGAAGAGATATCCTCCTAGAAAGTTTTTGGAAACTCTTAGTTTGTTTTCCTAGCCAGAATTTCAAGAAAATTGGAAAGGTTTGCAAAAATTTAGAGTGGTCATGTGATGTTACTGGAAGTTTGAATATTATTCTGTCTCTTTTCAGAAAGTTCGGGCTGGAAGAACTGATTTAGGGTTTCAAAAAACTTTTTAGGGGAATATCTTTTTGTGGTTGTTGAGTATCTTTGCAATCGCAGCCTAAAAATGACAACAAAAAACAGCAAAAATACAGTAGTTCGATTTTCGCTGTTTTAAACTATCAAATTGGCTGGATGCTTCACACCCTTTAATGTGTTATGATTTGCTTTTGTGTAGTTTTTATTTGTTATTGAAGTGTTCTTTTCAAGCTTCATGTCATTGGCTGATGGTGCTTAGGTGTAGTAGACTCTTGTGATCAGTTAGTCTTTTGATGCTTTTTGTCCGTTCATGTTTTAAATTAGATTGAAATGATTGTTTCCTAATTTTATGTAATTTAAAATGTTTGTCGTGACATCATTTTAAAACAGTTTTAAAAAATTGAATGGGATACACTGTACAGTATGGAACAAAAGTGGAGTGAAACAAAAATTTTACTTTTATTTGTTGATATTTTTTGTGAAACATGCTAAAATGCTCAGAAAAAAAAATTGAGCTTATTTCGACTCTGGGAGGCTACTCACTTTTTAAGGTAAAAATTATGGATTTTTTTGCAAAATAAAGCAAAATTTGTCAAATGAAGGAACAATTAATCAATATACCGGTATGCCGTTTCTTGTTGAGTTTTCTCTGTTTAAGAATCTGACGTAGGCTATGGTTTGTAATACATTAATTTCTGGTTTTAATCCTCAACACTGTACTTCTACTTTTGGTTGAGGTTGCACTTTAGGTGCAGATTTATTTCAAAATTCACTACATTGCAAAGAAAATTAACATCATCAAAGCATTTAATTCTAGCCTGCTATTTACTTTAGCTAATTGCAACACCACAAAACCACAGAGAATAGTAGTTTATTGTGAATTTTTCATGAAACTCAATCCAAAATTAACACAATGTAACAGAGAACTTCTCGCTTGTCATCTCTGCATTAATGTCAGCATTCATAAATGTGCAGAAACATAATCTGCTTTTGTATCTGTTACTGGAATCAAAGTTTTAGAAGCAATACCAGCGCAAATAAGCCTGTCTCTATCAAATACACCTACTCGCCCTTTCTTTCTACTGATTGTGAATGGTTTGGATAATGCTTCACCTCATACTTTTTATCCCAGTACAAAATGCTTTCATCAGGGTAAGCGTTGTTGTAAAGATGGGTTCATGCATAATTCTGCAATATCGGAATAATGGTTGGCCTCAAGATTTAATTGGGGGACAACAAATTGTCAAACAGATTTGTCTCCAAACTTTGCACCATCTTTAATCCTTAAAATGGAACTAGATGGGAGTTTGCCAGCAAACCCAGTAAACGACCGACGCATAGCTAATGCTGTGACGCTCAAAAGTACTTTTTGTCTACCGTAAAATCAGCAATTATTCAAAAATATCTGATTATGGAACCTCCAGAAAAGTAGAGTCGAGATATTTGTCAGTTAAATATCTCCTGATATCATAAAACACTGGCACCCTAGCTTGAGTCATTCAAAAGTTGATTTTTGGGGGTCTATTTAAGGCAGTGCTCTTCAACCTTTTTTTCTGTAGTATACCTTTTACAATTTTTCAAGAACTTTGTATACCCAGTATCCAGTAATGAGTAATGTGTAATTGTGCACAAAAAAAACTTACAAGCAAACAAAAACTTACAAACAGAAAACTTCGATCACATGATGTTAAACACGCAAACTACAAAAAATGAAGTTTAATACTTTGTTTAATGGCTTGCTTGTTCTTGCATAGTTTCGGCAATTTGGAGGAAACGCGGTGTTATTTCTTTCTCAATCCCTCCTCGCATTAAAGAATCGATGTCAAGTATTGAGTTTCTTTTCTTTGATTTGATTTCCACAAGACTGGAAAACCCTTCTTCACATAAATAAGTTGTAGGCATCTGAACTAAGACATCAATGGCACGTTTTGCAAGATTTTTATATTCCAAAAATTCAAGAAGGTAAACCCAAAACTCTGAGTAATCCATTTCTCGAAAAGCAATCTTTTGGTTTAAATCAGCGCGGAGCTCCAGCAATTCCTCATCCTCTGTTGGTTCTTTATTAAATGGCTGAATAATCCAAGAGTTTGCTTCCAGACGTTTGTAATTGGCTTCAGGAAAGTATGCACACAAATTATCATCAAGCAAGTTTAAGTGAGCAACGATAAGTGTCGACAGGTTGTCTTCTGTGGAAGCGTCCTGAAACTCCCATTCAGACTCTTTCATGTACTGGCTCAATAAAGAAAAGTCGTTAAAGTTCCCTGATGCAGCATTCTTTTTCCACAGTGGAATTTTCAATTTGAGCGCGTTGACTTTGCTACTTGATCGAAAAATATCGCCTCCTTTACCTTGAAGACTGAGGTTCACTTGATTTAAACGATCAAAAATCGATGCAAGGTAGGCCAATTTAGCAACCCAGTAGATGTTACTAAACTTGGAAGCTCGTGGGTCTCCGCGTTCAATGCAAAACGTCTCTATTTCTGCTTAAGTTCAAATACACGGGAAAGAACTTTTCCTCGCGATAGCCATCGAACCTCTGAATGAAGAATAAGTTTTTTCGAAGAGGCGTTCATTTCTTCGCAGAGTTTTGAAAAAATTCTCTGTTGTTTTGCACTTTTGCGAATAGAATTAACAATTTCTACAACTTCTCGTAGAACATCACTCAATTCGTTTTCTTGACCATTAGCCTCGCTTGCATTTAACTTAAGTTTCTTCAAAGCTAAAGCTTCGCGGTGGAGAATGCAATGTATCCCCATGCATTTTGGAGACAATTGTTTTATTCTCTTTACCACCCCTGTCTGCGAACCCTGCATAGCTGCCGCACCATCTGTGGTTACAGCTCTACACTTTGACCAATCTAACCCCTCTCTTTCAAAAAACTCATTCATTTTCTGGAAAATCGCTTCAGCTGTTGCTTTTTCTCCCACTGGTTTACAGAATAGGTAATGCTCAACTACTCTCTTAGCTTCTGCATCTGGAAACCTACAGAACACCATGAGCTGTGACTCACCGGTTATGTCAGTGCTTTCATCTAACTGTATGCCGAAAGAGGGGGCTTTCAAGAGCTTGTTAATAAGTTGTTGCTTTAAATCTTCAGATAATATGGCACATCGTCGTCCAACTGTAGTGTCAGAAAGTGGAATTTGTTTAATTTTATCTACTGCCTTTTTTCCGCCGTGAATTAGCTCCGCTGCAATTTCTAAACACGGTAGCACTACACGCTCAAGTTCGGTGTATGGGCGTTTCGCTTTCATCATGTGATGTGACATTTGTAACGATGCCAATAGCATGTTCTTGTTCTGAGTTATCTGGTGTCCCATTTGCTGATCAAACAAATGGCTCTGTTTATTCTGAGCATCTAGATGTGACTGAAAGAATTTTGTAGATTTGTTTTGGTGCTCTGGATGCTGTTTTGTTAGGTGACTTAAAAGCTTTGACTTAACGACATTAATATTGCCAAAACTGGTTGAACAAAAAAGACACTGGGCAGAAGAATAGAGATTATTCTCTTCACCAATTGGGCGGCGAAATCCATAATTAATAAAGTCTTCGTTCCATTTTCGGCGTTTAGAGGTTATTTTCTGCCGTTTAGCTGGTTGAAGCCCAACTTCATTCGCGGAAGGCGAGGCTAGCGCTGTATCAGGGCTAGATTCTCTTCTACTTTCGTTACTAAAGTATTTAAGCAAAGACATTGCAACCTAAAGATTTTATTTAGATTATTATTTCTACATGTCTCTTGTCTTAAAATTCTCACTATCATAAAAATTCTCACTTATATCATAAAAATTCTCACTTAGCCTACTAAACAAGCATTTGTCTCCACTAGACTGACATGTGATTTTTCTAAGGCGAAGAGAAATGTTTCCAACAATGCAAAAGCTTTATGATGCAATAAGCCACACCACAAACAGACTTTCTGTGAGCATTTCTAAACACAAACAAAAATGTTGGAAGAGGAAGCAACAAGCATATGCCATACGAGAACGAGCTGAAGAAACAAAGCAGACTGACAAGCAGTGCTGCCACGCCTAGAGAAATTTCACTAGATCTAATGAAATTTATTTCCATTCTAGTGAAATTTTATTGTTTTACGAGCATAAATTTGCAGCAAAAATTGGCAAAATATGTCGAAGAATTGCTGAAAAGTGCAATCTAGCCCAAAAGTCTGTGGCAGCAATGTTGACAAGTGACAAGTCGTGATAATGAAACATTGGTACATCTGATGAAAAGTTTATAAGCTTTGTCTTTAATGATGTACCTGTAATGCTGCTCGTATACCCCTCGTATACCTCAGTCCATCTGTATACCCCAAATTTGTTCTCGTATACACTTGGGTATACCGTATACCCGGTTGAATAGCACTGATTTAAGGGGTTCCTGGGGGGGTGGCACCCCCAAACTATGTCAAAATATTTGTTTGTTAAATATCTGCTGATATCAAAACAGACTGGCACCCAAGTTGAGCTTCTCAAAAAATTGATATTTGGGGGGTTCGCGGGGGGGGTGGCATCCATAAACTATGTCAAAATATTTGTCTGTTAAATATCTGCTGATATCATAAAACACTGGCAGTCTAAGTAAAGCCGTTCAAAAAATTGATTTTTGGGGGGTCCATTTGAGGGGGTCCCCGAGGAGGTGACACCCCCAAACTATGTCAAAATGATTATCTGTTAAATATGTACTGATATCAAAAAAAGTAGAACTCTACCTTGAGCCATTCAAAAAATTGATTTTGGAGGGTCCCCGGGGGAGGTGGCACCCCCAAACTATGTCAAAATATTTGTCTGTTAAATATCAACTGATATCATAAAACACTGGCACTCTAAGTTGAGCTATTCAAAAAATTGATTTTTTGGGGGTCCATTTGGGGGTCTTCGGGGGGGGCACCCCCAAACTATGTCAAAATATTTGTCTGTTAAATATCTGCCGATATCATAAAACACTGGCACTCTAAGTTAAGTTGTTCAAAAAATTGATTTTTGGGGGGTCCATTTGTGGGGATCCCCGGGGAGATGGCACCCCCAAACTATGTCAAAATATTTGTCTGTTAAATATCTACTGATATCAAAAAAAAGTAGAACTCTACCTTGAGCCATTCAAAAAATTGATTTTTGGGGGGGGTCCATTTGGAGGGGTCCAAAAGACAAAGTTGATCGTGAGTGGGATGGAGGGGTCCAAAAGACAAAGTTGATGGTGAGTGGGATGGAAAAAAAAGCTTTCAACTGTAAGATAGATCCTTGTGGCACGTGTGGAACACGAGTTATGTCTAACTCGGTGTTATGTAGAGCATGTGGTAAGTGGGTCCACGCAAGATGCACGGAGAAGAAGAAAGTTTCAGTTTATGTGAGCAAAAACTTTGTTTTTAAGAAATGTAGAAGCGTGGTAAATAACTTTAAGGGATCAGCAGATGAAAAAGTGTGTGATGGTGTGGAAACTGTGAGCAAGTTCACTTATCTAGGTGACAGATTGAATGCAACTGGTGGGTGCGAAACGGCGGTAACAGCTAGATCAAGAATTGATTGGATGAAGTTCAGGGAATGCAGCGAAATACTTAAAGGCAGACGGTTTTCATTAAAGATGAAAGGAAAGATTTACAAAAGTTGTGTAAGATCAGGTATGTTGTATGGAAGTGAAGCATGGTGCTTGAGAGAAAAAGAGATGACAATTTTGCGAAGAACAGAAAGAGCTATGATTCAAGTGATGTGTGGTGTGAAGCTGTTAGATCGAAGAAACAGCGACGAGTTGATGGACATGTAGGGCATAAAGGAGTCTTTAGATAGGATGGCAAAGCAAGCAGTATACGGTGGTACGGTCATGTTTTGAGGAAAGAAGATGAAAATGTGATAGTGAAGGCTTTGAAATTTGAAGTGAGTTGTAGTAGAGGAAGAGGAAGACTGAAACAAATGTGGAAAAAGCAAGTAGAGAATGAGATGAAGAAAAATGGACTGGGGAAAGAGGATGCATGTGATCGAACAAAATGGCGAGGCATGGTAAAGACAATGACCATACGAAATCCGGCCAACTCTGTCGACGGGGACAATACCGGATCCAACATGTGATATGATATGATGATGATTACATTAGATTCGCATAGTTTTATCCAGATATCTTCACAGAGATATCTTCACCGCCTTCAAGGTTTGATTGAAGGTCATTGATTTGCTCATATTGTATTAGATTATTAATGTACATAGCCACACCTCCCGCGTTGATTGGTGAATAAAATCATAACCTGGTAGTAAAATATTTGCAGTTATTAAATCCCGTTTGAGTCTAGTTTCTGAGATACACAAAATATCAGGCAAACAGTTAAAATTTTGAATAAGTTTTTGGAGCAATTCTAAATTATTTTGATTCTGTATCGATCTAATGTTAATATGAACCAATAATAATGCTTTCTTTTTGCTTATGATTGGAAGATAAAACACATCATAATAATTGCATTCATTAATAATACTTGTTAAAAAGTTCATTGTTTCATCAATTTGATCTGAATTAATGATGTTTATTGTCATTTTTGCTTTTTAACTAGTAAACAAGTTACACATAAAAAATATAAGTACAGCAACTATAGGGTCATTCATAGCCACTGATACAGCCAAAAAGTAACCCTTTCAGATTTTTTTCAAATTTTGTATGCAAATTCTACATCTTATTCTGAGTTCAACGAACCTTGTCCCATCAAAATTGACCAAGTACTTTTTGAGATAGTCAATTTTAAAAATAAGCACGCTTTACGATATGTGCTGATCGCTCATGCATGAAAATCACAAGTGTATTTTCAAATTGCTGTAATTTCTTCAAATCCTAAGCTATTGTAAAGATCAAAATATATACCAGTTTCTTGGACCTAGCCGCTTCCGTTTATGATGACAGCATTCGGATTTTCATAGTAGAAAAAGGTTTTTAAAGCAGGGACACTACGAGGGCATTTACGCTCACTGAAGCATATCACAATTTCAAACGTTAATATCTCAAAAACCTATCAATTGATTTTTTCAAGACTGGGCTCATTTGAAAGCTTGAATCAAGCTCTTTTCTGCTAAACAAAAGAAAAAGTGCTTTTTGAGTGCTTTTTAAATTTCATGGCAATTTGTTGAGTAACCTCATTTTTTCAAATTAGCTATTTTGTGCAGAATTCCATGTCATTTTTTGGTACCAACTAATTTTTGTGTGGTTTCTTCCTATTAGCAAGAAACAATGGCTGAAGTCTGTAATATCATGACTTTTATTAAATAACCAATTACAGCCAAATCACACTACCATTCAGTTAACGTGATTACAATATTTCCTCTACTTAGTACCCGAACCAGTGTAAAAATTATAATACGAACATTCATAGGATAGCTAATAAAATTCAGTAGGTTTCCATTAAGTGTCTTTGGCCATTTAGATTCATTCATGTTAAGTGTTAGACACAAAACTGTAATACACTGATGTATCATTTCTACCCTCTCCAACTGTAATCAGTTTATTTTTTACATCATTGCAGAATGTTTTATGCAAGATTATAATAATTTCGTAAGAACAATATTAACACCAGAAAAAAAACTTTACACTAACTAAATAGCAGCACAGATTCAGGTCACCTCAAAATTTAAGTTTAAATTCTATGAGTTGATATGCAATTGCAGTAGCATTTAAACTTTATCCAGTACAAATCATTGCTATTAGAGACATTTGGTGTGACCATGTTGAGCACACCACTGAAACAACAGGTAGACATAAATAAAATGTTGACTTAGTTCAAGACCTGTGATTCATGAATGCTATTAAAGAGTCCACTTTGCAAGAGTACCAGCAGTCAAACTGTTTTGAAACTTAAGCCCCTAATCACTCTTGGTTTATTGCTGATCACTCTTGTTGATGAATTTACACAAGCTGATGGCCATCAAAACAATCACTTTGAATAGCCCTACTTGTCAAAAATATGATTGTGAAGATGTTCAAAAAATGGAAAACAAAATAAAACATCCCATTAGACTTTTCAGTCAAATGATAAAACAAACAATGTTAATATACGGCCATAGAAGAACGAAGCAAAGCATCAAGCTCTAGTCAGCTACTAGACAAGCATTTACAAAACAGCAATATGAATAAAATTACACAGTAAAAGCAATTAACTGAGTTACAGTTGCAGCAATACAATGGGCTACAGTACAATCAATTTTTTGACAAGTGATATTAAGGCACATGTAAACAATAAACAGGCATTAGTAATCCAATTCAGCTAATCTACTTATAATTTTTTTCTCATCTTCTGTGCTAATATTGTATTGTCCACGGACACTTAAATTCGGGCATTTGATGTTACACACTACATGATTTTGTGAAACCAAGCATTTGTCTTTTCTTACTGGCCAGTGATAAGACCTTGCTGGTCCATGTGGGTGCATGCAGTCAACTTCTACATCATCAGATTTAGTGTTAGCAATCACACATGCATTGTACCACTTTTGATCATAGGCAATCGCAATGTAACTCCCTGCAGCAGGTGTGCAAATAGAAGGAAATATTCCAGTGGACCCAGTAGTGGTCAAATCAGTTGCAATCATATCAACTTTAAGAGAAAACTGTGAATCACTGCTAATTCTCTTTGCTCCAATGGCATGACCAGACAAAGGTTCAAAATAATGAAAAGAACGTGTGCCTTTTAATGTGGAACCAAGCCTAAATCTCTTTTCCAAAGTGGGTTTTGTTGCCTCAATATCCTCAGAACTTATAATCTTAAAATGGATATCATTAAAAGTGTTTTGACAAAATGTATACATGGTAACAACATTTGTGATTTGCTCTAGGGAAGACAGTCTTAAACTTTCGTTAGCAGTTGCTCTCTTTACAGAACCTTCAATGCCATCACACGGGCTTTTCCCATGGCTGGTGGCATGAAATGACCAACAGGCATCAATTCCAAAATCATTTTTGTGATGTTGAAGGTTTAAAAATGATTTAAAATTCTTGTATTGGGCAGCTGATCCATCTGTAAAATATTTTACTTCTGTTAATGCGGAAAGCTTTTTTCTGAAAAATTCAATTGTTTGCTTCTGTATACAATACACCATGTGAACATTATGTTCCATAATGTCGAATAAAAACACCAGAGAGCAATGTTGAGCACAATCAGAGTTAAAAGATTTAGAGTAGCAAACAACTGGATGAACAGTTACCTGACTGTTGGTCCAATAAAATCCCTGCACTTCATTCTGAACTTGAAAGGAGTAGTTTTCTGCAAAATCCATGGTAATTAAAACTTCGCCTTCACAAAGAGCTTCTTTTTTAGCTTTGTAGTAATTTATTTGAGCTTTTGATATGTAGAAGTGAGGTAAAAGGATAGCAAGTTTTTCAATTAGTATTTCAATGAACTCTTGCACTGTTGTAATCATTGTAACAATCTCAGCTCTGTCCACAGTTGTCCACTGCTTAAACAAGATTTCATCATTGGTGTCTTCAAATAAACTCTGCAGATATTCTCTTAAGTTAGCCACTGATGGACATAGATCACATTTGTTCAGCATGCAGTTCCTGGACATCACATACCATTAAACTCAGCAGTTCTTTATTTGACAACGGTATATTTCCTGATTCAATCAAAAGTTTAGGATTCTCATGAATTAAGCAAATGCATACTGCATGTGTACCTGCAGATCCAGCAACAACACACCATTTTGGCCTTAGTGTGCAAAACTTTGAAAAGCTAATCTTTATGTCTGGATGTTGAATCTTAAACTGTTGAAAGAACTCCTTCAGTGTCAGTAAGATTAACCTTTTTTGTTGGTATTCCTTCTTTCCAATGGAAACTCTATCTTTCTTTCCAGGAAGCAGTTGACTGAATTGGTCATGTTCATAAAATTTTATCACAGCTTCTTTGGTTTCTCTGGGAAATGGTACAACATCCCTTGGTAGGGGAAGGGCCATTAAATCGATTGATCTTGCTTGAGTTACTATTCATTCACTTACATTAAAATCTTGTGCAAATTTTTCTATTGACTGGAAGTTGGGACATATAGACAAGACCTGAAGTTTCTGAGATCTTGTTAAAGTATCTCCTAAGCACAAACTGTTCATCTTCTCAAAGATATTATCAAATTCTGCAGCCTTCTTTACAGTATCATTCCAAGAATCAGTACTTGTTGATGGAACTGTTTGATTACTGGCTGAAGATGAAACATCCAAGCATGTAGAGAGAATAACATTTGAAGCTTCATAAATAGCAGTAAGTTTTCTTTTTTTTGTGGATTCTTTTGGGTATTTGTTTGGTAGGTTTTGATTGGGGATATAGCACTTATTGGTGAAAGAACATTTAATGCGCTGATTAAAGCATTGGCTGCTGTTGTGTCATTATCTTGATTTGAACTTGTGGCCAAAGTTGTTGAGCCATCATCTGCACTATCACTAGCTTCTGAGCTCATTCTGTTTCTCACTTCAATTTTGCAACTGTTGCAAAGCTTTTTTCCTGGAATTAAGTGAGTGTTAGTCATAGCTCTAGACTCTTCCAAAGTAATTGTAAAGCGTGGCTTTGCTCTTTTTTTTGTTTTTCAAATGGATCATTGCAAAATCATTGATTAAATTCATAAAGTTTTAAATACTCTTATCTGTGTTTCTCGCATAAATAACGTGCAGATGATCCAATTTGTTTTAACTCCAATACTTGTTCAATCTCCGAAAGAACCGAAACATTTTCACCAGAACAGTCTATGATACTGCATTGCAAGTCAGTTTCGAGATCACCATCCATTTTTATGTTGAAGCAAGTTAAACAATCACTGATACTATGAACCTAATTAGTCTACCACTCTATTATGATTATGTAATATTACAAATTTGAAAAAAAATGAGGTTACTCAACAAATTGCCATGAAATTTAAAAAGCACTCAAAAAGCACTTTTTCTTTTGTTTTGGCAGAAAAGAGCTTGATTCAAGCTTTCAAATGAGCCCAGTCTTGAAAAAATCAATTGATAGGTTTTTGAGATATTAACGTTTGAAATTGTGATACGCTTCAGTGAGCGCAAACGCCCTCGTAGTGTAAACCCTGCTTTAAACCTTTTTCTAATTTGAAAATCTGTTTGCTGTCATCATAAATGGAAGCGGCTAGGTCCAAGAAACTGGTAAATGTTTTGATCTTTACAATAGCTTAGGATTTGAAGAAATTACAGCAATTTGAAAACACACTTGTGATTTTCATGCATGAGCGATCAGCAAATATCGTAAAGCGTGCTTATTTTTAAAATTGAATATCTCAAAAAGTACTTGGTCAATTTTGATGGGACAAGGTTCGTTGAACTCAGAATAAGATGTAGAATTTGCATATAAAATTTGAAGAAAATCTGAAGGGGTTACTTTTTGGCTGTATCAATAGCTATGGAATGACCCTATAACAAATGCTGAATAGTGACGTCACAAATAATGTTTTGTCAAAGTAAAAATTATGTTCTTGGTAAATATACTGATGAAGTTTAGCACATTTTCCTTGGGATCACGTCTTTTTGGCGCGACCATTTCAGCGCCACCTGTTTTGTTGCCAGTTGTTTTCTGCACAGATCGTTTCGGCGCCAATTCGGTGCTCTTTGACTGTTCACTTATTTAGGGTTAGGTTAGGGCTTTGGGCTAAGGTTAGTAAAAAGCACTGAATATTGGTGACGAAAAGGTCCGCGCCGAAAAGGTTCGTGCGGGAATGGTCGCACCGAAAGTTGTGTACCCTTTTCCTTCGGCCTTTCCCACAGTGTAGCAACGTCACCACAGCTCATCTAAACAATTTGAAGTAAATCACCCTCACAGTTGAGGTGTAAAATTAGCAATTACTCAGTCTTTCTTCCTAGAATTTTCCCGTTGTTAGTCCACACATATTTATAGTCTTTCTCAGTAGTGCTTTGCTTGGCAGACCATGAGAGCCTTTTACGTTGTTTTGTTAAATTTTCATTGACGTAAAGTTGTGTCATACCTTCCACCGGGAAATCTTCAGTTTTCAGATTTCTGGCAGCTTCTCTACGGTGATAAATGTCATTTCAAACATCCATGTTGATGAAGCAAGCGAGCAGTTATGGCTGGGGGGCTCTGGCAGCTTAGTAAGATCTCGTTTGGGTGTTAATGGCACATGCAGTCGATGAGAAGTAGATATGTCACTTTCTTTAATTTCAACATTCAGCAATTTGGCCAATTGTACAATACTTTTGCTAGTATCACCATCATTTTGTTCTATTACTCTCTTAAATTCCAAATTTTGACGTCTTCCGTATTGTTCCACATTGTATAATTCAATTGCTTTGTTGTTAGCTTGTTTTGCCAATTCAGCTGAATTTTTATAAAGTTTATTTATTTCTTCCTTTTGCTTTTTGTCTGTCTTCAATAGAGCATTGTAGTCCAATTTTAGATCGTCGTTTTTTTGGCTGATGAGTGCTTGACTAGATTTTAGTTGTATAATTTCCTCTCTGAGAATCGCTATTTTATCTTTTTGGTCTTACAGTTGAACATCTACTTGCTTTTTTATAAACAATTCGATTTGGTCCTCAATTTGCACAGTATTGTCAGTTTTGGGGGGGGGGCAAAATTTTAACTTGGACCTGCCACTGCCATTTTCTCTTTTTCCAGTTTTGCCAGTCATTGTTTGTTACGTCACAGAATTCAATATGGCTTATACTTTACTTTGGCGACTAGGCTGAATTTGCTTCTGAAACTAAGGTTGAGTTTTTGCTAATTTGCAGCTAAATACAGTTTCCAATCACTTTGAACCAATTACCAAAATAGACCACTACTTTGTTTCACTATTTCAGTCCACTTTCCAGTGCACAAAGTCTGCTAAGTTAGTCGTAAATTGTCTTCCAAGAGCTGCAAAAACACGTCTGCACAGGGATTCTACTAGTAAAAAGAGTGTCGATGTAGGCAAACTGACGATATAGCTAAAGTTGATATAGGCAAACTTGAATGTACACAAAAGACAGTGATTTCGCCGGGACCAACAAAAAAGTGTCGATATAGGCAAACTGTCGATATAGACGAATTCTATAATAATCAATAAACTGCCCAGAAATCAGTATCTTGTTGAAAAAACTGATGTAAACACAATACCGTTACTTAATTAGTAGTGGTAATGGTGATTAATGATTGTAAAATGTTACAATTTGAATTACCGTATTTATTCGAGTATAAGTCGCATTTTTTTTGTACCAAAATATCGCCCAAAAAGTCAGGTGCTACTTTTACATAGCATACATGAAGTGCATTGTATGCCATACAAAATTTTTCTGAGGTATTTCCTTTCGATCGATTTCTGCGCTGCCGCCTTTCATTTGATCATATTACTTCTCGCCTTCCATGAGAGTGTTTCAGCACAGTCCTTTTTTACTTGTAGTTACCTGGAATCGAACCTATATCTTTGTTGTGTTTCGTTACAGGGTTATTTTTTTACCACAATTTCTAATTTTCACCTTCATGCGTTGTTGCGAGCAGCAGGAAATCTCAGCTTGTTGCGTCGCAAAATTACACCTTATTTGCATATTATTTGATCATTTGTTGTTTACGTTACTGCGATTTTTAGTTTTTGCTGATGGCAATCTCTAAAGAAAGAAACGACTGACCCGACACCTGGTTTTTAATTTCATTCCTAATTTTCTAGCGTACTGTCAACACATGGCAATTTTAGTTTTCTAATTTGATTCAACGTACCAAAACTTCAGTTAATTTTATGCCGTGTGGAAGTCTGTTTTTATTTCTGTTAAATACAATATCATATTTTAGTTGAAAAGTTCTCTGGTTATTTTAGCAAAGCAGACCAAACCGGTGAAGGCCTTAGAGCTCCTCTGGGCCACGCGATCGTTTCATAACAGAGAGTAACGTTGCACTTTTAATGCTGGCGCCTTTTTTACATTCTCTTTACATTTAGTCGTCACCTCTACGCACAAATCACGTTACGTTGCATCACTTGCCACCCTCATGGGATGCAGATGAGGATGTTTCAAAGGTAAACAGGGACTATTTGAGGACAGTGACAGCAGTGATGACTTCGATGGTTTTTAATTTTTTGTTATGTGATTGAAATAAATGTTGTCCTGTTTTTCATGTCAAATATGGGGGTGCCACTTATACATGCATGCGACTTATACTTAAATAAATATGGTATTCACTTGAAAAACTGTCTTTTCCCATTGTATTTTCATTAAGAATTGAAAATAAGTGTCACAAAGGCAATTCATTAGTATGCAGCATGCGAATCATCCACATTAATTTGTGACCTATCACTTTGTAATTTGTGATCTATTACTTGACCTATTACATAACGAATCACTTTGCCCTTGCAAATCAGCGATTTGTTGGTACAAGGGTAAATACATTACCGTAGTGTGCGAATTAATAGGGACAAAACGAAAAGCGACGTAAAATTAAGAAAATTCTCAAAAACGCGTCTTTAATCCAAATTATTTCAACTCTAGCACGTTAAATAGTTGACATAGCATCCTTTTTCCTTTATGAGCATTAAAATTCTTGTTGGCATGGAATCAACTAGAGTTGAGCAAATATCTTTAACTTCTTCATTATGTTACCAAATTTGTATTTTGGCTTCTATAAGTTTGGTTTTAGTTGAGCAAACACATCTTTAAAGACACTTTTTTATGATAACCCGCAAGTTTTTGATGGGGTTTAGTTCTGAAGAGTTGCCAGGCTGTTTTAGCAAAGTTAATTTCGACTTTCAAAAGAATGTTTGCATTTTTTTGGAAGTGTGGCATGGTGCATTGTCCTGCTGAAAAATACCACTGCCATCTGAGAATGATTTTTGCATTGTTGGAACCATGTTTTTTCCAAAATGTCCAGATATTTAGGTGAATTCATCATTCCTTCGCTTGGACGTTATCTTCCAGTACCAAAAGCAACCCCAAAACATTTTCTTTAGGGGGTGTTTCGGAGCCTGTAGAATATGAAAGGTACTGAGGGGTTCTCCAATACTTCGTCTTACATACTGAGATTTGCGTCCGTGCACTTCAAAATGGCTCTCATCTGAAAAACAACTTTTCTCCATTCATCTTTTTCCATTTGATTTTGACTCATTCAGCATCTCCTATTTTTCTTATGGTCATATTTAAGTGTTGTCGTAGAGCAACAATTTGTGCCCTCTTAGAGTAATATCCATTTAATCGCAAGCAGAGAGATACTAATATGCAAAAATCAAAATAAAATTTGTGGCCACGAATAAGTTCAGTTTATTATTTCATATAAAAAATCTGATAATCTGAAAACATGGAGCATAAAAGCAGTTAATAGTGGTTCATGGTTTTCACTTAGCTTATTAATTATCATTACGATACTATCTATCATACATTTTCTAAACTAACCTAAGCAAAATTCAAAAAATTCAAAAATATAGTTTTGTCCCAATTAATTCGCACACTACTGTAACTTTTGGCAATAAGATAAACATAGATTTAGAAAAGTTGAAAACTTTGTGGAAGTATGACTTTTAGTATACTTGGATAATAAATAAGTGCAAATTTTCGATCTCATAAACATTTTTTTGAGCTTAATTTTTGGAACACTGCCTTAGAACCAGAGTTACTAATGGTCGAATCACATTCAATCACTTTTAAATTATCATTAATATCGTATTCACCTGTAAATTCATGAATGGCGTAACTAATTGCTGCTGCATTTCTATTTGGGACTGCCAAATCAATGAGATATTCACCTTGTGGTTGTTTTACTAAAACCTAATGATCTTCTTTTCCTTTTGTATCTTCATGATGAACAAGAGTTTGATCTTTCCTTTCGTCAAAAGTAGATTGCATCAATTGGTTCATCTGTATCATTTAGCTAGAACTCCACATTAACAACCAATCTATTTCTGCATACATTTCATTCTCTGCGAAGTTTATTTCTGTCAATTATCATCGTTAGTGCTGTGCAGATGGATGCAGCAGCCCGATCAGATAGACCGTATTGATCAACCTCTCACACTACATGTTCTAGTCGTAGTCTCATCAGGTTACCTAAATAAAAATAACAATATTCTTTCTAATCATTTGAGATAAATTGCAACACTAGTATAAGTTAAAATTTTTCCACTATATTTAAACAACTTACCAGGGAGAAGATTACATTTGTGAAGAGTTTCAATTGTCATCATTAAATGAGTTTTGAAGTATCTGAAAGCGTACTGGTGGATAGAACTGCATCATTTCCATATTTAACTCTTTGAATGTCGCCTGAGCATGGGAAAGTTTCCTTCTCTCAATTGTTTTGGTAATTTTATTAGTTGTTTTGCGATCCAATCCTGAAATCTGCATATTTTCTTTGCTCCCAATTTTTTGATGCTATTTCGTAACAAACACTAGTTCATTGTGTGGAATCTGTTTCAATAGAATAGAAAGAATGAAAAATAGTTGTACATTTTTTTGTTTTTTATTGCTCTTACCCTTGTAACTCGTGGACATTTGCAGTTGACAATGTGAGCTTCAAATTCACAACCATCACACCAAGTATTAGAGCATTCTTGATTATCACATTTGCACTTAATAATGTCAAATAATTTATCCATCTTGTTATGAAAATAAATTCGTTTCTATTCCCTCTTGTTCAATGTGAGGCATAACTGCTTGATTTCATTCCATTCTTTTGTATAGTTATTGTTGGCTGAACTTTCCTGGTATACAGTTAACAATGATTTTGTTTTTCTCTAACTTTGTAAAATAATGGAGACCATTTGTTGACCCAATTCTTTGATTGTGAAGTTGTTTGTTTCAGCTATACTCTCTTTTATAGGTAGTACTTAAGCCAATCCATTTTGAAGAGTTGGAGGATCTCCACTGGTAGGTTTTTCCATGAATGTTCCAGCAATTGAGTTTGCTGCGCTTCTAAATATTTTTTCTTATCACTTGAGGCATTTTCCTCCAATTTTCAAGCAAAACAATTATTGTAACCACTGAAGTGTATTCAATAAATAATATCTACTCTGTAGAATATAGAGATACTGCTCGAAAATGGTTTTATTAAAATGAGAGCTACTTGAGGTAATAAAGAGGTGCCCCAAACTTTTTTCCATAATTCCATTCATTTGCTAAAATTTGATTTAATCCGTTTAACTTCGTACCATTGGCAACCTTGCATTTTGAAATTTTGTACATCACAAAAGGCACAATTTTGCAAAAATTCTCACAGACCAATTAACGTGATTATCAACTGGTAGCATTGAATATTCTATAACCAAATCTGAAGTTTGGCTGCTGCTAGTAGACCTAAGCTACCAATACTGATCTATAGTATGCCTTTTGTGATATCGCAAAATTCCAAAATGCAGAGTTGCCAATGGTACAAAGTCAAATGGATTGAAACTCATTTTTGCAAATAAGAATTAGGGAAAAATATTTGGGGCACCTCTATATTACTTCAAGTAGTTATCATTTCTTCATTAAAATCGATTTTGAGCAATATCTCTTTATGTTTAAATTTGAGTATATAGATAGATGATAGCTTGAAACTTTTATCTTTTCAGGAAGCTTAATAACTAGTATGTAAGTAATAATAAGTACTGATAACTGTTTTTTTTTTTTGAGATATTATTATTACCATATATATGTCTTTGTAAATAATTTTAGTGCATCACACTCATTGTAAACTGATAGTTAGCGATAATTACACAGGTTGAAGATATTGTGGTTTTCGCTTTTTCATGTTAGAACACCTTGAACTATATATATATAATTTTTGAAATAAAAGAGAAATTGATTATTTAACTAAAAAAAGTGGGTAGGTTGCAGTGGGCAAAATTCACTGAAAACTTGTCTGCAAAGTTTTTTTCATGATAGCACAAAAAATTTCTTTGAATGAAAACCTATCTCTAAAATTTTTATTTTTCACTCCACATTTGCCCATTATATTTTGTGCGCATTGTCAAGATTTCATTATTTCTAGTTTTGACCCTGGTATTACAATTTTTTTTTCTTTTTTGGATGCTGTTCCAAAAATTTCTCTGAATGACAACATGTCTTGGTAATGTAAGGAATAAAATTACCAAAAAAATTAGCTATAGCTTTTGTCTAAACCTGTGGTTCTCAACCTTTTTTTAACGTTGTACTACTTGGGCACTCCAAATTGTCAACACGTACCACTTCTTGTGGAACATCTTATTTTAATTGCTTGAGAGCAGAGACATCAAATTCTACAAATTCGAAGTTACTTGCTAAATCCAAACTTTAAACTTTTAGTCCTGCTATCACTTTGTTGTGGTGCTGTGCGCCACAGTTTTGTTAATGTAAACTTCAAATAGGGGAAAGCACTCCTAAACTTTGCCATTGTGTGGGCTTGCATATTTTTTGTTAATAGGTAGCGACTTCATAAAATCTGAACCCTTCTAGATTTAGCACGTCCATGATTTGCTGCTTGGTGTTTCTGCTCAGTCGCTAGAATTAGCTCTAATCTTGGTTCGCTGTATCAACGTGGTTTGTTCTACATGGCATTCGGGTCAGCGCCTGGGCTTCATAGTAGCTTTGAAGAGTGTTTTCATGCAACCTGCACATTGTGGAAGAATTTTGTCATAGCAATCAACTGAGATGAAATCATATTTTATGTATACTGATCACCCTTTTGCTTGTGCATGATAAAGAGTTGATTACAAATTTAACTAAAGTTAATTACACTTTGTAAATAATTTGCTTCTAGCAAAACTCATGGTTTTGGTTGTAACACATTATTTTATTCTGCTTTACATACATGAAGATCGCAATAATATGAACAATGAAAATAGCAAGCTTTAAGAAAATTAGTATATTAAGAAACAAAACCTGATAAATAAAGCTGTGAATTCGGAATTTTTTATAAAAGCTGTGAATTCGGAATTTTTTATAAAAATAATGGAAGTCACTTGAGTACCATCTAAAAAGCCTTTTCGTACCACAGGTTGAGAACCACTGGTCTAAACAGCTCAAGAAAAGAATACAACCGTAAAGTATTTCAATTGTGATTTTGATTTTTAGAATCAGATCAATTACTTAACAGTGTATATTCTTTTTTCCACAGCTAATGTTATTGTTTTGTATACCAGTATAACATTAATTACAGAGCATATTTCAGTGATACTTGAATATCCTTGTTGGTTCATGAAGGGGTGTCTTCCTAATTTTATGGTAAGTGACAAATGTTCTAAATCAGGTATTACAAATAACGAGAAAGTGCATATATACAGTAATACAAGTGTAGCTTTGTAGCCCGTCCAATTGTTTAATTATACTCTCAAACATAAATACTTCTACTTTTGTAAATCAAACATACAATTTCATGTTGTAATCACAACAATATCTAAGCAAAGTAAATTGCAGAAATGTCTAAATTGTTTATCAAATTAATAAAACTTATCGCGTAGTCTAATCTTGATCTGTTTATACTTATTACCATCGACAGGGGTTACTTTGGAACCCATGGGTAACTTTGGACATTTTTCATATTTAGTTGTTTTGATGTACATTTTTTTCCAGCTGAAGATTCTTCAGCTTTTGCATTATGAATATGTAGTTGAAGTATATATGCTTTGATGTGTATATACTACAGCATCACTCGTCATCACCACAGGCTAATTTGACATCATTACTTAAAACAAAAAAAAATGTGCAATTTCGTAGCGTGCAAAATTTTGATGCTGGTGCATGTATAAAAGTAGATCCAGATATGAAGGTATATACACTGTAAGCTCTGAAGCTTGGTTTATCTGTATGTCTAAACTTAAGATCGAGTCTTGACAAAAAGTAGGAAATAAAGTCACTTTTTACTTTTTGATGATAATTGCATATTTGATGGGGTTACTTTGGACAATTTAGCTAACATTGGGCATTCCCATTATTAAGAGTTTTGGATTACTTGTTACTTACATGAGTGCTAGAAATTATACAAAACACACCAAATGTAAACATGTAACTTTATTGTAGGTACAGAAGCCATTATAATGGTTTAAGAAGGGTCAAGGAACGGCAGCGGCTATTTTACCTCTAGAGGCAAAATAGCCGCATGCCATTTTGGCACTGAAGGAAAAGTAGCCCAATTGCAATTTTGCCTCCAGTGCCAAAATAGCCAAACCTTGACTCTTGTGCATTGTTGTGCATGTGGATATATAAACTAGCATAGCCTATCATTTCATAAGCCAATTCAAAAAATCAACTTGTTTGGAGACTTTTTTAAAACTTTTGTTTACCACATAAATTAATAATGCCCTAAACCAATGCCTTTAATTTTGTTGCAAAAAGCTTTATCTTTTTGTATAATACTGATGGTTTATAACATTCTGAATTTGAAAGTCAATTGCTTTACAGTAATTTACCTTTGCTAATGCTTAAACCAAAGTGTTTTACATAAAATTTACCTTTGATAGGTGAAATCTAGCAAGCATCAAAAGCACATGTCAAAATCTCAAAAAATCAATAGGACAATTTTAGCATTGGAAACCTTTAATCAGGTTATCCAAACGTCTGAATTTTCACAGTCATGACAGAAGAATAAATACTGAGAAACAAACAAACAATGTGTTTTTTATGTCTACTGAAAAACATAGAAAGCACAAATTAGCTGATCTCAATTACTTGTACTAAATGTGTCATTTTGATCAGTGATAAGGTATGTTTCCAGGGTGTTCTTGCTTACTTATAACAATGAAACTGCCATGCTTTGAGTTTCTTTAGCTTTTTTTTGAATACTTGTTGTTTAATGTTGTTCCTCTAACTGGGTAATTTCAAACAATTTAGCACATAAGCTAGGAATAGTATTGATTTTTGAAACTGTCCAAACTTGCCTCAGGCACGGGGCAACTTTGGACACAGACAAATTTTTAAAAAATTCTGGTTTAATAGCAAGTGATTTGGAGACACGATGGTGAATGCATACCCGAGTTCACTGGTGACACTTTGTGACAAAAAAATATAATTATTTAGTTGGCAGTATTGAATGATTACAAAAACAATCTCAAAATTGTCCAAAGTAACCCCTGTCGACGGTACTCAGAATGTAGCTTCTATAGCAACCTTGTTTCTATATATCGCATGCTCATCTAAGGCTAAGTCTGGAATCGTATTGATGTTCATTTAAGATCTTTTATGTATTTGAACCATAGCGTAGAATTAGACTTAGCGTCATGAACATATTTCCAATTTATTTTGTGTAGCTGTTCATTGCTAATTAAAATGTACAAACAAATGAAAAATGGTTAATGATGGTTGAAAAAATGATGCAAGAAAATTGAGAATGGTTTTATGGAAATCACATTAATTTTAAGGAATAAATTAACACATTCGAAAATAATTAAAAAATCTAAACATATTCATTTCAAAAGTTTGTTTGCCATTGCAAAATGATGTAAAACTACTTGCAAAATTGTTTAAAACTATATGACTACCTTGCGTGTGTTCTCAGCATGATATGGTTCCCATTTTACTTGTGAAGTACCACCGGTGCGATACAGTCGAAAATACAACATACCAGTACCAGTATTACTATATGATTACAGTAATTTTTTGTTCAGTACTGCCAATGTGATGCAGTTGAAAATGATTTGTGCATGTCGTAGCTTGATTGTAATAGCTAATCCTGCACTGGGAGGAGTACATTTGTACACACACGCAAAATCTGTAAAGGTAAAGGAGTCCAGTAGGGTAAGCTGCTTGACACAGTGTAAAAGAAGTAGTTAAGCAGCCTAACCAATCGCATGTTGTTGCTTTAAAGATATCGAAAATTAGTGTTTGTCAATTACTAAAACTTTTAACTAGTTAGAAAAAAGTGGTATTGTTAGTTAAGTCCCTTGAAAATAACCCCAAAAAGGCTTTTTTTATGAAAGCAACTTTTCAAATTTTGCTGCTACTCATACTAAACAGTACGATTCAACCAAGAGGGTATGGTACATTTAGTTCATGTTTAGATCAAGAAGATTAAAGTAGACTAGTTGAAGGGAACTTTGTTTGCTTAATGGATAGAATCTTAGAAGATCTGAGATTAGGATGAGTGATAATCATTAAAAGATTTACTTTTTAGCCATGAATTATTTATTAGTCTAGCTTATGCAATTATTACCTCTTTTTTGTTTTAAACTGATTGCTTGTCTATAGTTACACTTCTTAAAAGTTTGCTCATTTTTGTGGCCTATGTATCTGCTATTGCAAAGAACTATATTTCTGCTTATGCTGGGGTCAAAATTAATGCTTGCTCACAAAAGTGTTACTTATTTTAACATTTCGAAAAGCTTTACCTCTGAACCTCTCAAATGATTTCATTTAATGAGAAAATGATATGCATGAAATTTTAAACTTTTAAAATGAAATTTAGAGGTGGTGCAAAGTGAAGTTTGAATGTGGATTTCTATGCAGGAATACGACCACAATGAACAGCAGAGTATTATTGCTTCATTGTGACTTCAACACTCATAACAATAGCTTTTATTCAAATATGAAAGTTAACTCAGAAACTACAGTAACATATCAATTACGACATACAGTAGTTATGTGCTGTTTTCAACGCTTGCATCCTCATTCAGTTTTTCAAAAAATGCAGCTTTAGCTAAGATGGCTTGTCTTCTGTGGTATCTTCCAGCGGATTTAAATTTGGTTGGCCTTTGTGATTGTAACTAGGTTTGAATACAAAATGTACCATGGTGAAAGTTTCAAAGAATGTCGAAGAAGATGAATCACTGTCACAAACTCTTGTGGATATGACCAATACCAAAAAACAAAACACTTGTTGAGTGTGTCACCAAAAACAGTAGAAGGTTGATATGTCTGACTAACCAATTAGAAATTGTCCACCGCGCTGCAAGCAAAGTCTGTAGTAGATGCCTTTTTTCCACTCCTGTTCCATTGCTTCTTAGTGAGACACAACTTCCGCTGTTGAAAATTACTTTGAAGCATCTAGCACTTTCGTGCTTCAAACATGCTCTGCACTTCCTCCTAGAATCGTTTAACCTCAGTGCCCTTGCCTCAAAGTCAGTGATCAACTGGTTAAAGAAACTCTCCTGGTGATATTGCTAATCCACAGAAGAAACCCTTCTATCCTTGGGCGAGCCATTGATTATAATATGTCCCCTAATCCCCTTTGAACTCCATCAAGTTTACACTATCATCTTCCATAACTGCAGGGGCCCAGTGGCATTGCTAGGGGGGCAGCCCGCCCTGAGTGTCACCATTTTGGGGTGACACCATTTGATTACTTTACTTGGCTTTATTTGGTCCCCATCATTTATTTGGATCGAAAACGCACTCAATTTTCGGCAAAGACCTTTTTTTTTGGTCTTCACTTTTAGACCGAAAACCCATTCAATTTTCGGTGAAGACCTTTTTTTTTGGTCTTCACCTACTTTTAGGCATAATTTTCATTAAGGGTGTTGCATCATAAAGGGTGACACTACGAAATCCCGTCCCAAGTGTCACCATCCTTAGCAATGCCTCTGCAGTGGCCGTAGGTCATCCCACCTTAAATACGCCAAAAATCGCTTACTCTCCCTTCTTCAAACGTGTATGTATGGGTCGATGGATCTGTCCCTTCCCTCGTAAGATGGGTGGCACTGGAGCATATGCCATCTAATCCAAGAACAATACCGAAAGGTCCCTTCGCTGTCTCCTGGTCAAGGCAATTTGGCAAATAAAGTGTAATTATAATTACCTTCGACTCTTTTTTTCTGCTGACCAATTGCCTCCAGTTTCACAGCTGAAACCCATCCTCTGGAGCATGGACTTGTCTGGTGTAGCAAGCACAAGACCACTTGAAACTTTCAGTAAGTCCTTTTACGGCTCTCAATCGGCTCTTTTCCTACTTTCAAAGGCCCCCATACAACTCTGACCCAGACCCCTCTGAAATGCCTGGTTTCATGTTTCCCCACTTTTCAACAGTGCTTTTTTTACCTTCTAGTGGTTCCCCGGTCATGCTGGTATCCCTGGAAATAAGCATATTGATTCTCCCTCCAAAGCTGGAGTCTCCCTGCCCACTGTGATGGTCCCTTGTCCCTCTCCCCAGCTATCTTCAAACCTGTAACACCCAGTATCACAATTGGAGACGTCCATTTTTCTCATTTCCCTTCCTACAGTTTATCCAGGGGAATTGGTCCTCTCACACCTCATATGCTTTGAGCTTTCCACCTTCACTTTCATGGTCAAAGCCTTTTACTATTGTCGTCAGTCAGTCATGAGGAAAATTTTTTCTGCAGTGCCTGTGGACACCTTCTACTGGACCTTAATCATCTCTTTCTTGTCTTGCCTCTGAGCCTCTATGTAAATCTGTCTTTGGCTCTGTAGTCTGCACTTTGGTGTGTGGCTCAACTGTTGGGTCTGCAAAGTTCCTTTGCTTCTCCATATTTCAGAAGGGATTGGGTTGCACCACCACTCAATTAAGTTGCGTTAAAAATGAAAAACAGTGCAGCATGCTTTACAGATTGTTGAAAATCACCAGGCAAATGTTCCGAATATGAAGATATCTACTTTTATGCAGCAATAACTTTTCTGTTAACATGAGTATTGTACTGATTAGAAAACTGCCTATGTTCATATAATGCTGTTTGTTAAGCCAACTTTGAAATCACTGCGCCACCTCTAAAAATCTAAATTTTGGAACAAAACTTTGTACCAGGCAGTTGCTACAATGGAAACTTTTGAGAGGTTCAGACAAACAAAAATGTCTATTTTAAAATTTGACCCCAAATAAGAGACTCCGTATTGCTCACTTACCAAAGGCAAGCTAAATTCACCATCGGTAAGTTATTTTCCCACTTTATTTACCCTAAAGGCAGTTAGTTAAATACAGCACATGAAGTGAACAATATCAAACAAGATTATTTAAAGGTGCAAATTACCACTTTTGCTGTAATAAAATGAAATGCAAGTAAAGAAAACTGTTGTTTATTTTAGTGCAATCATTGCAATTAGCACTTAGTTTGATCGTTTGCACATCATTAATTTCAATTACCACTTCTTAATTGAGTGTAAATTTCTTTGATACTCAGATGCGCTTTTATACCAAATTTCTTTAAACATACCACAGATAAATACAAAAAGTTGGAAGACCACAAAAAGACTGTACAATCATCACTCATTGGAGGCAGTTGCCACCCTACTTATGGTTGATAATTTAATAAAAAATTACCTATCATAATTAAATTTGGAGATTATTCAAACACTTTGCAACTTGTTTGGCACAAAATGATGTGTTTCTTTTCTTAGAAAAAATTTCTCACACTTGCTGTGTTAACCGCTTTTTCAGATATCACAAATCCTACCTTGTTTTGCACAAAGACAACATCAAAAATTTTGCAAATTTAATAATGTAATTTAAGAACTTATTATCCTATATTTTTTTCAAAAAATTTTGGCTTTTAACTAGTGTAGTTTCCGAGGTACTCTATATTATGGGATGCCATTTGGAAAAATATTATTTATTTTGTAACACTGCTTTTTTGTGCTTATTTACAATGAAATTTGTCTGATATATATCTGACTAAATATATTCTAAAATTGGAACAAAAAAGACTACAAAATATATTTATGACAAAATACACTCTAAGTTGGAACAAAAAAGCCTAGAAAATATATCGTGAATTTCCGAAATATATCGAAAGTTTTCGATATATACAACAAAATACACTCTAAGTTGGAACAAAAAAAGCCTAGAAAATATATCGTGAATTTCCGAAATATATCAAAAGTTTTTGATATGATTCATATAAACCATATTGAAAATGTTGAGAAGCTATCATGTGACTTTTGTGACATTATTTCATGACCAAAACAAAAGGCAGGAAACTTAAACACAAAGAGGTAACCAAAAGTCATAGCTTGCTGTAGTTCTGTTGTTGCATAGTATGGTTGTTGTAAAAGCTCTGACAGTAGAGTTATCTCATTAGAGAATGCTGGCAGCCTTGGTTAAATAATGTTGGAGATGTTGACGTACATAAGCTAATTTTGGTTGAACTTGTTAAACAACTCTCTACTAAAGACAAAAAACATCACAACTAAATTATCATTGTTACTTGTTAAACTTGTCATGCAATTTTAGCTATGCCTATATCTGTTTGTCATGATAAAGTAAGCCTACTGGTAGTTGTTTTCAAACTGTTAGACCAGAGGTAGATTTAGTATGTAGATGTTTGGCACCCTGTATAATCAAATTGCTCAAATTTTGTGCTCCTTTCACTCAAAATTATTATTTTAAATTCTATTTCGGAAGCCTATTCTTCTGTGTTTGCTTGTTTTGAAATGTTTTGCAGCGGATGCTGCATTAATTTGTGCAGCATTTAAGTGGCGAATAGCTTGAGAACACACAGTAGGTGGTAGCAATTGGTCAATTACAACGATAAATTAATGTGTATGTTGTTCTATTATATTATTTCAAGTTTTTGTGGAAATAAGTTTGGAATTTACTCATAAAGAATGCACTCACTTAAAAGCTGCCAGCATTCTCTAATGAGATAACTCTACTGTCGGAACTTTTACAACAACCATACTATGCAACAACAGAACTACAGCAAGGCATGACTTTTGGTTACCTTTGTGTTTAAGTTTCCTGCCTTTTGTTTTGGTCGTGAAATAATGCCATGAAAGTCACCTGATAGCTTCTCAACATTTTCAATATAAACCATATCAAAAACTTCCGATATATATTGGAAATTCACGATATATTTTCTAGGCTTTTTTTGTTCCAACTTAGATTGTATTTTGTATATATATATATTGGACAAATTTCATTGTAAATAAGCTCAAAAAAGCAGTGTTACAAAATAAGTAATATTTTTCCGAATGGTGCCCCATAAACTCGCACTTGAAAATGTGTTTACAGCAAAAAAGCAGTGTTGATCAAATAAAATTATAATGTAACAATTGAAATGATAACAATCAAAAAATTAATTTTTGTGTGTTGCAAGAAAAAGTTACCTATTTTGTCTCATTAACAAATCAATCACTCATAAAAACTTGATTTTCTGAAATTAGGCTAAGAGTATTACCCAAATTCAGTGTTTTTGCTGAGAAATGCATTTTACACATTTTTCCAAAATTAAACCCTGGAATTTATTTTGCTTATTTGCTTTGGGCAAGTTGAGATTTTCTTGGGCAAGTTAACATTTAATATCATTTTCCCAAGTTAACATTTAATATCATTTGCTGAAAAAGTTAATTTCTACCCCCGCTTATGTATTCTTTTTTGCATATTTACAAATAATGAATTGTGATTGCATTATGGTGATATATTTTTTTCTGCATCTATTTAGTTTTGCCCTTTAACTAAGGCAGTAAAGCAGCCCCAAGTTTTAAAGCGTAATTATAATTTGACATGACCAAAGTTAAAGCAATAGAAGTGACTGTTTTTTCTTAAGACTCTCTTACGTTTCATGAAAGCACAAGATTAGGGTTGTTGTTACATTAACAATGACTTTAAATCAGTGTAATATGCTATTGTAAAATTGATCTTCAGCATGTAGTGTAGTCAGGTTTGGTTTTATCTGTTTTGTGGCAGGAAAGTTTTGATTTAATTTTTTTATACATGCCCCAAAAATCTCATTTTTGAGTGAATCAATCAGTATACTTTTTTTATGAGATACCAGTTCCCACCTAGCCGATTTTTATCTGCAAAGCAGCGATTTGTTGGATCACAAGCAAATTGTTTTTGGCAATATGATGAACATAACTTCAGGAATTTCGACATGTTTTAGAAAAATGATGTTTAGGATACTTTAATATTGGATTGGTACAAAATTTAGGCCATATAATTGTCATTTTACTCCTTTGAGCTTAATTATTTTAAGAAACTTTGGGCACTTGCGGATTAGCCAAAAAGGTAGAAGGAACACTGAACGATACAGCTCGAGATCGGTTTTATTGAAGAAAAGAGAAGTACTTAAGGTAATAAAGAGGTGCCCCAAACCTTGTTTCACTATTCCCTTTTTCCTTGAAAATAGATTTAATCTGTTTGACTCCATATCATTGGCAACCCTTTTTTTCAAAATTTTGCTTCATCAAACTAGGATGTCTTTGCAAAATTTCTTGCAGAAGAAGTAGTGTGATGGTTGATCATCAAACATGTCAAAAAATTTCAAAATGCAGGGTTGCCAATGGCATGGAGTCAAACGGATTAAATCTTTTTTCGTAAATAAAGGGAATAGTAGAGCAAGGTTTAGTGCATCTCTTTATTACTTCAACCAGTTACCATCCTATCTCGAGCTGTTTGTTATATCTCTAAGTAAGTTTTTTTCACTGAAAAATTTGGTTTAGGTTATAACTGTTAATCGTAACTCAAAACTCCACTTTAATTCTAACTAAAATGTATTAACACTAGCTCAAACTTCAACTCCACTCCAACCTTAACTCTTAAAAAAATCTAAACAAAAACGTGTGGATAAATATTTTTCATTTCGTTTTGTGTTTTTATTTAAGGAAAATTTTCCAGTAACATAAAATCACTGGTACGATGTTTTTATGCTGTGGCCTTTTCTTTGTAACAAATACTGCTTTAATTAGGTTTTTTAAGAACTAAAGCAACTTCACAGGCTTTTGTACAAAACCAATGGACATCAAATTATCATATATTATTAAGTTTGTATACATTAGAACTGTCAAAGTTCCTTAAATACCTATACCTTTGATGTAGCTTAGTGTGATATTTATAGGTAATTTATGATTGTTCGAAGTTGAATGCCGGTGTGTTTGCTTAAATTATTTACTTTTGAATGGAGATTATTCATTATGGTAAAGAGACCAAGCCTATTGATTTTGTGTTAATATTAAACTAGCACTATTTGTCGTATCTGCTGGATTGTAATGAAGTTAGTTACAGTTTTTTTTTGTGTAGGGAGCAAATGCTTCATTGGGATTATTAAGTGAAGAACGAGCTATGGATTTATCGCCTCCAAACGCACGATATTATGGTTTTCATAATGTAAGTACATGTTAAGCAATTAATTAGCATGCATTGATAGGTAGTTAGTGTTTTTTACAACTATTAATTATGCTTTAAACAATGTTCTTAGAAGGCTCACTGGCTCAGTTTGTAAGAAATAAAAGAAAAGTTGAATTTTGTAACCTTCAGTTATAAAGAAACCATTAAATAATATGGCTCTTGCATTAACCCTAGCCAACATACTGTTGCCTACTACGCCTGTTTTGAACAATAGGTGTATGGAATTTTGGTTACTGTAAGGTAAATTAACCTCCGTTTTTGGCTTTTTCAAACACAGTTAGCCAGCATTGTCCACTTTTGTTCTGGGTAGCGTTTTTATGAAATTGGCAAGTTGTGGGAGTAAGGCACAAACGAAGGCACAGACGTTCGAATGTTTAGTCTGGAACCTGCTTAATCTGCATTAACTTGTCATCAAATCATCGTGATGCATTGATTAAATATAGGAAGTCAGTTGTCATAATGTCAAATAAGCACTACGCTACTTTAAATCTAGCAAACAATAGCTGAAATTGCTTAATAGTGGTAGCAATAACCGTTTGTTAATCTTGTGCAATATACATCGTAGGTTACTGCAATTCCAGCTTCATATTTTATGCATCCAAATCTTACAAGTTTTTTTTATTATTCAAATTGTTTTAATGGTTTTTGTATTTTTATCATTTTGATGTTATACTCGTATTGGCCAAGACATACCAATTCTACTTTAATTTGGAATATTTTGATTATTCACCCGTTTTTGGTAAATGACCAGAACATTCGGGCCATTGTGTCAAGATGTAAAATTACAGTTGCATGATGATGGCTATCGAAAATTTAGGTCGCAAAAGTATTGCAAAAATGGGACAGTTAGTTAAAAATTCTTAGCGCAAAGTGGCCTAAGGCTTGACCTTTTATAAAGCTTGTTCTGGTTGGCAATGATTACTTTAACAAATTTAAATATATTGTTTACAGTTTGGCAACACTTGCTACTGCAATTCAGTTCTCCAAGCTTTATTTTTTTGTGTGCCCTTTCGAGAACAAGTTCTGCAATATCGAACGTTGCATTCTGGAAAGCACTCCACGTGCAAGAAGGACAGTCTCTTAGGCTGCCTTTGTGATTTGTTTCATTCAATCGTTAGCCAGAAAAAGAAAATGGGAGTGATGCAACCGAAGAAGTTTGTTGCAAGACTGCGAAAAGAAAATGGTTAGTAACTTTTAATTGCTGATACGTAGATGATGAAAATTGAAATTGTGATTGCCTGACATTGTAATACAGTAGTAATTATCAATCGTTCGTTTGTACATTTATTTTTTCGTCACCAAACTGTTGCTTTGTGCCACAAGGTTCCTACTTTTCTATCTAACTTTTATCTAGTGATGAATGCACAAAAATCCAATTTCAATTGCTGTAAAAATAGAAAGTACAAAATTATAATGAAGATAAAACGGCTAGCTATCATACATTGATTTATTCTATTATGCTACCAACTAAATTGAAAGTAAACATAGGGCGATCAAGCAGATATATTTAGTTTTTCATGGGATGGTTTCCAAGATGCACTGTCTAGAGTTTTGAAATTTTCGACTTTCACACTCTTTTTTGTGCACTTTAAAAGTCTCGCAATTTTTTGAGCCATTTGAAATTTTGTCCGTGAAAAAGCGTTTGGTTTCATAATGTTCACTACTCTTAGTAATGTTGTAGTTTCATTATACTGGCACCAGTTGCATGATATTTTACAGAATCATTTGACAACTACATGCAACATGATGCGCATGAGTTTTTTAATCACCTTCTCAATTCCATTCATATTGTGCTTTTGGAAGAGAAAAAAGCAGAGTTTGAGAGGAAACGGTTAATGGAACAGCAATCCATTAGCGGCGCCGGCATTAAGAAGGATCGTCCTAGCATTTTTAGTCGCAAAAAAGGAAAATCTCGAAAACAATACAACAGCGCAAGTTTCAAGTTCAAAAACAGCCTCGACACATCTTTTACCACGGAAAACTCGTCTTCTGCCGCTCCTCAGTCAGAGAGTATCTGCTCTATTGAATCGCAACACACAGCAGATGATACTGACTTAAGCACTACTGGAAATGACACAGAAGAGAAGTCAAAAGTTGTGAATGGAAAACATTTTAGTGGATCATCGTCTAACATCAGCAGTGGAGCAAAAAACTCTTCCTTTTCGTTACTGAGTAAAATTAGGCAATCAAAAAAAATATCCACAAGTTCAAAATCAAGTGACGAAAATGATGGCACTGCTGCATCATCCAAGCCGAAGGAGCATATTGATGAAGACGGGAAAACATGGATTTATGATATCTTTCAAGGAACCTACACAACTATAACTCGATGTTTAAACTGCGAAACGGTAAGATTTTCTACTACGTTATGATTTTTCTTGGTATTTAATTTGTCAAACATTGTTTTCAAGTTGATCATTGGACATCCAAGTTCTTATACACTACATTTTATTACAAGCCCTGTAAATTGAAACAGAATGAAATATCTTGCCTTACGTAATTTATTTCCTTGTTTGAATAGCTAACTATATTTTTGGACTTTTTTATTACTAATCATTAATCATCCATCTTTGATCGAAAGCTGGCTGAGGTATTAAAGCTTGAGAAAGACTATCTCTATTGCCAACTTGCATAAGATTGAAATGCGACTTTTTTGATCGTAGACATTGGACAAGCAACTACCAGTTGTTTTTGCAGGTGAAAAACAAGGACGAGGATTTCTTAGATCTTTCTGTTGATATTGAACAAAACACTTCAATAACACATTGTTTACGGTAGGTTTCTTGCAATCTAGATGTTACTTTTTGTTATTTCCATGTTTTGTGTTTTGCACTGCTGAAAGTGAATTCGGCATTTTCGACAAGAAAAAAAAGAAAAATTGTAGATGGCTATCAAAGTTTTGTTGGTCAAGCTGTTTTTTCATAAACTTGAGCCAAAATCTTAACTTCCTGTTAAGCCACCAAGTATATACTAGACCAGGGGCGCTCCCAGAAATTTTTAAGGGGGTTGAATTCTTCAAAGAGCAATCAGTACCCAATTGTAGTTAAGTTAGCTATAATTAAACAGGGTTTCGCGGTAATAGTTGCATCGTTACAACATTGGTTTATTCAAAAATCTTGCAAGAACGATTTTGAAAGTTGTTGGTTGTGAAGATTGCCTGCAAGATAACAATTTACCGCTATGGGGGTCTGGGGACGAAGCCCTCTGCCGCTGGGCAATTCTTGCAATTTTTCAGAAAAAAAAAAGAAGCCATTTTAACGCCATTTGGACGAAGTTTTAAACGTTTTTAGAGCAATCAGAAGAAGCTAAATTACTAAGATTTGGAAGAGTTCGAAGATATTTATTTTGCTCTGTCCAATCATCCCCCACACACTTACTGGTCAAGTCCAAAATATGTTTAAATTAAATTTTTTAAATCAGTACGTTTTCAAATTCAAAAAGCTTGTTAGTGACACAAAACTTCTAAATACCTTTCATTAGCGTCGGAGCTATAATTTCCACTCTTTATGAGTAATGGGTAGTTTTTCTCTTTTCATGAATCTACGCTTAAACGAAGAAAAACTACAATACGATGGTATGTATAGAGATTGATTACACTGAAATAGACAATGGGTTGTTATTATGACGTATGATGCTGCAAAATCACCTAAAACAGTATATAAGGTTAATGCAAAAGTATAGAAAAAATTATTTGGAAATGATAGCTCTGACGCTATTACAAGCTGCTTTTAAATTCTTGAATACGTTTGCTGAGTAAAAATGTCGACGTTTGAATGTAATTGGAACGACCGACGCTCGCGTCGCGTGTTCCTCTGTTTTTACCTGGCCATTTTCCAACTAACCAGTGCGAAATTTCAAACTTTTGCTCATAACTCGAGAACGGTTGGGTCTAGGTACATGAAATTTGGACAGCAGTTTGAGATTAATGAGTTGTATGTTTGCACACAATTTCGAGGCAATAGGTCACGTGACTTCGGTTTTAGAACCCGATAACCGCCACGCAAGTTTGGCGTAAAAAGCGGTCTCAGTCAAAAACGGCTTAAGTACGGCAAAAAATATTTCACTAGGTTATATGTCTCAACATACCCTTTCATCCAACCAACCCACTTTTAACCGCGATGAGGTTTATTTCTTTTTTTTTTCCTTTTTTTTCTTCCTAAATTTTGTACGCTCTTCTCCTAAACCACAACACATCGAAATCTAATTTTTGTGTAAAGTTGTTGAGTTGCAAATAGAATTTTTTCTCCCGAAGTATTTTGGAGCAACTCCACCAGTAACCCCCCCAAAATGGGGCCCCAAAAAATCCATTTTTTGAACGGCTCAAGCTAGGGTGCTAGTTGTTTTTGACATCAGTAGATATTTAACAGACAAATATTTTGACATAGTTTTGGGGTGCCACCCCCCCGGGACCCCTCCAAATCATCATATCACATGTTGGATCTGGTATTTTCCCCGTCGACAGAGTTGGCCCAATTTCGTATTGTCATTGTCTTTACCATTCTTCGCCATTTCGTTCGATCAGATGCATCCTCTTTCCCCAGTCCATTTTTCTTCATCTCATTCTCTACCTGCTTTTTCCACGTTTGTTTCGATCTTCCTGTTCCTCTACTACCACTCACTTCAAATTTCAAAGCCTTCACTATCACATTTTCATCTTCTTTCCTCAAAACATGACCGTACCACCGTATACTGCTTGCTTTAGCCATCCTATCTAAAGACTCCTTTATGCCCTACATGTCCATCAACTCGTCGCTGTTTCTTCGATCTAGTAGCTTCACACCACACAATGCTCGAATCATAGCTCTTTCGGTTCTTCTCAAAATTGCCATCTCTTTTTGTCTCAAGCACCATGCTTCACTTCCATACAACATACCTGATCTTACACAACTTTTGTAAATCTTTCCTTTCATCTTAAATGAAAACCTTCTGCATTTAAGTATTTCACTGCATTCCCTGAACTTCATCCAACCAATTCTTGATCTAGCTGTTACCGCCGTTTCGCACCCACCAGTTGCATTCAGTCTGTCACCTAGATAAGTGAACTTGCTCACAGTTTCCACACCATCACACACTTTTTCATCTGCTGATCCCTTAAAGTTATTTACCACGCTTCTACATTTTTTAAAAACAAAGTTTTTGTTCACATAAACTGAAACTTTCTTTTTCTCCGTGCATCTTGCGTGGACCCACTTACCACATGCTCTACATAACACCGAGTTAGACATAACTCGTGTTCCACACACGCCACAAGGATCTATCTTACTGTTGAAAGCTTTGTTTTCCATCCCACTCACCATCAACTTTGTCTTTTGGACCCCTCCAAATGGACCCCCAAAATCAATTTTTTGAACGGCTCAAGGTGGAGTTCTACTTTTATTTAATATCAGTAGATATTTAACAGACAAATATTTTGACTCCACTTTTCTGGAGGTTCCATAATCAGGTATTTTTGAATAATTGCTGATTTAACGGTAGACAAAAAGTACTTTTGAGCGTCACAGCATTAGCTATGCGTCGGTCGTTCACTGGGTTCGCTGGCAAACTCCCATCTAGTTTTGTTGTGGTTTTCGTGTAAAAACAGCGGATTTGTTTGCTCTTTTTTTGCAAAAGTGCATTTGGCTTAGTAGGTTTTTTTACACAAAGGCGACTTTTTTCTCTAAATGGTGTCTGTCTCTTTTTAGTGTCAAGCTCTGTTCTGCTCAGAAGTTTATGATTGGGTATAATATTATCCAACAAATGCACATAGTTATAAAATATATCAGTCTTGTAGTTGAAACACTGTTGAAGCAATATTGTTGTTGAAACAAATGCAAAAATCGCAATTGCTTGGTAAATGTCTTGTGGGATCAAATTACAGCCCTAAAAGAACATCTTATCTTGCAGGATCAAATTGCTACCCTAAAACAACATCTTGAGTGATTTACAAGTGAAAAGTAAATATGGCAAAGTGTTACAAACTGCGTTATATCAACAAAATTATGTTGTTTTTTTGAGTTCCAAAAGGGGGGTTCGACCCCTGACACCCCCTGGGTGCGCCACTGTACTAGACTTCATCCATTCAAAAACAGCTCTCTTGCATGAGTTTACTTCGGTGTTGTCATTACATTGCTAATCAAGTCAATACGTATCGATAAATTAGTATGGACTTGCGTCTTGATACGTATACCAAGTCATATGTTGATAAATGTTGTTGCAGAGTATTTAGCCATCAACAAACTTTGGGTGGAGAACATAAATACTTTTGTGAAGTTTGCCGAAGCAAGCAGGAAGCTGAAATTCAGTAAGTAGATATGCTTGCTGCAGAACTTTTAGCAATGGACTACTATCTATTGCACTTGGTCACGTGCAAAAGAAGGCTGGTATGGCAGCGACTCGTGACATCTCAATTTTATGCATTCCTTTCTCTAACTTATAATTTTTGTAGTGTACCGAAACCAGGGGCGTAAATCCCGGGGGGGATGGGGGGATGCATCCCCCCCAATAATTTTTGAGAGGGGGATGGGAATGCAATCATCCCCCCCAATAATTTATCGTACCCTGCAAAATTGTTTTTCGTACCCTGCAAAAATCGTAAAATTGTCTCAGCGTAAAATAATGACCGAAAAATTAGAATCAATATCGATGAAGACCTTTTTTTTTTTTTGGAGACCACCTAATTTTGGGCTGAAAAAACGTTAGAATTTCCGATTTTGGCCGAAGAATGTGACTCAATTTCGATGAAGACCTTTTTTTTTTGGAGACCACCTGTTTTTGGGCTGAAATAAAGAATGTATTTCCGAGGTTTCCGAGAAATTCCGTCGCAAATTTCCGAGAAATTATATGTGCAACTTTTGATGGCTCTGTTTCATCCCCCCAATAATTTTTACGGATGTACGCCACTGACCGAAACACCTCCCAGTCTTTACTTCCAGCTGGTCGTTAATCGGTTCAGGTTACACTTAACACTATTGCAAGACTGCATGATATCAAGTGACTTATGACCAATGTGATGTTCTGTATTACAAGCGGCAAAAACAAATACTCACCCGTACGCAACATCTTAAGAATAGCAATAACTATTTCTCAGCAACACGATAAACATTAAAAAATTTTTTTCGGTTATGAGTCATTCCAAATGATATTTGCCTCTGCAGGATTTTTCAGTGTATTTCCTTCAAAACAAAATAACTACTGGTACACATTAGCTAATTTTTTCTTGGTATGGATGATCACTAGTCCAATATTGTCTACTTTCAGAATGCGTATCAAAAAACTGCCGATGATCCTAGTGCTGCATTTGAAGCGTTTCAAGTATTGCGATACCTTGAATAAGTACACAAAGCTATCATATCGTGTGGTTTTTCCCTTTGAGCTACGACTTTTCAATACAACCGAAGATGCTAGCAATATCCATCGTCTCTATGACCTTATCGGTGTTGTCGTTCACTGTGGCTCGTAAGCCTATTGTTGTCAATTTTTTGTGGTATAGTATATGGATTATGGGTGCTGAATTTCTCGTTTTGCTTGGCAGAGGACAGGAGGCAAAATCTATGGAGTTTCTTAAAATAGTGCAATACTATTAGATTTTATACGCGTTAAATCCATTCTTTTTTCCTTAAGCGTTCCAGAGCTTTACAATGTCTGATCCCCCCGACTTAAGCCATTGGTGGGATTTTTAGTGAGTAACGCTGTCCGGCTAGTTGGTCGAGCGGTAACGCGTTTGTCTTTAGAGCGCGAGGTTTGAGGTTCAAATCTCGGGCCGGTCGAATCGTCACAGTGTGGCCATCAGCTTGCCACCGAGCGATATTTTTTAAGAAAGAAGCTGTTCTGCCCGGAGGCACAATGACAGGAAGATGGACCCCGCATAGCCATTACACGCTTCGGCGTATTCTATGGAGCGCCGTTTGTGTACCCTACTTTGTGCAGTGTTTTTTTGCATATTTAATTAAATAGTCATTTTAATTAAATATACAAAAATAAATATACAAAAAAAACTAGTGCAAAAATAAATATGCAAAAATTTTTTGTGCGGACTTTTTTTGACTATTTATTTTTGCAATAAGAAAAAACTGCGCAGTATATACCGTTGCAAAAGTAAATGGTCAAAAAAAAACTGCGCGCAAAATAAACCGTTGCAAAAATAAATCGTCAAAAAAACTGCGCGCAGAATAAAGCGTTGCAAAAATGTGCTGCAGACATTTTTGTATGTTTGTTAGTGGAGCGTGGCAAAGCGCTCTCGGCTGCTCATAGAGCTCATTAAAGAGCAGCCGATAGCCCATCAAAGAGCAGCCGAGAGCGCTTTGCCACGCTCCACTAACAAACATACAAAAATGTCTGCTGCGCATTTTTGCAACGCTTTATTTTGTACGCAGTTTTTTTGACGATTTATTTTTGCAACAGTTTATTTTACGCGCAGTTTTTTTTTGACTATTTACTTTTGCAACAGTTTATTCTGCGGCAGTATTTTCGTATCGCAAAAATAAATAGTCAAAAAAAGTCCGCCCAAAAAATTTTTGTATATTTATTTTTGCACTAGTTTTTTTTGTATATTTATTTTTGCACATTTAATTAAAATGACTATTTAATTAAATATGCAAAAAAAACACTGCACAAATTAGGGTACACAAACGGCGCCCCATTGTATTCAGCGAGTACAATGAAAGATTTGATTTGAACACTGACGTTTATTGGTATCGTTTATGTCATCGCTACGCATCGCTGATTACTGCCACATTGAGGAACTCCTGTGCTATCTTGTTCCAAATTTTATTGTTTTTTTTGTTTTTTGTTTATGAGATAGATTTTGAAACGGTTACTGAACAACATGGAATATCTTAACTTCTGAAGATCAGCAATATAATCGAATTGTTATTTTTACAGGGGTCCTTATCGCGGTCACTACATTTCGGTTGTGAAAAGCCACGGAATGTGGATGGTTTTCGATGACGACACAGTTGAGAGAATGCAACCAAATAATATGGAGGATTTTTACGGCGTCACAACAGACAAGAACTCTGAATCTGGTTATATTCTCTTTTACCAAAGCAGAGAATGACAGAATCGCCTATCGTAGTACAAACTACCGCGACTTTTTTTCCAGTCCACGTTTGATTGATTGTGTTGATTGGTTGAACTACAGTTTGTATGGAAAATGTTGGAGAGTCTGTGCTAGCTTGCCAATATTTTTGATGAAGGCCGTTTGGCTTTGAAAGCTGGTTTCTTGACTTGAATGAATCGAACCTTGAAAGTGACCACTAAACAGCGTCCATTTTATAGGCACGGTATTGTCCGTGAATGCTGCTGGATTTGCTTTGTTAATCTAAGCCCCGTTGTAGCCTAACTGATCAATGATGAATTGTTTCTTTCGTTGAAACTTACGAAGAGTTCACTGTTTGATTATCTAAGTTATTTGCTAAACCGCCCAAATATCGCAAATTTAGTTGTGTTTTCAGTTTCATTGACTAACCTTTGTTTAGCTCTTGTCCATACTCTGGTAAACAATGTGTTTAAAAGTGGGACTGTACCGGTGGCTTGAGTGTTTATTAAACCTAACACCACTCATGTCTGGCTACTTCAGTTGTAGAAGCTGACGCTTTTGTTAAAAAAACTGTAGAGAGATTCTGCAAATTTTACTTCAAATGTAGACCCACATTTAAGGTAGTGGACTTGGTTTAGACTGCTCGGTGGCCGCAGTTACTCTAACTTGTTAATGTGTGTTTTTCTTACCTATTTATGCCATTTATTCTTGTTCAAATTGTCTGCACTAAGTTTCTTGTATCGGATTCAAATATCGATTCGACTGTCAAAAATTTTGGTGCCTGCCTTTGTTTAATTCTTTTGCTCTTTTACATTTGTAGTTCGTAAATTATTTGGTTGTGGTATATCTTACTAAAGCTCAATTCAAAAGCTACAGAGGTTGAATGGTGGAAAAGCAACCTGGTATGTTTGTATTTTTTAGAATTGTGTAACTGATTTAAGTAAGAAGTACCTTTTGTTTTTGAGTCGAATCAGTTTACGTCAGTATGTTAATTGTTGCATCCACTTCGATATTTGAGAAATTTTTTGATCAAGACGTCAAATTTTGATGTATCTAGTTGCCCCAATAGCCAATATCTATTATCAACTAGTACGCTTCAACGAATAGTGAAGAACAAATGCCGAAATAGAATTGGCGTTGAATGTTAAATTATAAATACTGTTTCTATTGTGTTAAAGATATATACTCAGTTACTGATGCATGAGAAATGTGCTTATTTCTCCAAATTAATTGTTGTTTGGCTCTTGGTAAGTTAAACGAAGTGAGTGAAAAATCGATTATCGGAGGTTTTTTTTACCAAGTTTTCATCACACCCTTAGACAACTTAACCGAAAGTCGAACAAGGAAAATTTTGTTGCCATTATGACTAAAGATACAGTAATTTACGATTATCGAAACCTGTTTTTGTGTTGCCAGTTTGCTACGTTTTTAAAAGTGTTTGTTTGCGAGTAGCAATGTTGTTAGTTCAAAGATAGTTACTACATAGTGCGTACCGTACACTCTTACACTAGTCGTACAACTTATTTCTGGCATTGTTTTCTGAAGTTTACAACTTGATTTGTATTTAAAAGGTATTTCCAAAATCGCTTTTTTATTCTTTGTTTTGTCTAAAACCTAAAAAGATAGGTTTATTGGCAGTTAAACCTTAATTTTTCGTGCTGTAAAGTAATACGAACACAATGCCGACGTTTTCTTAAGGCTTACGTTTTACTCACTGTACTGGAAAAGAGTAATAGTAAAAAAAGAAAAAAGCTCTTCCTATTGAGCACAGCCTAAGTAGTGTATACAGAAATGTGCACCGGTGCACCCGTACAATACGAGTATATACTATAAATTTATACAACTATACGCCAAATTTAAGTTTTAAATTGTGTGAAATTGGTTATGTGATGGCCTAGCACTTTAACAAATTACCTCGAATTTGTCGGTTAACAAAAAGAAAGTTTCAAAGCAAAAGTTTTTGACAAAAAATTTTTGGTCGCTCATCATTTTTAGTTTTCCAACTAGTCGCCCCGTTGCTGCTTTAGCTGAAGCTCTTGGTGATAAATTCTGCGAGGAGGGTTTCCGTGTTCAGGAAAAAATACAGAAAAATAGCAGTTCAGTATAAAGGAACTTCTATTTTTTATCGTCTACCTATTGCTCACCATTTACATTTAGTGCCATTGCGAAAATTTGTGTGTTAATTTTTTGTCTTGCTGATTTCGTGAAGTCCAGTTTATAGAATGAGTGAAGTTGGGCAGCACTGCCGTTTGTTTCAGTCTTTGAGAGAAAATCGGTGTGCACCAGCGTCAACAAATCATAATTAAACAAACAGAAAGAAACATGATCCGCAACTTCACTCTTATCATTTTTGATATTTTTAAGTTTTTGTATGTAGTACTGTAGATTATTTCGCGGTGTGTGCATTACTCGCCGTAGTTTATCGATCTACGGATTCATAGTGTGGTTGACATTATTCCGATGTTTGGCTTAAACTAGTCTGTAGGTCGAGTCTCTTTGCAGGCGCGCTACCAGAATTTAGTAATGGGAGTGGCTTGAACCAAAACATAAATTTTTGTCTGTCAAAATTGTATCCAGCTACCCATAGGTGGGCACAAGTCTGTTAATCCGTTAATAACGAAGCTAACTTTTTCATTAACTCGTTAATCCGTTAAAAAGTTTTGTCATGTTAACGGACTAAATTAACTTCCGTTAAGTGCTGTTAACGGACTAAAGTAACTTCCGTTAAGTTCTGTTAACTTCCGTTAAGGCTTTTATCGTTAATACCTTGCAGCTTCGTTGTGCATTTGAACTTTTTTATCTTGAAATTAGATTAGACTGTAAAATGTATCCTTCAAAACACAAAAAAACCGCCATAGCAATAAATATTTCCTTACAATCAGCTCAACAGCGTCAATACGTGTTCTAGAAGCGAGTGAATAAAACGAAATGTAAATTGCACGCCAAATGTTAACGGATTAACGGACTTTATTAACTTCCGTTAATTAAAGCTGAAAATAACGGATTAACGTTGACGGAGGTGTGAAATTTGTTAACGGACTAGTGGTTAACGAAGCTAACGTTTTGCATTAACTTGCCCACCTATGCAGCTACTTTCATGTTGAGTAAACTGATGCATCTTAGGGCCGATCTACTCTGGGCGTAAAACTGTGAACGTACGAGCGTATTTTTAAGTTTATTTCAAACAGAAATTAGGTACGCCCGGCGTCACTGTACAAGCTGTCAGTTGGTTAACAAAAAGGTTACCCTCGTACTCTCACAACTACGCTCAGTGTAGACCGGCTTTAAACGTATAACAAGCGGGATCTAATTGGTGAGTTTTTGTGATTTGGAAAAATAATTCGTACTGTGCTCTGCAAAGACTAAAGAGACTTCTACTTGAAAAACTTTTTTTTTGCATTTCTCATTAATTTGTTCATGATTTTTTTTCAAGTGCTATTGCACCTTTTCCGTTTCAAGTTTCATTTCTCATTAATTTGTTCATTGACACAGATTATATTAATTGTTATTTTGTAAATAGTTTTCGAAACAACTGTATTTAACTTTTTCTCCGAAGAAAAATCACTTTCGCAATACAGATCGAGTTTAAATCAATGAATGTGTTTATGTAAAGTCAAATTAGATTAAAATTGTGACTTAGAAGAATTGGGCAGATATTTTGACTCGTCCGATGGTGCATCTAAAACTGGGCCAGTTGACCAGGTAAGGATCAAGAAAAACTTCAGATGAAGTAGAAATTTCAAAAGTATATGGGAACCCTCTTTGCAGCTTACCCGAGGCAAATTGTGGAAAAGTCTTGAACATCAACAAAAAAGCAATTGGATTAGACACGCTTGAGTGATTTCTTGATAATTGCTTGAGTTAAATTCACAAAACTCCTTTATTGTTCAGGCCCGGCGCCAGGATAGCGTGACTGGGGGGAACAGAAATAAATTTTGGGGGGGGCACGAGAAGTTTATTTTATGTGAATTCGAGAGGGGCACGAGAAATTTATCCCAGTCTGGATCAAATAAACAAGGTGAGGAGCAAAAACTCAAAGGGATTTTCCGGCCGAAATCGGAATTTCAAGCGGTTTTTTCGGCCGAAAACAGGTGATCTCCAAAAAAAAAGGTCTTCATCCCAAAAGCGTCACAAAATCTGGTGTCAGTCCTCAAAAAACATCAATTTGGACCTCGATTTGCACTCCAGAAGCCCCGAGCCTGATAATTTCTTCGGGGCACAGTCCTCACTTGGGGGGCACAATTTTCGTTTGGGGAGGCACAAGCAGTCAGTTGGGGGGGCACGGCTCCGGTATGCCCCCCTGTGGCGCCAGATCTGTTATTGCTGCATATTGTTTACTAAAAAAATATCTTTAACATTTTCCGAAAACTTTCGAACTCACAGAAAATCAATATTGGAAAATCACTCAAGCGTATCGATTCTGACTGCATTCTGTTGGTGTACTAGACTTTACCGCTAATTGCAACATGTGAGGTTGGATACGTTTCATTGGAATCAGCTGGTAGCCTACCGGCATAGGTGGGCAAGTTAATGCAAAACGTTAGCTTCGTTAACCACTAGTCCGTTAACAAATTTCACACCTCCGTTAACGTTAATCCGTTATGTTTAGCTTTAATTAACGAAAGTTAATAAAGTCCGTTAATCCGTTAACATTTGGCGTGTAATTTACATTTCGTTTTATTCACTCGCTTCTAAAACACGTATTGACGCTGTTGAGCTGATTGTAAGGAAATATTTATTGCTATGGTGGTTTTTTTGTGTTTTGAAGGATACATTTAACAGTCTAATCTAATTTCAAGATAAAAACAAGTTCAAATGCACAACGAAGCTGCAAGATATTAGCGATGAAAACCTTAACGGAAGTTAACAGAACTTAACGGAAGTTACTTTAGTCCGTTAACAGCACTTAACGGAAGTTAATTTAGTCCGTTAATATGAAAAAACTTTTTAACGGATTAACGAGTTAATGAAAAAGTTAGCTTCGTAATTAACGGATTAACGATTAACGGACTTGTGCCCACCTATGCCTACCGGTATAAGGTATGTAATGCGTATGAAACAGCGAAACCAACCGAAATAGACCTGTAGACGTGCGGCAGCGGTTCACCCGCTGCGGGCTGCTGTATTACCGTAGACTTAAAACTATTGCACTTTTCGGTTAACCTGTCGTCAGTAGCCTAACATACCGGTAGCTTGAATTGTGTAGTTATGGTTCAGGGGTTACTGTTAGTTAGTGTTAGGCTACTTTGTCATTGGAAATGAACAACAATCAGACCACTGCCTGGTGGGAGATGACTGACTAGTTTTACTTAGCAACCAACCCCAGTAACCTTGTACGGTACTGGTAGGTGCTGGTACAGTACATGGTATTGGTCAGTACTACCGGTACCGGTATGGCGGTATGAACTATATCTGGTACAGTAATGTTTTAAAGGTTGTTAAGTGGTACTATAACTTATAAGTGTGATGGCTTCATTACGAGGTACCGGTATTTTGTATAAATTTTACATAAAGTTGCCTAGTTATTGTGAACCTCGATACTTTTCCACTTGCTTAACAGCTGTTAGACCTACATGTGTTTCGTTAGCAAAGCATAACACCATACTGTGGACATGTTCAAAAGCCTTTAAACTTGGTAAGTTTATTCATCAATCAGCTATTCTGTATTGTTGTGTAAAATTTGTACATTGGATATACCGGTGTATGATATTTCGAATGGGTTTAGGCTTACTATTTTCATACCAGTCTACACCTGTAAATCAGAGATGTAATTTTACATTAGACATGTTATTGCGTACTGGTACTTTTAAGCAATTTTTAATTTTTTGCAAGTTTGTTGCTGCTAATTTTATGGTGTAAATTACGTAATCTTCTTGGTATTTCAATGCTAAAATTTAAATGATGTGATGTCACATGGTCACTTATTTCAAAGTTTGTCAATTTAGTTTCGTTTTTTTGTCATTCTTCAGTAGCTATTACGTATAATCTAACAGTTATGAGTTGTAATTTTTATACCTTATTGTTAGTGGCTGAACCACTAAAACAGTTTTGCTATTTTGGTAAAAATGATTAAAAAAATTGGAAAGATTTTGTTCATTTTAGCATACCCTCCCAACTATCATGCTTGTAAATTTATAGAAATGAACATTTATTTTTAAAAATGATGAAAACTACAGTACGGTATTTATTTAGATATTTGACCTAAAATTCTGAGCAGAAAAAGATTGTAATACATTATCTCAACTGTTTCAGTAAAGAACTTCTATGGTTTACAGTTGTCAGTATGGTAGTTTGACTGTACTTTTAATCACTGATTTCTGATTTGTGTTACTGAAATGATAACCTGCATTTACCTCTGTCTATTTCATTGCAGAGCATCGTTTTATGCTACCTCAGTTTGTTCAAACCTTTCACACAACTTCTTACAACTTAGCTATCAAGGATTATTATAAAACTTTGCAAGTTCCTAAAACTGCAAATCAGAAAGAAATTAAAAAAGCTTATTATGAAGTAAGTTACTAGATCTGAGATGTGGTTTTGTAACCTACTCAATCAGGGCAAAACAGATATGATATTTCATTTAGTCATGACTGTAATGTTTTTAATGTTTGTGACATCATGGAAAAATTCAAATTCCCCAACGTCTACAGCTTCTAATTATTAGTACAAAATTTACCTTTTTCTTGGTTCTTATTAGTTACCGGTAATGATTTTTTTCTTAAAGTAAGTTAGTAAACTAACTTTTAACTTAAATTAACAGTTTCTGTAAATCAAAAATCTATTTATCAAATAGAATCAGACTAGAACTGACTGTCGAGTTAAAACAACATCTGGTGTTCAAAGTGATGCAAAATCAAAATGTGTGCTTGCTTGATTAGTGCAAATTGCTAGTACTGTAAACAAAATAAGAAACAACTTGTCATAGGTCTGCAAAAATAAAATACCGGGTTCAAATCTGATCGGGAACACTAATTTTTTTTTGTGTGGTTGCTTATCCACTTTTGTTCAATTTTTTGTGTTAATAAAATTTTGCTTGACTAGTGTTATTGTATTGGAATTTGGTTGATATGTGAAGTTGGTCATCCTAAAATTACTTTCTTTTGAAATATTTTATAAAAAAAAGGCCTTTTTTCATTGGAAATTTTGATCTTTTTTTTAATCCATAGTAGTCTTGGTGCATAATAGTCTTGGTGCCTTAACGTCCACGACTAAAAGTCTTAGATCGTTTAATTCGAGGCTACAACGTACAAATTCATACATAATTAGTGATTACCTGATAATAGGAATACCAGTACCTGAGAAGGCATATTGTATTTGCTTACAGTAGTTTACTATTTTGTGACTACAATAAACTTTTCCAACTAATTTCTAAACAATGGTGTACTAGCCTTACATTTGCTTGTTTTTAGACTTTTTAGATGTTTGTTATCTAGGCTACTGTACAGTCTGCACTTTTTTTCCACTCTGATTTGTTCTGCTGACAAGTCAAACTAATTGGTATGCAGTAAAACAACTTAATGCAGTTGTAATAGTGTCATTGCTTTAGATTAAAACTGGGATGACGTTGCTAATGATGTTAAAGCCATTAACATCAGAGTTTCCAATTAAAATACAACGAGGACTGTACATTGCGTTTGAAGTAGAATATCTCTGGAATTGCTTGCTCAAAAAGAATAGAGTCATCGTCAGTCTAGTTTAATAAGATTTCCTGTTGAAACTGTAAATACCCCCATTGATTTTGCCTTTAGACCTCGTTTAGTAAAAGAGTCACTCTCTTGTATGAATGGTGTCTTGGACATGAAAATTTCGATGCAAAATGCGATTGCCAGTTTGTTGTTGAATTGTTTGTTTCCTATCAATAAATATTGTTGTAAAACGTGTTAATGCTATACGTATAAGTAGTTGAGCATGTTTGTACTTTCATGTAGGCCCCTATTAAGTCTAGTACTATTTTCTCATTTTGTCATAGTTTCTTTTGTCAAAAGTCAGGGTTTTGTTTCGGTCTTTTAATCTGTAACAGATCCATTTTTTTTGATCAATGTTGAAAACATTGCATCATGAATTTTTTTAGCTTGCCAAGAAGTTTCACCCAGATTCAAATAAAGGTGATAAAGCTGCTGCCATGAAATTTTCTGAAGTTGCTGAGGCGTACGAAGTTTTAGGTGATGCAAAGCGACGACAGGAGTATGACTTGATGGGTGCTGCAAGATATCAAGCTGAACAGGAGTCCACAGGAGGAAAAGCCTGGCGCAGTGGTTTTTCAGGCCAAATGAATCCGGAAGATCTTTTTCGTAAAATTTTTGAAGAATTTGCTGGAGCAGATGGTACAGCTTATGGTTTTCATGATATGGCTGAATTTACGCCTTTGGAGGTAAAACCAGTAGATGAAAATAATAGGTTGTTCTTTCTTTACTTATAAATTCTTAGTTTTTGTTTTAGAATATGGTTTTTAAATGGCAACACTGTGAATTAGAATAATAGAATGGCCAATGGTGCATATGAAAGAAGTTTCATTGTTAAGTGATGTCTTGTTTGTAATATTACGGTATGTGTAAAATCAATTCTTTCATAAGTACATAAGGCTGATTTTGCTCAAAATTCAAGAACATTGCCAGCCTTGGCTTGAAAAAAATTATAATAAAGACCATGGTCAAGTTCAATCCATTTGTAAAGTAAGTAGCAAAGTTTTTGTCTTTTTTATATTGTCATGGCTGATTTTTCTTAAAAATAATCATGATCAATAACTAAAGAAAATTTTTACCAATATGTTATGACACCTTATTCTGCAATAAAATTTTAATAGAAATAAGACAAAAAATTTAAGAACAGTTATTTTCAACCAAAATTTACTGGTTCTTACAAAAAAAGAGTGTAGTTTCTCATTAACAACAATGTCAATAATTCTTTGCAGACATATTTAGATCTTTCTTTTACTGAAGCTGCCAAGGGAGCTAATAAAACAATTCACTTGGAAATGTTGGATACTTGTCCACGATGTGAGGGTAAAGGAAATGAAAAAGGAACAAAAATATCACAGTGTGGATTTTGTGGTGGAAGTGGAATGGTTAGTTTTTGTTGAAATCCACGTTGTGATTCTATGTCTATGTTTATTTCTGTGTCATAATGTTTGTTATCTGCTGGATAACATTGAATTGATTCACTTTGAACACCGAATCCTAATTCTATTTAAATACTTCATCTTCAGAAGAACTTTCGTCAGAAGGAAACTCTACAGCATTTTCAGGAAAGATTTGGTTTCAAGAAAACTCAACAGCGTGCACGTTAATAATAAAGCGCAGAGCGAGAGTAGATTATGCAATAAAATCACTAAAAAACCTCAAGAGCGCCTATTTCACAGTGAAAACGGCTCCTGTTAAGGTTTATAATGTACATCATCTTATTACTTGTATGAGACTATTTACACGATTGAATATGTTACATGCCAATTTTTTTTTTGGTTTTGATGAATTTTGTAGAGTTGTAAACTGTAATAGGTTCAAGAAATAAAGATCGTACCTTTTTCCTGTTATTAGTTGGAAAAATCTTGCCTAGATCATTTAGAAGTTGCTTTGTAGAAATACAATCGAATTAGTGTTTCGATATGACCTTAATAATATGCTTACAAAGCTTTTACAATACGAATATTTTGTAGGAACAAATTGCAACTGGACCATTTGTAATGAGCTCAACATGCAGGAAATGTCGCGGCACAGGAAAATTTATAACATATCCATGTGTGCTGTGCAATGCTACTGGTCGAGTTAAACAGATGAAATCAGTAACAGTTCCCATTCCTGCAGGCAAGTATTGTCTTAAGTAATACAGTACATTTTTTTTACTAACGTAATATCTATGCGGGCATCCTGTTTACCCATTCAACTAAGTTTGAATTACGAATCAATCAGTTTCTGTTGTGTTTCGGTCGTTTCCAGCCGAGTTTGTTCTGATAAAGCAGAAAGGCTCGATAATCAAGCCGTGGTTTCTAGTAAACGCTTGTAATTGTACATCTGACTTTTTGCAGGGGTAGAAAACGGCCAAACGCTTCGATTGCAAGTAGGAACGAGAGAAGTTTTTATTACGTTTCGGGTAAGTTGAAATTTATTTGTGTAATTACTTTTGTATTATAATTTTTTTTGCAATAACATAGTCGGCCCGTTGTTGAAACTTAAACCGATCAGTGATCGAGAGGATAGAGCGTCTGCTATTGAAACGACGAACTAAGATTCGATTTACGATTGGGTCAAACCAAAAACTATAAAATTTATTATTCACAGCATCCTCGCTTGTCGTTTAGCTGTATAAGTGACAGTGTGAAGCTTTACTGAGTGTGGCGGAGAAGTTGGCAGGTGGTAGCTTGACTCGAAGATTGAAAAGTCTCCCATCGCTTTTGCCTGGCCAGGGCAACTTCATAAATAAAATGTAATTACGTTGAAGTAATTGGTTTCACAAAGTAAAAAAAATTGAAACTGGTAAGCATGGGGCTGAAATTCATTTGAGTTGTTTTGAAACAATGCGCAAATCTGTCTCTGATAAACTTTAACCAAGTTGTTTCTAGTTCGTTTAAACTCAAGATCTGTAGTAAATGAAGAACAAAATAGGGTCAACGACAACTGGCCGCGAACCAACTGACTGCCAACTAATCCTAACTCTAATGTTAGCGGTCAGTTGGTTTGCGATCAGTTGACTTGGCTCGAGCAAAAAGTGTCTTCCGGTCTATTCTTATTTTGACATGTGCCTAAGCAGTAAGGACAATTTACTGTTAGCAACTCTAAACGTTATGCGACTCTGCAGATCGTAATTTAATGATTTTTTCAGGTTGCGACAAGTCAGTTGTTTCAACGCAAAGGTTCAGATTTGCATTCTGAAGTCGATATTTCTCTTGTACAAGCTGCTTTGGGAGGAAGGATAAAAGTTCCCGGTCTTCATGATGATATTGAACTAACTGTAAGTGTCGTTTGATGAAACATCGAAGTTGGAGTTTATGAAAAAGCAGGCTGTGATTATCAAGCAGTAAGCCAAAATTGTTTGTATCCTGGTTTTTGGAGCTAGAAATTTCAATCTATGAGAACTGCGGTTTGAGGAAATAGACATACTGCTTGTAAATCAATGAAGCATCATTACCATTCCATTTTGTCATAATGTTTCTTATCGTCAAGGTTTACTTTTCTTTAAGATTGTTACCATATCGCAAAAATAAGAGAAAAAATGATTTATTGTTTGATGTATCTTTGTCCTTCTGTCACGAAAACGCTATTTTTTGGACGAATCCACACCCGCGTAGAAGTTAACCATCTTCCTAATTTTGCAGTTGACGTTTATCTTCTTTTAATGTAAATTTACTGCTTGTTCAAAGCCGCCAAGCAGAGGTAATTATCGTTGTCCAAGGACGTAACAAAGTGACCACTAGGGTGAGGGCGATCAGGTTTGCCGTAAAGCCGATGCCTTTACCTCTTTGGAACTGGAATACGAGTTTCTTTTTAGAAATTCTTTTAACTGAACCAAAAATTAATGGTTCTGAGATATTTTTAGATTCCTCCTGGAACAAATTCGCATCGAACATTTCATTTAAAAGGAAAAGGAATAAAGAAAATTAACAGTTATGGATTTGGCGATCATTTTATAAACGTTAAAATTTTTACACCAGCGTAAGTTTTACGTGTGTAAGGTTACCAATACTAATTTGCAACTACAGAATAACCAAGGATGAATAATGAATATGCGAGATTCTATGATTAACAATGTTTCATTAGCCATTTTTATTGCTTTCTGCATTTTGTTGTGTTAAATTCATATTGAAGAAAGTCATGCCAGATGTACAAAAATGATAAAATCTATCTTGAACCTACGAAAATTATGAATTTTCAGCGTTTTTTTTTTTGTAACTAATTTTGGTTGTGCTTACTATACTCGCTTGATGTTTTTTCACCTTAGTTTTTCACGGCTTCGTGTAGCTGACGAGTTTTGAAACGAAGATTTGATGCTAACTGCGTGGTATGTCTCACCAAGCAATGTTTTTGACGTTTTAGCGAACTATTTTATATCTCCATAATTGCAAAGAAGCGTTAAAATATCTCAATTATGGTATTTAGGGAAAGGGGTGTATTTGAACTACTCTCAGTGTATAAGATGTTCTAATATTTTGTAAATCTCTTTCTTGTGTAGTTCTAGATTGTGACTGACTATGTTACCGAATTTTAGAGCGTTTTTTATGTTTCAACGTTAATAATCTGCTGCACGGAATCTGGAAACAGTCTCAAACTTTTTTTTTAACAGCACTTTAACGCGGCGTCAGAAAGAACTACTTCTTGAATTTGTGAAAGAAGATAAAGATTTTAGAGGAACTGTTGAAGGATATGGCTTCAAAGGTTTGCATTGAATAGGTCGAATAGTAATTACTGATCAATTATATTCGAAACTTAGCAAAATAAGTTTTGGGTTATCAAGGTTTATGTACTTGATTGCTGTTTTAAACTTCATTCGATATTTTGAAATTAACGTGAAACATAATTTGCAACCAAAAAATTTCAGTGATTTGACTTACCTGTAGTTTTCCACTTACACGATGTTATTTTTTAGTGACTGTTTTGAACTTGCAGCTAGCAAAAAAATTTTCTGAACACGTGAATTGGAATTAATCATGATCATAAATCCATTAAAAGCACCTAGTAGTTTGAAATATGCTATTCTTAATTTGTTTCAAGCTTTTTCATTGGAAAAAAGTAAATTTACCTCGTTTATTTTTTTATGTTAGCAACGTTAGTAAATTCAACGATTTTTGTTGTAAATTTTAATGACAATTGTAAATTTAGCGCGAGTTCGAAGCAATTGGAACATACCTGACTTAATGTTAATTCACTATTTTTGTTTAAGATGTGGCCCTACGAAAGAATCAAGGGTGTTCAGTGCACCAGGGAACTCCTTTTACTGTTTTGTTCTTACCTAATTCAATTATCAAAGTCTCAACAACATTTCACAACACTCTTATTTCAATGCAATATTTTTTAGATTTATGGTCGATACAATTTTTTGATCAGGATGTTCATTTTTGCGAAGCTTTTTGTCATGACACACTCGACGCTTTTCGTCTGGCACTTGTCAAGACGAAAAGCTTCGAAGAAATGAACATCCTGATTAAAGGGGTATTGAACGTTAAATTAACTCATTTATTGTATGTCAAGTAAAATGTTATTTTTTTGTAATGTTTTGGAACTAATTTTAGAATTCTGCCACTTTTATATTGAAAGATATTTACATTTCTTTTTCCTAGAATCTGTTGCGTTCCTTTCATTTTAAAAAGTAATTTTTGAATCACTGATCCGTGACTGCTTATGTTGCCATGGTTTGGACACTAGTTTGAACGTTATCTAGTATACCCATTACTATTAGCTTCTACCCAGTGGCGTCGCTAGGGGTGGGCTGAGGGGGCGACCCGCCCTGGGTATCACCCCAAAGGTGACACCATATTATGACGTGAAACCATAACTCCACCAATTTGTTGTAAATACTTTTTTTCCTTTTGTTAGATCCCTAACCTCATTTGGACCGAAACCCTTTTTGATTTTGCGGCAAAGACCTTTTTTTTTCTTTGTTTGGTCTTCACCTATTTTGGACCGAAAAAGGTGCCACCACGAAATCCCGCCCCAGGTGCCACCATCCTTAGCAACGCCATTGCTCCTACCACCATTAGCAGCCTACCACTACCAGTAAATTTGAAACTCCTAGCCTAGCCCAACTGTTTTTTTTTTTTTTGACAAGGTTTTACTCGTGTGATTACAACAAGCAACTACCGGTGCTAACTTGAATTATTGGTAGCCTAAGCTAGTTTTTAGACCAGCCTAAGCTTATGTTTTTGTTTCTTTCCAAGCGCAGCTAATCGCTTTTGTTTTTGCTAAAAGATGCAAATTCAAACCAATAAGTGTAATTTTACATTTGAAAAGCAATTAACCTCATCAAAGTCACAGTAGAAACCGGGCAGAAGCCCATCCTACCCTGAGACCTACAATCTGACAAAGCTCGTTTGAAACCACTAATGCAAATTTGATACTGTCATATTGCCACAGTCGAATTTTTTCTCTGCAAGTCAAAATCTTTCCTGCTGAAGCTAATTAATGTCAAACAATAAAAAAGCTGGAGCAAAACGTTGGAATACAATTATTTTTCACATATCTTGTGCTAAAATTAGACTTCAATGCCCTTTTAAAGTAATTCTTTAAAGGGCATTCAAGTGAAGTTTTTCGCTGTTGACCAAAATGTTGAGAAAAGCCTAAAATGCATTCTCACCGAATTTAAACTTTCTACGTCTCCCCGTTTTCGAGATATTGCCGTTCAAAATTAACAATTTTCCTCTTCGTAGTGTTGCTAGTTTGTCAGTATTGAGATAGAAGATTAATATTTGGAAAGCTGGCTTACGTTTTCTTGAAAAGCAGATAATTTAAAATTTTGACCCTTTGTATTATCTTCACAACAACTGCGCTACAAAAAACTAATTGAGAATTAGAAACATACAGCAACTTTTTGGAATTTTGTTTCTTAATTGGCAACTCTTTCTAAGGGGAAATCTAAGCTGTTATATGCAGGATTGGATCCATATTTTTTTATAATTTTTAAATTGAAATTCATTGACTTTGAACAATCTAAATTCAAATTCATTGACTTTTTATAACTCCACATTTAAATTCATCACTAACGTATGAGCGGATTCATTTTCAAAATTAAAATTCAATCAAAGACTGCTATTAAAACCATAGATTAAGCGCAGCAACTTAACTTTCAAGGCCGCTTCGTAGAAATTGATTTGTATTCTAGTCTATGTGAGAGGAGAAAGCAAAAAAATCTTCGACTTGAATGCCCTTTTAAGTTCTCTACGATCAACCAGCTTGCCATACAATTTATTCGAGATGTTTTTTTCAAGAAATAGATCTAACTGCTAACTAAAACTATTCTCAGTCTGTTTTGAATTTTTATCGTGTTGAAATATGTTTTGCAATAGCCTGCCCCTAAAATTAAATTAAACTACTTTTTTTTTGTTCCAGCGACGTCTACATCAACTAGTGAAAATGAAAATTCCAGCCGCGAAAAATTAGACGATGGAAAACAGTTTGGTTTTTTTGGAAGAATCAAAAATGCGGTGGCAGGCTTGCTGAAATAGAAAATGGAGGTGAAAATTCAAGTTAGCTCCTTGCGAAATTTGAGCCTTCAAAAGTAATCGCGTTTGGTCTGCGCGATTGAAGTACCGTGCAGTAGATTAGTCTGTACTTGGTTGACAATTTTGTTTAAAATGAAAAGCGTGAAAAGTTTTTTTCAAATTGTGTTTAGTAATTTATCTAAACGTTACAATTTGCGAATAATAAAACTGATTTAAGTTATTCATATCAGCGGCGAAGTAATGTATTGTAGGTCTCTAAGAAATAGCGTAACAAGACAGCGTGAAAAATCTAATCGAATATTAATGTGCTTGTTCTTTTCGTAGTGAATTAAATGATATTTATCTTGCAATTTGCCAATAATGAAACTGATTTTAGTTATTTCAGATCATCGGCGAAGTAATATATTTTATGTCCATAAAAATAGCGTAGCAGATTAAGTATTATGAGAACTTTCAAGATATTTTTGCGACAATAAAGTAAAATGATTTGGCTCTGGTTTGTGCTAGTATGCTATTAAAAAGTGAAGACTTAGCAGATGCGTAAACTAGACAAGACTTTGTAAGAAGCTTACTTTTTGAGACAAAAATATGCGATTCGGTACTCCGCAAATTTCGTAGTTATGATCTCAGAAATGATTTTCTGCCCGTTATAAAAGTGAGATCCGCATATATTCCAGCGAAGAGACACTTGACTGTTTAAAATAATGAAGTTAAAATCTGTTCTAATTTCTCCATTACCATTCGAACGAAAAATTCACGCACCATCAAAAATACTAAAAAAACAGCGTGTAAAAGCCAAGGATACGGAAGTAGCAAATTTTTGTGGAAGCTGGAAGCGTTAGAAGGATACCGCTTCCACTTTTAGCATTCATATCGAACGTCAAAACTTGAATGTGGTGCAATTTTTTTAAAAACCTACGAAGAAAACTGAACGTTTGATTGATCATCATTTGCAAAGAAACATTTTTAAAGGTTGTGGTTTACTTAGATCCGGGGCAGCTCCCACCCTATCAACTCAAAGATGAACCGTGTAGCTAACCAAGTTATTTTAAAAATTATGTTTAAAAATTCTCTATTTTAGTCCTAAAATTTAAAGATTTGCTTAAAAATAAGATTTTTAAATGGAGCTTTGCTTATTTTGGGGGGTTCATACTTGCATAAAATCATGATAAAATAGCATTCACCCCCACAAACAAAGTTTCGTTCCAGCATTTTAATTTCTTTCTCTGCGATATTACATTCTTGAACAGCAAACAAAGGAGAGCATTATAGTGTCTCCCAAGTTTAATTTTGTATGACTTTTTGACATGATGTTATAATGCTTGTCTAAATTATTGCTAAGTACCCTTTGAGACAAGAATTAATCTAATATGGTACTGTGTATAACTGCATAGCTCTTGTAGTGTTTTTTTGTTTGTTTTGCTGTCCTAAAAATACACGTTACTAGCAAAATTTTGGTTCCTAGCACATGCGCAACAAGTTATTTAAAAACAACAACAAAATTCTAAATGTGGAATAGGGTTGGTCAAAAAAACTTTTTTTTTTGAAAAGTAGTGCTGCAAACGGCTTTTCCAGTTGTATTGTCCCAAAAAATGGTTTTGACTTATTTTCACAAAAAAATTTTGATGTTTAGGGGGTGCCCAACTCGATTTTATTTATAAGGTTATTTAAAAAAGTGAAAACTCTTTTTTGAAAAACACTGGCAAGTGACATATCAACAGACGCAGAATAACCCCCTGAGTCGTAATTTGTTGATTGTATGGTTTATTGGGATTGGGTAGAAATTTATTTTAAAATCTTAATTCGATGACGTCATCATTTTTAGTTAAAATTGCATTTTCGCACGCTTTATTAAGTATTAAATGGAAAAGGATTACCTGGTTCCTTTTTGTTTAGAGTGCTATAAATAGCTGTCGATAATCACCTAATTTGTGTGAGTACTTTTTTAGATTTAATATGAGTCTTTAAATTGTACTGAAAACACAAACAATTTTATTGGATTGAGTAAATAGAAATGGCTACCACAAGAAGCCTTAATACCAGCTGCTTAGCGACCAATGGTGATGTCATGCGTTACTTTTTTCATATTTTCAAAAACCAAAATGAGACAACAAATGATGCTGTAAAGCGAACGATTGAATCAGTAACTGAAATTTGGTTGAAATCGGGAATTCATATGCGAAAAGTACTCGCAGTTGCATTCAAAACAACTTCTGAAAATTTTTGAATTATGGAAAAATTAATGAAAAGCAAGAAGCGCGATAATAACTCGGAAAAAAAAAACAACGGAAACAGATTTCATGAAAGTTGGGAAACATTATTTAATCTTGATGCTAAAAACGCTGAGCAACAACTTTCTGGTGATCGTCTTAGCACCGAAAAAGCTAGAAAGGAAGATGTGGCTTTTTCGCTTGACCTAAGAAACGCTCGCAAAATGCAAATGTCCACTTTGGATAATGAATCAAGAAAAAAAGGGCATAGAAAACGTCAAAGAGTCCAAACTGAAAATCTCAAAACTAACACAAGCTTTATCTAGCAAAACAGATTAGCCTACCGCTATCCCAATTTATTTGCAAAACTCCTCTTCTAATTCTGATCTGAAATCTCAGGAGAAGAATTCAGTCAGTGTTCAAGCTAACGCATTCATGCTTCTGACCAACTCGTATCCGTGCAACTTCCAAGAAAAATATTGCTATCTAAAACCTTCACTCAAGTAGCTGACAGAGAAGGCTTGTCCACCAATCCTTACTTCTCTATCGTTGCTTCCATGATTGGTGCTTCTTCGGGAAGCTTCATCAATCAAGGATTTTACCTCGATTAAAAAATTGTCAGAAGTTGTTTTGAATCCAGCTAACTAATTTTCATAGAAATTTCTGATTTCAACCAAATTTCAGTTACTGATTCAATCGTTCACTCTATAGCATCATTTGTTGTGGCGTTTTAATTTTTGAAAATATGAAAAAAGTAACGCATGACATCACCATTGGTCGCTAAGCAGCTGGTATTAAGGCTTCTTGTGGTAGCCATTTCTATTTACTCAATCCAATAAAATCGTTTGTGTTTTCAGAACAATTTAAAGGCTAATATTAAATCTAAAAAAGTATTCACACAAATTAGGTGATGATCGAGAGCTGTTTATAGCACTCTATGATTAGGATATTGCCTAAAACGACATTGTTCATGACTGATATAATTTGTACTGAAACGATTTTTTATAGACAAGAAGCAACCAGGTAATTCTTTTCCATTTAATATTTAATAAAGCGTGCGAAGATGCAATTTTAACTAAAAATGATGACGTCATCGAATTAAGATTTTAAATTAAATTTCTACCCAATCCCAATAAACCAAAACAATCAACAAATTACAACTCAGGGGGTTATTCTGCGTCTGTTGATATGTCACTTGCCAGTGTTTTTCAAAAAAGAGTTTTCACTTTTTCAAGTAACGTCATAAATAAAATCGAGGTGGGCACCCCCTAAACATCAAAATTTTTTTGTGAAAATAAGTCAAAACCATTTTTTGGGATAATACAATGGGAAAAGCCGTTTGCAGCATAACTTAAAAAAAAAGTTTTTTTGAATAACTCTAATGTGAAAGCTTCGCCCAAAGGCTACTTAATTATAACCAAGTAAAGATTTGCGCTTAACAGCGCAAATGCTGTTGAAATAAGTTATCATCCCAAGCGCTAGAAAATTCGTTTCCAACTCCCAAATAATCGCTCATTATTTTAAACTTCTGGGTGAACGTTGAGAGAAATTCGTATTAGCTGAAACATAATGATCAGTGGCGGAGTCGAGGACACAAGGCCCAAGGACAAAAAATAAATCCGAGGCCAAGGACAGCCCTTCCGAGGACTAATACTCTCGAGGCCAAGGACAGGAATGCTGGAGGCCAAGGACACAAACGCAAGTGTTCTCAAAAAAATAGGTCTTCAAATTTTTTTTCAGGCGATCTTCAAAGAAAATGGTCTAGAAAAAAATTTTTTCAGCCAATTTACAAAACTTTAACCATTCAAAAATTAGTGCTGTCCTCGAGCCGAGGAAAGGGCCATTTTCGAGGACTTGAGGCTTCGAGGCCAAGGACTTGACCTTCGAGGCAAGGCCAAGGACTTCAAAATGTGTCGTCGAGGCCAAGGACGTCCTCGAGGACTCTACCTCTGGTAATGACGACGTCATTAATAGTGAACGTAATGACCATGTGATTAATTGTTAAAAACAATTTATTTCGATCTTATAGTGCTTCGTTTTACTCAAGTCAACTATGGTGCAAGTATTCTAAGAATGCAATATATCGGCTTCGTGTTGCTTACAATGATACTTACCGTATTTTGCACAATTTTTCTCGATGAACCAGTGCTCGTTAATCTCAAATTGAACGCCATATCAATACATTTGATGCTATTTTACGCAAAACTACATTCTCTTTCATCCAACGTTGCCAAAGCCTTTCCAACAATTTGATTAACTCTCGGATGACATCTGGCTGAATTTATGAAACGAATTTTCATGTCATTTACAACTTGCTGTTAGCTTTGGATAATTTTCAAAAATTGAAGTTCAATAATTGCCCTTTGGTCTTGCTTGTTGGCCATTATTTATGCTGATTCTTTTTTTGTGTGTTTGTTGTTCACTATGGACCCTGCTTCATGCGGTTTATGCTTGCCGCTTGTGTCTGAAATAAACAAGTAACAATAATAACAATAATAATAACAGAACTTTTCGCTTCCAGGCCTAAGCAAATCCGAATTTCTGACAACGCTCATGCGCAGCCAATAGAGTAGCCAGGAGGGGGCGGAAAGGGGGGCTACAGCCCCCCATTGCCTGCCGACCAAAATGCAGAATAAGGAAAATACCACGTTTTTAGCACTTCTAAGACTCTCTTTTGCATTGGATTAGACTAAAAAATGCTTTAAAGCATAGTTTGAAACGTTTATTTAGGGGGGGGCTAATGAACTGCCGACCAAAATGCAGAATTAAGAAAATACCACGTTTTTAGCCAGTAGCGTGGCCAGGGGGGTTGCCTGGGGGCTATAGCCCCCACCCATTGACATGTCAACCAAAATGCAGAATGGGAAAAACACTACATTCTTAGCTTTTTGAGACTGTTTTGTGCACTGGAGTGGACTAGATAGTGATTTAAAACATCTTTTGAAACATATGTCCAGGAGGGGCTAATTTGTCAAAAAGAAAACCAACAAATAAATGAAACCTTTAATAAATGGTAAGAAATAAGCAATCAAATTTGATCGCAAGTGTAAAAATGCTGAACATAGGTGTCATCAACAAATATACTATAAACTAAGGAATGGGGGGGGGGGGGGGGGGGCTATTCAGTATTTGTTAATTACCAATCATTTCTCTCAAATCTCTTTTCATTAGCCCCCCACCCCCCAATTATTTTTCTCTATAAAGTAAACTGTATACGAAATAGATTACTCCGAGTGAGTTTTATTGAACTATTCGATTTTATAATTTACCAGTATCTAAACAAGAGAACTACATTTTACCATTAGCCACCTCCCAAATAGCCCATTTATGCTTCCAGTTTAATCTCGTTTGCACTGCCAATTTCTAAGCCACGTTTTAAAATCATTATTTTTTAATCAAAATAGCCCTAAAATAAAGTTATTTTTGCAAAAAATGCAAAATTTTCGAGCGCTGGGGGCTCCGCCCCCAGACCCCCGTGCCTCCGGCGGCTGGGGGCTTTGCTCCAAACCCCCAGCCTCTGGCAGCTGGGTGCTTCGCCCCCAGACCCCCATTGGCCTCCGGCGGCTGGGGACTCCGCCCCAAGACCCCCCAAACAGCCCCCCCATAGCGAATTTCTGGCTACGCGCCTGTGCGCAGCAGAGTTGTAAGTCGGGCCCGGCTTTTCGGGTCGGGTTCGGGCCTAAAGTTAACAAAAATTTCGGGCATAATTCGGGCCTAAAACTTACTTTTTGTCTTAGGTGCACAAAAATATAATCAAAATAATTTTGCAAAATTGCTAAATTTTTCAGACCTAACTTAACTTTCGGGCTTTTTCGGGCATGATTTGGGCTTCTAAATAGCTTTCAGGTTCAGGCCGGGTTCGGGCTTATATTTTCGGATTCGGGCCTGAACTAGTCGGCCCGTTTACAACTTTGATACGCAGATTCTTGCGATGACAAATTACTGAATACAATTATATAATTTGGTTGCGCAGATCCTTGCGATGACAAACCACTGAATACAATTTGTATAGTTTGGTTCTATATGATGTTTTTTTGGATACTGATAAGAAAGGTATTCTATTTTGACTGATGTGGCCGAAAAATTTAAGATCAAAAAATTTTCGGCAAAAATTACATCATCAAGTTGCGGAAGCGATTCAAAAATTTCCGCTTCCACATCCCTGGTGAAAGCAGTGTTGGCGCTTTAAGGCAGCAGTTTTGCTCATGGGCAATAAACGATTTCAAAAACATTTACAATTAAAGCTTTGAAGATATTATAAATGTGAAGCAAAACGTCAGTTTATTGAGAACAATGCACTAAGAAAATGAATAAAAAGCTATAGACAGTATACAGAGTCTTGTAGGCAGTGTCGCCAGGGACCAAAAGTGGGCCCAGGGCCAGCTCAAATATGACGGATTTCAGTTTTGTGAAGTCCAAAATAGACGGAGAAAATGCCGTAGTTTGGTCCGAAAAATGATGTGATCTCAAAAAAAAAGGTCTTCCCCGAAATTCTAACCGTTTTTCCGGTCGAAATCAGGTGATCTCCAAAAAAGAGGTCTTCACCAAAATTCTAACCGTTTTTCCGGTCAAAATTAGGTGATCTCCAAAAAACAAAAAAAGGGTCTTCAGGCTTCACATGCTGATTTCTCAGTGTCTTTTCAATGGGCCCCCTCTCAAACTCATTGGCCCCCTGCTGGGCCCGCTGAAGCCAACGGCCTTCCTGAAGCCCATGGCCCCCCTAAAGTCCATGGGCCCCGGGGTCATTGTAGCCCCTGCCCCTCCCTCTCGGCGCCCCTGCTTATAGGCACAATCAAACCTTTGATTAACACCCTAAGACATACTGTTTCGGAATTGATATTCCTCTCTCATTCCTCGTCAGTATAGTTAGGACGACAGGTATGAACATGAGCGTAAAAAGGCAAGGAATCACAAATTAACCAGATCATAACACAATTGATGGTTTAGGTTTGATTGTGCCATAGCTTTTTATTGATTTTCTTACAATTCTTAGTACATTGTTCATAATAAATTGTCATTGTTCAGTCACTGCACAATTGCACATACTACTGCGAGTCACTGGTTCTAGTTTGCAGCCGTCTCGGCCCTGCTGGAGACGTAGCCATTTTAGGCGAGCTACGAGGAGAACAGAGGGTATTGATAGCGTTTCATTTGTAAAGATTGTTAGCCTAGTTTAGCTCTAGTCTGAATTTTGGCTCTAGTTTTGAGGCTTTCAGCCTGCTAGAGACGTAGTCATTTAAAGCGAGCTATGAGGGGAGAAGAGAGTTAGTTAGCCTATCGTTCTTCCGTGAGATGTAAGGTAAGATTTGTACGTACTTTAGTCGGTAAAAAGATTTGATTTATAGCAATAGTTTCATTGGGTAAACATATAATTAATAGCTCTAAATTCACTGGGTAAAGATTTTTCAGTTAAGATTCACTTATTTTGGCAAAAATTGACTGAATGATGGTAAAGATTTACGAATTATAAACCTAATCGGTAAAGATTTATTTATTGATTGATAAATTGGTAAAGATGCATGTTTTGAAGATTTTTATCACTGATAATATTTGTTCTGTGGCCTTGCTAGCCTTGCTGATGAGCCCTGAGATTAGGCGAAACAGCTGTCTATAAGGCATGCTATTGAAAATTATTTTGAATTGAACTTTCATTTCATGTATCTATTTCATTTCATTTCATTTATGAACTATTAGAATTATCTCTGGCAACATTGTGATTACTTAATATTTTTGAGAAAAAGAAATTGTGTTGTGATCTGGTACTAATTTTCGATTTCTTGCCTTTTTTACGCTCATGTACATACCTGTAGTCATAGCTATACTGACGAGGAATAAAAGACGAATGTCGATTCCGACACAGTATGTTTTAGGCTGTTGATCAAAGGTTTGATTGTGCCTATAAGACTCTGTATACTGTCTAAAACGTCAGAACGTATTCCTGAATTTTGCCTGTACCGCAGTTAGAATCATTGATGGTTTCCACCTGTTTGCTCTTAAGTTAAAAATCAATTCATCAACAATGCCTAAAGCCTTGCTTTATAGTAGCAGTTTCAGCTGTAGAACAAATGTTTCAAAAGTAGTCAACTTGTGTTCTCAAACTGATATGCGGCCTGCGGCGCTGAGTCGGCAGCTCGAGACATACTTGACGAACTTAACCTGCCCTACGATAGCTTTGGTTGGCTGGTTCTGCGAACAAGTTGGGTACGATTGTTATTTTAGTCGCGAAAAAGTTCCACTTGCAACAAAAATAATGGCAACACCTGTTCCGCTTCAGCAATCATGTAGTCATGTGACAATAACAAAAGCAAAGAAAGGGTTTGGTTTTAGAACAAAGCAATAAAACCTGCGGTAGCTATGGGTGCAGGCGTATCGTAGAACTACGGTAAGCGCTTATTTAGCAATCATTGCACCTCTAATCACATGCTCGATTGTATGCAATTAGTTACTAGGTCAGGATAAGCGTACCGTATTGTATGTGCAAACTAAAGCATAGGCCTACAGTGCCATTATTCAATCAGATCTGACTGTCTGACAGTCTGAGTCGGTAAACTATCGGTACCTGTATGGTGCTGGTTGGTAGCCTACTGAATTACCGTACAGTTGTAAAATAATCTAGCGCGTCTTAGTTCTGCTAGCCTACACTGTACAACAGGCAGTCAGAATAATTAGGCTGGTGATTTTGCTACACTGTCAGACTGTGCTGTTGCAGAATGGTTATTAGGCTAGGCACAGCAGTCAAGGGTTTGATTTGATTTAGGGCCAAGCCAAACCATTCATGGCTTCTATGCCGGACGTTCAACGTGAATGAAACTGAAAACGACCGAGCTGTGACTGGCCAGTTGGTCGAGCAATAACACCTTTGTCTCTACAGCGGGAGGTCTGAGGTTTGAATCTCATAGCTGTCACATTGAACACAGTGTTGCCAATGGCTTGCCACCGGTACTACATTTCTTCAAAAGAAGTTGTGCTGCCTGTGCGCAATGATGCGGAGATAGGCACCACAAACTCGTTACATGACCGGTGTAATACAGCTAGTATAACAAAAGATTTAATTGACAAAGCTGTGAAACTACCACCGACCACCATGCAGCATGTGTGGTGGCCTTGTCTGTGGTAGCAGCTCTCGGCTAGGCTACCAATACCAGGAGTTGATTTAACACTCAAGGTCTCTGATTTTCTGCAATCTATGCCAATTAAATGACTCAAAAAGATTTTCACATTTACAATAACTGAATAATTACAAGCTGGTGCAATCTACTGATGTAAATCTCAAATAATACTGGTAATTGAGATTACACTACCACTACCAGACAACTGCTAGGCTGGTAATTTTGTTGCCAATATTGTTGTTTAACATTACCTTTTGGTAGTGGTAGGTTGGTAGGTATTTGCATACCGGTACCAGTTGTGAGACTGACCAGTAAGTACTGGTACTGTAAAGTAGTTTTGCCTATCTTTTCTTGCTCATTTAAATATTGTACTATCTGACTAGGCGTATTGAGCCAGTTTGCGCTAATTGGTGACCAAGTTTAGAGAACTAATTAGATTCCAGTTCTGAGTTCCAGCAAAATTTAAATACCAACACTGCTCAAGTCACATCACTCACGTGTATGTAAATTTTTGTCATACTGTTATGGATTGCAAAATGTAAAATCAGCTAGATCTGCAAGATATAATTATATCTACATGCTTGTTATGCTGATATATAAATTTTATGCATTAAAATTATATCTGCATGCTTGTGTTCATGTGTGAATAACGTGTAATATAATTAAAATCTATTTGAAATTTTCCAAAAATAAGCATAAAAAAACATTGATTGCAATTTTACAATAAGCCACCTCTTACGGTTTGTAAATGCAGATATTGCTAAATCTCTGATCTGAAAAAAAAAAAAGTTGCGATATTGCAGTTCGCAGATTACGTGCCTAATGTAAACGCAGATATAGCACTTATGCATTCATTCTGATCACCATCATTACTCAAGCTCGGCGCTTCTTTTTTTTGTTTATAATGCTCAAATTTGTCGATTTGTTCTTGAGTGAATATCTGTGGCATAATGAGCAAGTAGTACAACAGACTGTACAATCAGTACTTGTGTCTGGGTTCAATTCACATCAAAGGCAATCACTTTTTTTCTGCAACACTTTGCATGTCATTGTCCTTTTTTTTTCTTTTTTTTTGTGCGAAATCTTTGCTTTATTTAGTTCGGGCAGCATTACCCGCCTTAAAAGTGCATAATAAACTGATCTAAAATATGCTTCTAGCTATTACTGCTTTCAGTTCAGTTTGAAGTCACAAAGTTTGGACATATGTTTGGTTCAGAAGCCAAAAACAAGTTAAAAAAAGAAGTAGTTCTGATAGCTTGTTTTGTAGCTAGCTTGGTATTGGCAGCCTAGTTACAATTGAATTTGGGTTATGCTATTATTTATGCAGTGGTTATGGTTGTTTATGCAATGGTTATGCAGTTTGGGTTATGCTATTTGTTATTGTTGTGCTTGACGAAATATACTTGAACTTCTGTAACCATTGGCGTTAATCTCTTCCCCCCCCCAAAAAAAGACAGTGATGTGCAAGATTTTGCAGAAAAAAAGTAAGTACCTGCTATGCGAATCAAACCTGTACACATGCACTGCCTGTTAGGTGCCTTACACATTATGCCACAGATATTCAAAACAAATCTGCAAATTTGAACATTATCAACAAAAAAAAAAAGGCGATGCGCCAAGGTCTAGTAATGTAGGTAACCTGAATGAATGCTTGAGTACTATACCTGAGTTTCATTAGGCACAAAACGCGCTAACTGCAAAATTGCAACTGTTTTTTTTTTCAGATTTAGCAATATCTGCATTTACAAACCGCAAGAGGTGACTAATTGTAAAATTCCAAAAGGATGTTTTTAATGCTTATTTTCGGACAATTTCTAAAAAATTTTAATTATCTACATTGCACGTTATTCACACATGAGCAAAACAAGCATGTAGATGAAATTATATTGTGTGTAATTTATATATCAACACTACAAGCACATAGATTTAAATTATATCTCGCAGATTTAGCTGATTTTACATTTTTTGCCCCATATACTGTGGGCAGGTAGGCAAAGACTTTTTATTTTTTTAAAATCCAGAATCATGCTGTAATCCCAACTCAAAATTTTGTAAAAAAGGAGAAAAGCTGTACTAGTTATTGGTAGACAGCGTAGCATATTAGATATATATAACGTAAGGTTGGTCTGTAAAAGATAGCTTGATATTTTCCTTTGAGAAAATCAGAAATACAGTGATTCTTTGGCAAAGGTTATAGTTGGGAGGAGGCTGATATTTTAATCACAAAAATTACTGCCAATGTTTATGTAATAAGTTAATTGCAAATGTTTCAGCCCTCTTCTGGTGCCATTTTCAACAAACAATAAAAACTCTAATTCTTTTTGTTGTCTTTCATTTTTTGAGAATTGAACCAACAACTATTGGTTTGAAAATCTAGCCTAGGGTACATTTGCCATGTTATGATTAAAACTTGCAGTTACAAACTACATTTGGTAATTGGATTGACCATTCACTTTAGTTGTGGTAGCTCATCTCTTTGAAAAGTTTCAGATAGATTGACTTTAGCTTCAAATTTGTGCTTTATTGAAGGTGTTCGATTCAAATTTTTGTGCTGTATTTTTCCGACTATAAGGCAAAGTATCAATAAATGACTTTTATTGCTATTATTTCCTCATTTAAGGCGCAGTGGTGCACTTAATGAAATGCAACTTACAAAGCTCTAAAAACTGTATTAAAGGTCTAAATAACTCTGAATTACTGTAAATCGTTAAGCGAGAGAGAGGGTACAACCTGATACATATGTGATAAGGTATACCTTAGCACAGGAGTGGACCCAGAAATTTTGCAAGGAGGTCAACTCAATATATATTTCTGAAAAGGTTTTGTACGATTTTCCCTTTCAGTTTAATAACCTAAGGTGCAACCAGCCACCATGTGCAGACATGCAACCAGGATTTTGCAAAGAAGGGAGGGGGGGTGGGCTTGAAGACAAAGCTAAAATACTTATGTTCAGAAAATGTCTCATTTAGGTGACGCACAAAGCAATATGGTGCAACTCAAGCATATCACAGAATTTTTAATTTGCTCTGACCTTTGATCATTGAGCTCCCTTCAGTTGGAGATACCAAAAAGAACAGTCATGGAATTTTTATGTTTTTTTAGCAGAAAATTGCCATTTTAGTGCCATGTGGATCGCATTTCGCATATTTTTAAGAGTTATTTGAGATCGAACAAAATTTCTAAAATTTGAAAGTTAATTAAAAGAATTAAATTGTCCATTTCCTTCAGCCCTCTCCCCCCCTTACTTACAGGTCAAGTCCAAACACATTTAAATGCTTTTGTTCGGCGTTAAATGTTCCAAGTGGCTTAGCTAAGGGGATGATGAAGCCCCACTGTGCTACTGACTGTGTCTATCAACAAATTTTTGATATCAATGGACTCAAGAAGGGGCCTTCAGGCATTTTTACATCGCACTCATTGCTGCTGATAGACTTCAAGTGATTATGGGCTAAAAACAAAAGGAGCTTAGAAATGTCACTGGACGTACATGTCTCGTTTTTAGACATGATTACAGAATTTTGGAATTACGCATGATTTGCACATTGCAGCGGTACAAGATCAGTTTTAATGTGCAAAAGCTTAGTCTATTTTGGTGCCCCCTCACTTCGTTTGCTCTGGTGACAGCATTAGGCAAATTGTCATTCTTAAAACAGAAATTAAGCCAGTCGAAATTAATACAGCTGCAAATTGCAATGAGCATATTCTACGATCTAATAATGCAATGCCTACACTGTTTGTGCAATGTTCATGGCCGAATTACCCTATCAATTTGTCAAGCTGTGGTTAGCTGCCGACCAAGTCAACTGACCGCGAAGCGATGATTTCGTTACAGCGGTTTCGTCACTGATTTCCTCGCAGTGATTTCGTCACAAAGTGAGGATTTGGGCAAGATGGCTCTGGGGATAGTAAAAGTATATTTAGGATCGCCCTTTTCAGCCAATCGGCGTTGTCCGTGGTCAGTTGGTTCGCGGTCAGTTTGTTGCGGTCAGTTGTCGTGGACCCTTAGCTGCAACCGACCAGCTGGTAGAATGGTAACGCGTTTGTCTCTGGAGTGGGAGGTCTGAGGTTCAAATCTCGGACTGGTCAAATTGGACACAGTGTTGCCAATGGCTTGCCACTGCTGCTACATTTCTTCAAAAGAAGCTGTGTTGCCCTGGCACAATGATGCAGAGATGGGCCCTGCAAACTCGTTACATGCTTTGGCGTAATAGAGCGAGCATAACAAAGGATTGATTTGATGATTAGCTGCTAAACGCTTCCAGATATTTTTAGTTATCACTATTCATATGTATTTTTCTGTAAATGCCATGAGCGAAATCTAGTATGGAATTGGTATGGAAGTATGGAACATTGTCTTCCATTTCATTCTGGCATCTTCCATATTCCATACCAAAATTTCCATTCCATGCCAAACCACGCCTTGGTCAAAAGACTGGAATCCCTCTTAAAGTCACTTAAACTGCTTAAAAGTTGCTGCAATTTTGAAGATTGTGGTTTAAAGTGAAAATTGCTAAGAACTCATTAAAAGTGAGAACTGAGCAGCGTTGTAAAATTTTAATTGATAATTTTAGATCATTTTTCTAGGAATTTGCTAAATTTTGAAAATCGTTAACCACAAACCTGTTAAAGTTAGTGGAACATGACAACACCTGATAGCGATGTATTAAAGATCTGACTGTCACCAATCATACTTACTAAACTCATTCAACTCAATTGGGACACTATTTTGTAGTTTGTAAAGTTGGATGCTGTTTTTAAATTCCCAAATATCGCTTGCTATGTGACTTTGTCACATTCTAGTGTGTTTTGCCTTTGCAATATTGATATCATGTCTTGATTTTTGCTGTTAAACTACTTTTAAAATTTTTTGTTGCTTAATGATTTTAAGTTATTTTGAAAAAAGGATTACCGTAATGTTATTCCTATCCTGGGACAAAAAAACAATTTGAGGATTTTTACCTGTTTTTGGCTAATAATAAAGTTTATGATTGGCATTCATTAACCCTAGGAGAGAGTGGATACATAAAAAAAACTAGATATAAATGTGTAATCACAACAAAAGTGTTTTTGAGTTATGACATTTCAAGCTGTTGATGACTTCTACTTAGATTTTTCCAAAACAAAGTTGTGGATTGCAAGAGTTAATTATACAATCATGTTGCATTGCCTTTCTCATATTTTTGGTTTGGGGATTGTCGTATGCAAAAATTATAAATTTTTATAAATCGTTAATAGCAGTCTGTAATCTGTACCAGTATATAATAACCGTTTTTTATTTTATGTGAAACAAATACCCTATTAAAATAACCTCTTACTTTTTCTACAGTCATCACCATATTGCAATATCTTGCAAAGATTATAATTTCCTGGTTGATGTAACAGCAATGATTATCTAAACACAGATATTAACAAGTATTATGCTAATGCAGACTTTTTCAATGTTCATTACAGGATTTGTTTTTAGGACAGTTTGTACAGTTCATGTTTAATTAATTAAGCTGGTTTTATGTTTCTACGTGTGGCTAAAACTCAATAACAAAATGAAGTGGCAATTTAAAATAGATCACAGTTTTGAGCACAGGTGCAATGAATCATCAAAAATTATCACCAAATATCCAAGCCGAATTCCAGTTATTGTGGAGAAAGCTGAAGGATCTACTATCCAGGACATTGACAAAAGGAAATACTTAGTACCAGCCGATATATCTGTTGCTCAATTCATGTGGATTATTCGTAAACGCATTGATCTTTCTCCTGAAAAAGCGATTTTCCTTTTTGTTGACAAAGTTGTGCCCAATTCCTGTTCAACTATGGGTGCCATTTATGCAGACCACAAAGATGAAGATGGATTTTTGTACATTGCTTATAGTGGAGAAAACACATTTGGTGATGAAAGACAACCAGTTTAGACTGTGCCCATCAAAGACAAACCATCTTTACTAAGCTTATATATTTTCGTATTACTAGTCTTTTACTATGTTCATCGTATATAAGTATGTGTTTCTGTTGTTGTGTACTGTGTAGTTTTGTGTTTTTGTTGTTGCCCTTCTTACTATCGAGTTAAGAACGCGGGAATAGGATGTAGGTAAAATTGCCATGCATTTACAAAAATAAATACGAATGTGTGCGCTAATATAATAAACATGCATCACTATTTTCTTGATTTGTACCGGCTATACAAAATTATATTCTGATTAGAAGCATTTTGGAGATTTTTTTTGTATTGTATTGTGCATTTGCTCACATCCTGTTGTAACATGTACAAATCAGTTACCTTAACTCAGTTTTATGGGTATAATAATATTAATTAATAGTTGTTACTTTCTCCTGTTAAGATAAATATGACAACATTCTGGCAATTAGGTCTGATAGTGTTGGTATTTATCACTTATATATAAGATCTAAATTTTGTGAATGTGGTGCTTAAATTTGTTGTTGCTAGATTCGAAAAACTCGCTGCTTTATTATAATGCTGGCAACTGTTGTAAAATATACCAAAAACATTCTGTCACGAAAATCCAAAATTTGCTATGCTGCACAAAGATTCAAAATTTTTACCGGCTGGCCTGAAACTTACAGTTAATTTCATGAATTAAATGACTAAGTTATTGTTTTTTATCATCTCTTAAATTTTGCATATTGGCAGCTAATTTTTTTTGCAAATTCTGATTTTTTTCATTCAACCTAGTCGATTGGCTGCTAAATTGCTTAAATTTCTGACTGGAATTAGTTTATCCTTATGTTCAAAAATTAACATTACTTACTGTATGCCCAAGTCGACAATAAACAGCAGTCTACCTTTTTTAGTTCCAGTTGCAATTACTTTACCCGTTTGTTCCTAAATTCGAAACATTTACAACTTTTAGTTTTCGCTTATGCTCCAACCAAAACCATTGGAAGTAATTTTATCCATGAAGTGTCAGTTGTTTTAAATTTTTAAAATACACTATGTACTGCCGTTTCATTCTACATCTTTATGTTCATTGTTCAATGAGGATTTATACTTTCTATTAAAACGTTTTGACTATTTTATATTTTTGCGTTGTTTTTTCACGTTGATTTGAATGTTTTTGTGTTGTTACGAAGTTGGCTACATTCTTCTTGTATCATAAGAAACTTTATTTTGATATTGTACTAAACAGTATTTAGCCAAGGAAATCCAGTAGTTTTGACTTGACACTGTCGTGTTCACTCTTGTTTTTGTCCAAAGTTGCTCTGCAATTGCTTTGCGCATATTAATATTGTTTGGAATATTAATGCCTGCTGAATTTTGTTTAGAATTAATTTGACTGCATTAACGAGTTACTAAACTTAATGCTTGGTGGCGAAATGGCTTGCTGGTGAATTCATTATCCTCTGCATCTAAAATTGAAAAGCAAAGGTCCTATTTTAGCGAAATTTTTAACAGTTTTGAAGGGATTTAACAAATTTAGTTCCTGGAGTGCTGCTTTTTTAATAACTTAGTAGCTATGTCAAAACACCTTTTTTGTTATCGATAGCCCATAGTTTCATTATTAAGCTGATTCGGAATAAATATTGTGTTAGGTTTTCAGTTTGTTTTTTGCTTGTCTTGCGAGAAACGAGATTGCGGAACCATTTTATCGATTGCACTTGTGAGGTCATGTAAATTTTGCGTAAAATGAGCATTGTCGGACAGACTTGTTTCGGTTCTGGAACATTGTTAAAATTAAAGGTTTTCCGCTGTGTTGACGTAGGCTGTTAAAGCAATGAATTCTGGTGTGTTAATATATTACGTATATTAGTGCTTCGGCTTCAATGAAGATATCGGCTCATGTTGAAACAAAGGCCACGCGGTTTATTTCCTCCATTACCCACACGTGAATCATCAACGATTCATGTGATGTCTAATGGTATAGCTTGCAAAGTATTACGTCTTCAACAGATGATCGGCACGTGATCACTTTAATGCCGTGACGTCATCGAATTTTCAATAAGTATGAGGACTTCTAGCTCTTCAGCAGTTTGTTGTTGTTGTGAGTTGCTCGAGAACAGTTTACAATATGACGACATTAGTGATGATAATCACAAACATGCCTCGTTCACATTCATAACCACTGCGCTTTGTTTGTGGTCATATATTCCCAGCTCTGAACAAACTTGTGATTTTTGGGCAAGCTAAGTTACTTAATAGTGTCACAAATGCGCTAAACCGACTTTAACGTCGTATGATATTCCCGTCCCTCCCTTGTAATGCAGAAGAGTCGTGTATCCATTTGAACCCGAACGTTTATTTTTTGTGATTTCATTTGCTTGATGCATAATCGAAGCAGTGCAGTAGCACCTCTTTCTACATGTTTGGATTTCTACATCATGTTTTTGTTCACTGTGCATACCGCTTCCAGTTTCAACGCAGATAACATCTAAAGTTGTTTGATTTGCTCTCTAGAATTTCATTCCAACTTCGAGCCCAATAATGCGCCTGCTTGAATTCGACTAATTATTGAACTTCGTTTAAGCTGGCACTTTAATCGCATTACAATAGCATCAAGTTTTGCTTACAGCTCTGAACTCGCGTGAACTATGTTTACGCAGCAGTTTGAGCTTGAACGACGTTGAATATTTTTCAAAACTTCACCAACACAACAACCGATTGACCTGACCAGTGGTTCGATACGAAAAGTCAATTTCTGATCAGTTTTGATTTGCAGTAGCACAGTAAATAGTGCAAGGGTGCATTACATGATACGTTACTAGCATTAAAGGATCAAGATTTTGACTGATGGTAATATCAACGAAAAAAAAGCTGCGACGTAACCGCCAAATCTAAAGGACCTCACTATATCTAAATTATGGCTCTATTTGCGTCATACATTGATGAAACATCACAATAATTCAGTGAATATTGATACAATTTCATTTTTTACATCCAAGCAAGAAGTTAGGACTTGACAGTGACGTAAAAATACAAATACATGTTTCAAAAAATAGGATTAAAAATAAACTTCATGCCATTGCTACGCGGTAAATTTTAGACATCGCAGCAAATAATGTTTTTACAAGCCACTTGAAGCCCGACTTAATGCGTACCACTTTCACACTACTTTTTTTCGATCATTGACCAAAAAATTACGTGATTTGGTCGAATCGACCGAAAAAAATTTAAACAAAATAAACCTAGCTCTACGCTGGAGACTGGAGAGGCAGGATGCCGGCCGCTCGAATAAGTAGGTTAAAACCAGTGTCGAAGCTAGGAGGAACAAGCCTATCTAGCCAAGTCACTAACAAAATTAACCTAAATACGCAAGATGGAACTAAGCAATTTAATTCTCTCCAATGGTTTCCAAATTTTAGCAATTTAGTTTTTTCAAATAGATCTACACACGTAGGAAATTTCATCCAAATGGCGTTAAAATGCTATTTCTAAGAAAAATCGCTTTGCGCCACAGTCCTCCGTCTGTAATACGCTTGAAACGTATCTGTTCGTTCAACCGCCTAATGGTCAATACATTTTTTGGCACACGATAAGTTTTGATTCAAGCCCTCCCCACTCAGCAAATTCCTGGATGGGCGTCTTGTTAAAGCAAAAGATACATCGGCACGCTTGTCGCTTTTAGGCAAAGCTTGGGCCAGGCCTAAAGCTAATATCAATAGTCAAAACGGTGCAAGCTTTATTATGAGACAAGATCATAGCCTACGGAGTTATTATAGCCTTTGTACAGCAGTAGTAGAATCCAACATAAAACTTCCACAATTGTAGCAACGTCACATGTTAATGTTTCATGATTATCGTATTTGATGGCATACGAGTTGTGTTTGAAAAGTAACGGGACTGTGCACGCTGCGCGAACAACTTTTATCGTAGAGAAAAAGCATTGCTCTCTACGTCACAATGTCTTATGGTTTCCAAAACCAAATTTCAGCATTTTGTGACAACTACTTTCTTGCACGTTTTTCTGTCAAGGCACTTTCTTGGTGACCGTTTTGTGAAAACTTGATAAAATTACGAATTTTTTTTTTGTTTGGTGCGAAGGATGAGCGTCAAACAACTAATTAACCAGAAATTTCTTGTCCGTCTTGGAAAAACTCCAACTGAAGCACTAAAGTTGCTTCAAGAAGTCTATGGTGATTGGTGATGAGTGATGACACGATGTTAAGAACTCGTCTTTTTGAGTGGCACAGGAGTTCAAAGAGGGAAGAGAGGAGGTGGAAGATTATCACAGGAGTGGGAGGCCATCCACAAGCGGAACAGATGAAAATGTTGAACGTGTGAGACAAAAGGTGCGGAGCGATCGCCGTTTTAGTGTTGGAATGATAGCAGATGAGCTGGATATGAATAGTGAGAGGGTATCGAAGATCATCGCAGAAGATCTGTGCAAAAATAGTACCAAGGTTGCTGAATGAAAGATAAAAGGAGCGGCGTGTGCAAGTGAGTCAAGACATTTTGGAGCAACTCGAAACTGAACCCAACTTGCTGAAAAGACTTTTGTTACTGGCGATGAGTCATGGATCTTCGAGTACTATCCACTCACCAAATGGCAGAGCCTTGAATGGAAGAGCGCATTGTCACCAAGACCCAAAAAGGAGAGGGTGTTCACGTCCAAAACCAAGGTGATGCTGATCGCTTTTTTTGATGTCCATGAAATTGTCCACGCAGAATTCTTGCCACAAGGCCAAACTATTAATCAGCACGTCTACAAAAACATCTAGCGACGTCTGATGAGCTCAGTTGGAAAATAAAGAGAAGAGGGAGAAAAGAACTGTGGGAAACGAGGTCATGGCGGCTTCATCCTGACAATACTCCAGCGCATAATGCCTAGGGAATTCGGGAGTTTCTAGCCAAAAATCACATTGCTGCACTGGAGCAACTACCCTACTCCCCAGATTTGGCCCCTTGTGACTTCTTTTTGTTTCCCAAACTCAAGGAAGTCATCAAAGGAACTCGTTTTTAAGTTTCAGAAGCCACTAAAACAGTCGTGACGAGAGAGCTCCGAGCGATCCAGGAGGAATCCTTCCAGGAGTGCGTGGAAGCGTAGCAGAGGAGAATGGAAAAGTGCATTCGAGCCCAAGGAGATTACTTTGAAGGCGACATGTAAAAGTTACTTGTTGTTAGACTCTAGCCGTCTAGTAGACGCTCTTTGCGGATTCTATTAAATATAACTGATGGTAAGTAGTAGGCGTTTCTGGCTTTGTCTTACCTACTGCCATCAAATGACACCAATTCACTGATCTACAGCATTCTATAGGCAAGCAAATCCAGACAGCACAACAACTAAAAAACCTTAATCACTCAGCTGCAAAAAGATAACAATTTCTCATAAAGATAGCATTAACGTAATTTGACACTCGATATTAGCATTCCCAACGAATTTCAGTACGCCTTTTAACACTTTAATTACGCGATTATTCCAGATAAAACTGACGCAGCTCACCTACATTAAAAATAGTCGCTAACTAAAGCTGAAACCTAAACGCTAAAATTACGTATAGACCAAAATCTGCAAAGGCGACAATAAGCGTACGAGCTCCATCTACACTACAAACATTTCATCATCCTTTTGCCAAACTCGGAAATTATAAACTTAGCTCGGCGGCCAAACCAGGAAAGGAAGCACGGAAGAAGTAAAATGAGCTAAGCGAAATTTAGAGGTTGTCAAAGTGATGGACGAGACCCCTATAATAACTGCAGTACGGAATGAGGTGCGAAAGTCTACACAAGGTTGCTAACACAATAGGTGCGAAAGTCTAAACAAGATTGCAAACACAATACGTGGCTAATTGGAAATTTAAGACACTTGTTGAGAAAACGGAAAGCAATAATTTGTTTTGTATGTACACCAGCGCCGATACTAGTCAAATAAAGTAAAACATTTTTAAACCCAGTCCCGTTACTTTTCAAACACATCTCGTAAGACGTACGGGCATGTAAGACGCACACCATTTCAGCAGGTCAGATTCAGGAAAAATTCCAACTTTACCTACGCCATGTAAGACGCAGGGCGATTTTTTGAGCCAAAATTTTGAAAAAGTTCGTCCTATATGCCGTCAAATACGGTTAATTAACAAATTTCAGTATTAATTTTTTGCGTTGAGCTAGAGACTAGCATTACTTCTAAAGAATAAAGCAATGGTTGTGCAATGCATCATCCGATCTTAAACCAAAAATCGGCGTTCGTTTTTTTTCGAACAATAAGCAGTGAAACTGTACCAGTACAGGCACTCAGCAAGAAAGCGTCTAGTTTGTATTTTAAGCTGCAGCTATTTTACCGTTTTCGTTGTTTTGACAACTGGTCTTGAGGAAAAATAAATCGCAAAAAAAACCTTTTAAGTTGCAAAGCTTAAAAAGCACTGCACAGTTCACACATCAACCAAAATTGTTCAATCAACCACTGTCTGAGTTTGATGACAGGGGTTGCAACTCTTGCAGGATCATGGAAATTCTCAACATAAAGCACGACTCAGAAGAAGGCAGTAATCTCTTCACTTCTCTTTCAGTTCAGTCAAAGCTCTCGGCTCATGTTCGAAGACCGAATAGCGAACACCGTTTTGCAGAGCAGCACGTACAAATCCGATGTTGGCTGTAACCGTAACTGCGTGATGCGTATCACCCGTTCCAAATATAACCTAAAAGAATGGTTTAAGCTGAATCAACTGATAATGGAAGTTACTTTGCTCAAATGTAATATGATCTTATGTGAACACTACGGAAAAACACTTGCGAACAAAAGGGAACATTACAAAGTCGAACTGCAGTATGTTCATTGTTCAATGCACAGTGGTTCACCGTCCCGTTCTCTTGCAGTTCTATAACCTTGACTAATAACATTTACATTATATTGTTACCGGCAGGCTATCGTTAAAAGCATAGGTGGGCACAAGTCCGTTAATCGTCAATAACAAAGCAAACTTTTTCATTAACTCGTTAATCCGTTAAAAAGTTATTTCATCTTAACGGACTAAATTAACTTCTGTTAAGTGCTGTTAACGGACTAAAGAAACTTCCGTTAAGTTCTGTTAACTTCCGTTAAGGTTTTTATCGTTAATATCTTGCACCATTCATTCATCGGACCGGTACAAACCAGTTTGCACTGGTAACACTTGTTGCATATAAGCACGAGTTTTATAGAAGAAAGCGAATTTTATAGAAGAAAGCTCTTTTTTGTGGCAAATAATAACCTGCAACTTCATAGGTCTATTAATTATCGCTGTTCACAATTTTCAAAGATTTTCCGATCGCAGCTTCGTTGTGCATTTGAACTTATTTTAATCTTGAAATTAGATTAGACTGTAAAATATAACTTCCAAAACACAAAAAGACCACCATAGCAATAAATATTTCCCTACAATCACCTCAACAGGGTCAATACGTGTTCTAGAAGCGAGTGAATAAAACGAAATGTAAATTACACGCAAAATGTTAACGGATTAACGGACTTTATTAACTTCCGTTAATTAAAGCTGAAAGTAACGGATTAACGTTAACGGAGGTGTGAAGTTTGTTAACGGACTAGTGGTTAACGAAGCTAACGTTTTGCATTAACTTGCCCACCTATGGTTAAAAGTAGCTCAGCCACCCCAACGTTCAATTTGCACGGCATTAAAACTGCATCTTGCTTATCACCGGATACGTCCTACATAAAAATATAGAGGTCTTCCAACTTCTCGACCACAATTTTACATTATTACTAGCATAGCACTCTGTCATCCTGTAATTGCCAGCTCAAGTGGCAAATAAACAGCGATTTTATAAGCACCAGTTTACTGTATCCGGTATTAATCAAACAGCAATCTAACCTACTTTCGATCTTTCGTTCAGTTTTGAGCTTGAAATTAGATTCAATGTTCTCGACGAAGGATTATCTTCAACAACTGTAACTTTTTCTAACAATGACTTAGCTCTTTGTTTTTCTTTAGAACCACCGATGGTGTCCACAATGTCCTTGAAATGTCTCAGTGCAGTCTCGCAGGCGATTAAAGATTTTCGTTCCATGAACGCTTCAAGTTTTGGTAATACTTTCGCCTTCCTTTCTTGAGCAGCTTGCTCGTCTAATACTGGAATTCCGTAAACAAATTGATCATTACCATTACTTAAGTTGGAAATTAGAGTTAACATGGAAGATATGTCAAGGTTAAGTTTCATTAATTCACTAGCAAATTTGACAAATTGGGAATGTTTTGATTCTTCTTTCAAAAATTCTCTGAGTTTTATAGGTGAAAGGTAAGATTTGGAAACATCGTTCGTTTCGTTTTCAGAATCTGAGTCTTCGTACATTCTAGAATCAATATCGCCATCTATCAATACGCCCAAACCAGAAAGCTCTTTGGCCAAGCCCAGTGGAACACCATTGGCAAAAGAGAAGGCAACTTTTGGTGTTTGGTAGTCCACTGGATGACATTTTGCCGTTCTTAGATACTCTCGAGCGATGGTAATTAAACTTCGTTCTCCAAACTGCCCTTGTCCTTTCCACAAAGTATGCAAAGCGGCAGCGTTTCGAGCGATCACTTTCACCCACAGCAGACCATTGCCCGCAACTACATCAACGCTAAGAGTATTTCTGAAACAAAATACATTTCTAAACACCAAAATATTGTGAAAAAAGTAGCATTCGAATATTACTATATTTTAACATTTATAACAAAAAACCAAAACTGTAAAAAATGCTACCATTGGAAAAGGCCGAAGAGAACAACTACATGTCAAACTCATTTTAGATAAAAGATGTCAAGCCCAAATTGAACCCACAATCTTTGAGGCTTGAGAGGGAGAGGTAAGATGAGCCATATATTATAAACGGGGTAGGCCTGGCGCCAGAGTAGGGCGACTGGGGTATCATAAACAATTTTTGTTGGGACACAAAAACTTTTTTCCCTCGAATTGGAAAGTGAATATAAAAAAAGGTTTTCATCACGAAATATTCGCGAAATTCGACGAATTCTGGGATGAAGACCCAAAAAAAATTTTTTAAATAAAAGAAGGTCTTCATCGTGAAATTTGCAAAAACGGTTCTTGCCCACGAATACTTGGTTGATGACCAGTATTTTGGGAGTCTCAGGCCCTGTACTGCACTCCAGTGGCACCAAGACTGTTACTTTCTTTGGGGCATAATCCTTGCTTGGGAAGGCACATTTCTCATTTGGGCACAAGCAGTGACTTGGGGGGGTAGGGCATGGCACTGAAATGCCCCCCATGGCATCAGGCCTGAAACAGGGAGCGGTACCGTTGTATTGTTATCAATCCCAACCATAATTAATAAGATAATACATTGCTAAAGTTAGGATGTAAGCTTAATTTTTACCAAAACTTAGATAAAATAGCATACTATTGAGGTCAAAATAAAATGCATTGAATAAAGAAGATAATAAACTGTATTAAAAAAAATGCATTTGTTTAATTATTCCAGCATTGTACAGTAAGTGGTAGTTTTTGTACTTTATGTTCTAGCAACTGCAGCACCAATTCAACTGCTTTATAAACAAGAAATGCACCCAGTGGAAAGACTCTGCATTTTAAAACACGTAACTCACTTGCCTTGATCCGTTTTGAATGGATACAAAACAGCGGATATGTTGTGACAGCTTAGGTCATTTACAACATGCAAAAGTGCACGTAAACTTCCCAAGTTGGTACTTGTCATATGACAGGGCTTTAATGGTATTTTTCCATCGATGATTTTGGAAAGAAATCTAAAAAAAATTGTGTAAAGAAAAATACAATCACCTAATTTAGTTTTTAAGTCATTTTAGTGAATGGGCAGCAAAGAAATTATACACATACAAGGTCTTCAGTCAACTGCTACATGTCAGTGACCTGACTAGCAACTTAGTGCATTCTTGGACAAACTTGGAAAATTTAGCCAAAGTTTTACTTTTCTCTTTGACTCTCTCTTCAGAGTTTTTTCCAATTTTTCCTCACAGTACTTGAAACTTTCCAACTTACACCACAGACTCAATTAACAAATAATTTTCACCATAGTATGTGACTGCAATTTTATAGTTTAGGAATTATAATTATGCACTTGAATAATTATGTAATGAATATTATTTAACTGAGGCAGCTTTAGAGTTAGTTCTGTGATAAAAAAAACTGGTGAGTACAATGAGCATAATATAATAAGCCTATGACATGTGCACTGTGCAGTTACTGGTTATATACAACAATATTTTCAAGGTGCAAATTCTGAATTAGTGTGACATCATTACAACAATGTACAGATTTCTTTTAACTCTGAAACTAATTAATCCAGTAGTTTGCGTCATTGAGTGCAAAGGCATTATCTTTGCAATGACCCCCATCACATAATTTGGGTTTAACGAGCACCCTGTTCACATTGTTGTGTCCTAGGATCACGGGTGCCAAAACCCGGGGGGATATATCCCCCTCAATAATTTGACTGCATCCCCCCCAATAATTTGAATATGGTCTACATCTGCATCTCCCACAATAATTTGACTCTGGTCTGCATCTGGGTGCTGGATGATATTTGGAGCAGTTCACTTGAATTCGGTGCAGACCTTTTTTTTTTTTTTTTTTTTGGTCTTCACTTGAATTCGGGGGAAAAAACTCTTCCATTTTGGTGAAGAGCTTTTTCTTTTTTGTGGTCTTCACTTAATTTGCTTACCTGAAAAAAATTGTGGTCGAGGTTTATCCCCCCCAATGTTGAAAATAGGGCAAAATTGGGGGAAAATTACAAATTATCCCCCCCAATGCTCAACTAAGATCAGCACCCCTGCCTAGGATATGAAGCTTTACAATGATTATCTCTGCTTGGTGGCTTCCAACAAGCAGCAAATTCAGCGGACATGGGACAAGAATTCAAAGAAATGCACAGGACCATTGGTTTGGATAGCTTGAAAGATTCCTCAAAGTGGTGTAGATTGCGGGTGTAGATTCTTCAAAGTCCAAACATAAAGTAGTCATTCCATTGAAAAACAACGAATCACCCAATAATTACTTAGTGTCTGATGCTGTCCGATTACACTGTGAAGGATGCACTATAACAACACTCTATCAGTTTTGCTTTTGCAATCGGGTTAGTAGATGGCATGCCAATGCAGAATGTAAGATAGCATCCAGTTCATGACAAGTTAACTATTCACAGACTGAGTTGGCACAAGACAGTTCATGACAGGGTCAACAGGTTGAATTAAATTTTTATGCTAAAAATTCAACAAATTTGGAGTTGTAAAAGCTTGAGATCAAAAAATTTTAAGTTGTGAAAACAATGAATTTGAATTTTAAGCATTAATTTAAATTTTCGCAACCCTATAGACTCAAGATCGAGCTTACAAAGGCTGCTCAGTGCTCAATGAAGTCAAGAGATCTAGCTACAGCCTTCAGTATAGTAATTTGTTAGTTAAAAATATGTTACAATACCACCAGGTAAAATATATGGTAGATAAACAAACAGAGCATTAAGAGTATAAATTATCAAATAAATGACAAAATATTTAAATTAAAACTAAGCACACCATACTTTATTTCTGACTTTATGCGATTGGCAAGTTTAATACATCCAGGCAATGGGATACCACCGCTCTTTAACGACTCCACATTGCATAGCAATGCTTTTCCTTCATCTATTCTATGCTGTACATCACCTACATCAAGATCCTGATCTCCCATTTTTCGATGGACTTTGTGACCAATTCGCAATTAAGCAAATTGTGCGTTGAAAAATCTGCTTCACTCGCTGAAATATTAAAGCATTTAAGCTCACATTATCATACCTGCCTTTCTCACCTTCACGGTCATAACATGGTCAGACGGGGCAATGACATTGGTGCAGAATTGTTTAGCCTAAAAACATTTTGCATTCTTCAAATAACTTTTTTCGTCTGAGCATTATCTGTACTGCTTATCTGCGTCTTCTCGAAATGAAAAATTTCACCGCTAAAAGACGCTGTGGGGGCATAAAATTTCTGAAAACAGTGCTATTGGTTGCGGATGTAGTTGATCAGAAGTAAGAGGGCAGGGTTGTCATGGACCGGAACCAAGAACAAGTTCCAGCCGAAATTTGCCTTTTTTGGAACCGGAATGGTTTGGAATCAATTTTTTATTAACAGGAACCGGAACAGGAATTTCTAAATCTCAGATTAATTTTGTGCATGAAAGTTTTTTTGCTGTTAAGTCGTATTTGATAAAGGTAAAAGTTGATATTTGAAATTGTTTGTATTTTCAAACTATCAAACAAACTTCAAATACAGGGGTGGGCCATAAGTCGCGCACCAGAGAATTACGTGAATTGCGATGTCAAACGATGTAAAATCAGCGGGGAAAATATTTTCCCTTTCCTTGGCTTTAAAATACGGGTTATTTTGTAAAGTATAATGAAACATGGTTTGTGAGTAAGTACTAAGTAGTGTATCAAAATTGTTTTAAGTGCTTTGGTGCGCGATTTACGGCCCACCCTGTATTTTTAGAATGCGTTACATGCCAAAATGGTATCGATATTCTGATAAAGCTTTGTTATTTTAAAGGTACAATTTTTTTAGTGAGGAATTTTGGAATAATGTTGTTGTTAAATTTAGGAACCAGAGGTGGAGTCCTCGAGGACGTCCTTGGCCTCAAAGACACATTTTGATGTCCTTGGCCTTGGCCTCAAAGCCTCAAGTCCTTGAAAATTGTCCTGTCCTCGGCTGGAGGACAGCACTATTTTTTGAGTAATTAAAAGTATGGGGAGCGCCTGAAGAATTTTTTGGAAAACGGTTTTTCTGGAGATTGCCTAAAAATTTTTTCTGACCTTTTTTTTTTGAGAGCACTTGCGCACGTGTCCTTGGCCTCGAGAGGGTCTGTCCTCGGTAGGGCTGTCCTTGGCCTCGGATTTTTTTTGTCCTTGGCCTCGGATTTTTTTTGTCCTTGGCCTTGGCTTCGAGCCTTGTGTCCTCGACTCCTCCTCTGTTACGAACAGGTTAGGAATAGGAACAAAAGCCATTAGAAACGGAATGGAATAGGAACAAAGATTTAGTGTTTTGGACAAGTCTGTAAGAGGGCAGTGACTATGGGGCGCCGCTTGGAAAAATATTATTTATTTTGTAACAACGCTTTTTTGAGCTTATTTACAATGAAGTTTGTCCGATATATATATACGACATAATACACCCTAAGTTAGAACAAAAAAAGCCTGCAAAATATATCGTAAATTTCCGATACATGTATACGACAAAATACACTCTAAGTTGGAACAAAAAACGCCTACAAAATATGTCCAAAATTTTCGATATGGTTCATTTAAGCCAAGTCGGAAATCTAGCAGGAGGTATCACATGACTTTCGTGACATAATCTCGTGAACAAAACAAATGGCGGAAACCTGAAGTCTTGCACACAAAGGTAACCGCAAGCGTGTCAACGATGCCAAGTCTGCCAGTGCTTCCAGAACAGAAGAACATCGTTGGCATGCTTGCGGTTACCTTTGTGTTTACTCACGAGATTGTCGCAAAGTCGCGTGATATCTCTGCTAGATTTCCGACTTGGCTCATATGAACCATACCGAAGATTTCGGACATATTTTGCAGACATTTTTTGTTTCAACTTAGAGTGCATTTTCTCGTATATACATATATATCGGACAAATTTCATTGTAAGTAAGCTAGAAAAAGCGCTGTTACAAAATAAATAATATTTTTCCAAACGGCGCCGCATAAGTGACACTGAAATTACTACACATTATTTTGTACGATTGTACTAGTGACGATCGGTGAGCAGGGGCGCCCGCAGACGGGGCACTTGCCCCCCCTGGAAATTAAGATATCAAGAATTTTTTATGCTTAAATTTGCAAAATAAGTCAAATATATCTATCTAAACTAAGAAAACAACCCTTTGTGGAGCTTTTACCTTTTTTGGCATGGTGCAGAGGGCGGGGGCAGGAGAAACAAAATTGCGCATTGGTAGTGACTATTTCACCGAAAATTTTCAAGTTAAAGGAAAAAAAACAAAAATGCGAAATATTTGTCCACGCTTTTTCTATTTGCTTTTTTAGGGGTTAAGATTAGAGTTTAAGTTAGGGATTGGGTTAGGGTTCGATTTGGGGATAGTTTTACAGAAAGCATTTGAGTTTGGGTTAGATTTGAATCAGAATTAATAAAAAAAGTAGATAAAAATTTCCGGTGAAATAAAGCCTTCCTTGCCCATTTTACATGAATTATCATACAGCATTTTTTTAAAAGCGAGCGTAAGCAATGCTCCAGGATTAAGCATTGAACTGTTTGATAAAATAATTATCAATATCAAACCCTTATCAAACGTTTCAGCATTCTGTCGATGAGCTTTTATTAGGATCTAAATACAATAAAGTGTTTTGATATTTTAAATTTACGCTGCGCTTGTATAAACACTAAAATAATAATTACTCCTCCATTAAATTAATTTTGCCCAGAAACCAAAATCAAAACCAAAGTTGCAATCAATAGCGTAGCCAGGGGGACTGTACCCACCTGCATTGGCCTGTTATAGACCAAAGTGCACGATAAGAAAAATATCACAATTTTTGGCCTTCTGAGGCAGTCTTCCGCAGTAATATGGCCTCTAAAGTTGTTCAAAGCCATTTTTAAAACATTTATCATTAATATTATGATTATTATTTTTATTCTAATTATAATCTTTTGTTTTGTTTTTTTTTTTGGGGGGGGGGCGGGGCGGAGGGAGGGTATTGACTTATTTATCAAAAATACACCTAACAAGTTAATCGATAAAAACTTCAAAACATGGCTAAAAACTAGCAGTCAAAATTGATCGCTAAATGCAAAATGCTTAAGGTAAGCTTCATAAAAAAAAAGAGTATAGGAAGAGGAGCTACTCAGCCTATAGTTTATTTAATTACAAGTTTTGGACTTGACCTATGAGTAACGTGGTGGTTTGAAGGAGCTGAGCTATTTAATTCTTTTAAATGGCTTTCAAAGTATATCAATTTAGTTTTTTTAAATGGCTCTAAAAAGATGCGAAATTTGATTCGAATTGCGTTAAAATGGCTATTTTTTTTATGAAATATCACCAAATTTGCCCAGCAGCTAGAGTTTTGCCCCCAAATCCTAGTTTGTGATATGCTTTAGTTGCACTTGTTTGTTCGGCACGCTACCCAATTGAGGCATATTGCAAAACAAAAATTTATTCTTTAGGTTAATCACCCCCTCCCCCCTTAAACGAAATTCAGGTTGTAATCAGTGGGGCAACCAAGGAGGCTAAAGGAGCTTAGCCTCTTCTTTTCCAAGTCACTTGGAAAACTTATCTCACATACAGTAGCGTAGTCGGGTTGGGGGGGCTATAGCCCTTTCTCCCTATTAGCCTGTCGACCAAAATGCAGATTAAGGAAAATACCACGTTTTTATCTCTTTTGAAACTCTTTAAATCATTGGAATGGACTAAAAAGTGATTTGTAGCATCTTTTGAAACATATATTCAGGAGGGTTACTTTCTCAAAAATAAAACTCATAAATCTATAAAAACTTAGAAAAATGCCCAAAAATAAACAATCAGAGTTGATTGCTAATCGCTGAACATACGTTTCATCAACAAATATATTGTAAACTCAGGAGTAGGGAGAGGGAGGGGCTAATTAGAATTAGTTAATTACCAATCACTTCTCTCAACTATCTTTCCATTAGCCCCCTCCCAAATATTTTGCTCTATAAAATATAGACGAAATAGATTACTCCGCGTGAGTTTTATTGATCAATAGAATTTTATGATTTACCAGCATGTAAAGAGAACTAAAATTGTACCTTAGCCACCCCCCACATAGACCATTTATGCAACCAGTTTGATCATGTTTGCACTGCTAATTTCTATGCCACGTTTTAAAAGCATTATTTTTTATCAAAATAGCCCTAAAATTAAGTTATTTATGCAAAAGAATGCAAAATTTTCGAGGGTTGTGGGCTTCGCCTCCAGACCTCCAGCCTCCGGAGGCTGGGGGCTTAGCTCTTCGACCTCCAATGGCTTTCAGCGGCTCCGCTCCCAGACTCCCAAAACAGCCCCACTCATTGCGAATTTTAGGCTACGAACGTTTAAACAAGATTTGAATTTAATCTGCGCGTAAAGAGAGCTGAAAGGGCTAGGCAATTTAAGAATTTCAAATAGATTCTTAATACCAGCATCTTTGTTCTATCCAATGGCCTTAAAAACATTCGAAATGTGATTCAAATGAAGTTAAAACGGTTATTTTTTTCCAGAAATTGCGAAAATTGCCCAGCGACTGGGGGCTTTTCCCACAGGCCCCCGTCCATAGCACACTTGAATTGCACCAGTTTGCTCAACATGCCGCCCAAATTTCAGCATTTGTTTAACAGGGTCATGTTAACTTTTGGTTCAAATCTCTTTGCAATATCCTAGTTGCTGCTGTAACGTTTTATTTTATCCAGCAGATAATGGATACGTCGTTTGCCCCCCCCCCCCCTGAAAAAATTTCTGCATGCACCTCTTTCGGTGAGGGGCATCAGGGTATTCGTTGAATATCCAAACAAAGTCATCTCATCTGTATTTATTCAAAGTAATAAACCTTTAAAAAAAATTTTTTTTTTTGCTTTCATGGCTATAGTTGGCTACAAACAAAGCGTATTCTGCTTAGCAATTGGCGAAACCTAGCGGCAGTGAATTATTTGAGTTTTCGACATTGTGCTGCCAGTGGCGTCGCTAGGGGGGCGGCTCGCCCCGGGGATCACCATTTTGGGGTGACAACAGTTTGTGATGTGAAACCATAACTCCATTAATTTGTGATGAAGACCTTTTTTATTATTTTATTCGGTCCCTATTCTCATTTGGACTGAATACGCACTCAATTTTGGGCGAAGACCTTTTGTTTTTTTTTTTTGGTCTTCACTTACTTTTGGACCGAAATCCCGCTCAATTTACGGCAAAGAGTTTTTTTTTTGGTGCTCACTTACTTTTGGACATAATTTCCATACAGGGTGTGACATCATGAAGGGTGACACCACGAAATCCCGCCCCGGGTGCCACCATCCTTAGCAACGCCTCTGAGTAGCGCTAAACGGTTGATATGCAGTAGTTGTAGCTTGGCTGCGCTGAAGGTATCAAAGCGAAGTTGTGCAAACCCAAAATAACAAATGTTACGCCCCGCCTCTGTCTTAACCAATCAAATTTGGTCAATAGCAGAAACGTCACGATTGATGTCATCGTAGGTTTTCAAATAGCTTGATTACCTTGCCTTCAGCTGCCTGCGCCTGCGGTAGCGAGATCAATCGTTAAAGGCCTGTCAATTAAATTAACCACCTTAAACACTACATTCATGATTCATCATAATACTTTCACCGTATCAAAAAAATTGACAGTAAAAGACTTGAAGGGTTTTTTTAGCAAAAACAACCTACTACGAGGAAAACGTAAAATTCGTCCAAGTAAATTACAGCAGCAATATAACCCAATGAACGCTCTGGATAGTTTATTGGGGAGTTCCTTCACTCAAAAAGCTTTTGAAGGGAAAAAAGCAATGGTTGCTGCAGGTAGACCCAAACCCAAATTAGAACAGTTGATTGGAATAAATAAACATGCAAACTGACGATTTAGTGTAGCAAAATATGAAAAATACGTTTGGCTAACTGGCAGTAAGATGAAAAACCGAATGTATTGCTTGGAAAGTGTCTTCTTTTTTCCAACAAGCGTACTGGCCCTTGGGTTAAAAAAGGTATAAAGTCGTTAAACAGATTTTGCCAGAAAGCAAAAGTTCATACAAATTCATTCACCTCACATGAAAGCGACTATTACTGCTTCAATTTTTGGAAAACGACGCATTAACGTGATATTAGGGGAGCAATGTCGAGCTAATATTAGCGCACACAATCGCATTGTCGAAAAAAAACAGAAAAATTTTGTGGAAGTTGATAAAGATAGTCTGCAGGCTTGGAAAGCACAACCTAGCTTTTCGAGGAAATGATGATAGTATTGGATCCAAGAATATGGGCAATTACCGCGACCTTTTAATTTATACAGCTCAGTTGGATCCGGAATTGCAAGCTCACATTGATTTGTCGAAAGTGTTTAAAGGTGTGTCCAGTCACATCCAAAATGATTTACTAATTCCGTTGCTCATTTGTTCATAGAAATTATAAAAGATGAGGTTAAAATGCTATCGTTTGTTTCAATTTTGGCAGATAAAACAACGAATATTTCTTGCAAGGCTCAGTTTTCTTTCGTATATCACTTTATTTTTAACGGAAATGTAATCGAAAGATTTATTTGTTTTACGATGTAAGCGACGATAAGACAGCATCTGCTCTATCACGTCTTATCTTAAAGCACATCAAAAACTTTGCTAATTGTGCAAAATTAGTAGCCCAAACTTATGACGGTGCAGCGGTTATGTCTTCGGCACTTAACGGAGTGCAAAGCAAAATTAAAGATGTTTATCCGCAAACTCTTTTTGTACACTGCTACGCTCATGTCCTGAATTTAGTTTTATCTTAAAGTGTGCAACAATTTCAACTTGTAAAGTATTTTTTGCAAATTTAAACGGTTTGGCTACTTTCTTTACACAATCTACAAAGCGAACGAAAGTTTTGGATGAGTTTTTACAAAGACGGCTGCTACCTCACGAGTGCCCAACTCGTAGGAATTATGCGTCGCGTTTGGTTAATACTGAGCATGAAAAGCTTGATGACCTTCGTTTGGTGTTTGATTCGTTGCTCGACAATGCTATCGATATTTCATCTGCTGTGTTTACTAATTTCGGGTCATTTAGCTAATTTGGAAGATTTCAATTTTGCTTTTGCTTGGCTGTGTTCCACAAAATTTATTCTTTGACCGATGTTCTTTTTTCATTCCTTCAGAAATCGTCGTTTGACATTTTAAGCTCTTGGATGAAAATTGACGCTACTTTGCAAAAGATTTAGGAGTGAAGGAATGATTTTGACACTTTATACGAACCTACGTTGGAACTCTAGATCGCGCCGAACAAGTACTGTTTCTGCATGTGACACTCGGACCAATTTTCGCGTTTTTTGTAATGAAATAATAGATTTACTCAACATATGCAAACTAGATTTTCAGATTTTGTGAAAATTCGATTTCTGGATTTATTGAATAGTTCTAAATATAGAGAATACCAGAGGACGTTTCCAGAAAAGTCCTTTAAGTGCTTGATTGATGCTTATGGCTTTGCGTTTGATTAAATTCTTTTAAAGAGCCAACTGATATTTTTATACTCACTGGTTGAATTTCAAGAAAAGTCTCCGACTGAAATGCTGCAGTTTTCTCCAACAACCCTGTTTCAAAAGCTGCTTTATCGCAAGTTTATTTGCTTTGCAGTTTGATTACTGTTATTCCTGCTTTTACTTCATGCCTCGAAAGATCGTTTTCTTTCTTGAAACGTATCAAATCATTCTCTCGAAATAAAATGGGACAAGACAGACTTTCAGATTTAGGCCTTATATCCATCGAGTCACAAATTCTGACACAAGTCATGGAAACCAAATCTTTTCAGGATGCAGTCATAACAAGATTTGCTTCATAGGAAAGGCGAATGGAAGTTACTTTTTAATCTCTTGCATGTACAATAATTCTGAAACGTTGTCGATTTTAGTGCTCTGCCCTTTGTTGTAAATAGTTTTGTCTGAATTGCTACTCAAACGATCAAAGTTGTTTCAGCTTGTGCTATTTCTTTGCCTTTTATTGGCCAGTGATCATTGGATGCTGTAAAGGCGCGTTAAAAGTTTTAATCAAGTGCTTGAATTGGGTGCAGCATTACTGAAATTATAGTTTATCTTTTTTCCTTTTTCTACATCTCGAGTATACTCATTTCACTCTACAGATGCAGCAAGAAGAGAAAAATTAACTTCAGCTACGCTACCCTCAATTCGAGTCAAAACTATTTTGTTACTCCCAAAAGTAGTTTCGCTACTTCCCCTAACCAAACTTCGTCTTTCAATTTTTTACGTTAAAAAAAATACAGTACAAATGTCACCTATACGTAATGATATATTGGTAACATATTGGTATTCATTTTGGTAACATACAATAAATTGGAGAACAAGCAATCAATCGAGTAATCTATCAAGCTGGAAAGAAATTGTGGCCCCTCCCGTGACAGTCTGGAAGGAGGACCGCCACAAACTTGTGCTATTATCATATATATATTTTATATGCGCAGACCGAATGCGCAGTTATTTCATGTACAAAATAAACGACGCAATAATAAATTGAATACCAAGAACTTTTTGCCACCGATCGTCACTAAATTGTACCATTCTTTTGTTAACGAAATCTATTTTAAACGATTTTTATAACGCATTTAAAAAAACTTTTAGACCATATTTACGAGTAGTCCAAAACTTGCAATGAGAAAGGCGGGTCTGGGAGCTAATCGCCAGAGACAGGAAGGGTAGCTGGAGATAGTGCCCCAGCGCTAGAAAATTTTTGCTTCTTTGCATTATTATTATTTTTTTTTTGCAAGACAAAAGCAATGTTAGATGATTAAACTTGCTGCGTAAGGCGGGCGGGTCTACACTGCGTATAAAATAATAAGCGTACGAGCGTATCCTTAGCTTGTTTTAACAATAACTGCCAGCTTCTACGCGGGTAAGACGGTACGCCGAGCGTACCAAACTTTTGTTTAAAACAAACTAAGCATGCACTTCTACGGTCACGATTTTACGCACAGTGTAGATCGGCCCTATTTGAGCTATGCGTAGGAGGTGGCAAAAATTCCAGTCGAAAGATTTTAATCATCTTGTTATTTAGTATTGTAGGTAAAATTCCTTAGCGAAATCGTGGTTGAGCACTTGAAGACAAAAATAAATTTGTCTGTTCAAAATATGACTCATTTAATGGCGTGCCGAGCAAACCGGCACAACAACTACACGTATCAGAAACGGGAGTTTGGGAGCGAAGTCCCCGGCTTCTGCGCGATTTTTGAGATTGGTGCTGGAAAAAATAGCTTATAGGAGATAAATTTTCTAGCTGACCTAGCTAAGGGGACCTAAAGCCCCCCTCGCCCGCCCTGGTTGCGCCACTGCTTAAGATAAGTAAAAAATATCTAATAAGCGTACTGGATAGCCCTCCACATGCACTTTTTAGAGTGTGTTCACGATGGTTTATTTGTCAAAGCAGTTTGCGACATGCAATCAAATTGGATTCTTTGGCCAACCTTTTAAAATGGTTTTATTGGTTTGTGAATATTATTGCTGATAAATACTTAGGTAGACAAACTAATCGGGGTGAGTGAGTAATGGCAACATTTTGATCTTTAAGACTCTAGGTGTTAATACTGGGTTGACCGTTTTAATTCCGATATTTTTGACTTTTAAGCGTCACTGTGACCGTTGTGAGACTGAGATATTCGGTTGTTGTTTAGTTTGACTTTGAGTCTAGTATAGGTCTACTGTACAAAGTAACTAATCAACTAATTTTTTTTATATATTTTTATTTTAACAGTACAAGCGTAAAGAATACAACTGTGGTAACACAAGACAAGACAATGTGAAACACATATCATAACACAGTACAAGTTACATGTAAAAATTAAATGTTACATTCACGCATGACGGCAGGCAAGACGAAGAACTGGATACCCAATTTGGCAAAGCTAAGGCAGTAATGCGAGCTTTGCACTATTCGGTTGTTATGAAACGAAAGTTGTCAAAAAAAGCAAAGCTCTTAATTTTCAAAGCAGTTTTTGTCCCCATTCTCTCTTATGATCATGAATCTTGGGTAATGACCGAAAGAGTGCGATCGCAAGTGCAAGCATGCGAAATGAGGTTTTTACTAAGAATCGAAGGAGTTACATTAATTAGTGAGAATACGTAGCTCTGAGATTTGAAAATCTTTTAACATCGAGCCGTTACTTCTCCGAATTGAAAGATTTCAGCTTAGATGGTTTGGCCATGTGAGCAGAATGCCTCAGGAAAAACTCCTCAAACAAACTTTACTTGCCGAAGTAAATGGGAGAAGACCAGTTGGACGACTTAGAACTAGATAGACCAATTACATCGAGAATCTTGGATGGAATTGCTTAGGACTTCAACCAATCGAAATGATGGATGTGATGGAAGATCGTGAAATGTGGCGGCTTAATCTCAAGCTGCTGCCCCCGCAACCCTCACGAAAAAGCGGGCAATGAAGAAAGAAGAAAACTATACAGTCTATTTCACCCGCAATCGGATCATCAGGGGTGTTTTAATCAAATTGATTAATCGGGATCATTAAGGGTTCTTAATTGATTAAGACATCCCTGATGATCCCGATTACGGGTAGAACAGACTGTAGGGTTTTAAATTTCTACGTGTGATGTGTACTGTGTGGTGTTATTCGCTCTGGCCAACGCACCCTTGAGGCTATCAAGCGCTTTTTTTAATCAGTTGAATTCAAACTCCACTCATTGCAATATGAAACACAACTAAATTACCGAATAATACTGTATAGCGTGCACACGAAAAATTAGCTAAGGCAAAGACAACCATCGGCCTTATGTTATATGCCAACCCGTTAAAAAAGAAAGAATTAAAGTTGTCTGCTTTCGTTGTAAACAAGTAAATCTGGAAATAATGCTAAAATTTTTTTTGTTTCTCAGAACCTTGTCAGGAACTTAATTTAATGAAAACTGAAATTGCCTGAAGTATGGGATGCCGTTTGGAAAATTATTATTTTGTAACACCTCGTTTTTGAGCTAATTTACAATGAAACTTTTCGGATATATAATATGTATAAAATATATATATATATGAAGGAAATTTCCGACTTATTAAATACGACTAAATACACTTTAAGGTGGAATATTTTTGAATTATTTTGTAGGCTTTTTGTTCCAACTTTGTCGCATATATTAAGTGCATTTTGTCTCATATAATAAGTCCAAAATTTCTTATTTCTAGGCTTTTTTTGTTCCAACTTAGAGTGCATTTTTTTGTATATAGTAAGTCGGAAATTTCCTATAAACATATCAGACAAATTTTATCGTAAATTAGCTCAAAAACGAGATGCTGCAAAAAAAAACATTTTACCAAACGACGCCCCATATTGAAGACAAAATATTTAAAAACACTGGGATTATTTTTGTCTATTGATAAGTTAGGCCTATGCAGCGCAACAGTGCATCCATCAGTCGATGCAAAATCTGAGGCAATACAAGTAAAGATGCAATAAGACCGAAGGCGGCGATAGCTTCTGCCAAAGCGTGGTTGTGTCCTTGGAAAGACACAGAATGCTTATTTTCCTTTGAGGCCAAGCAGTCTACCCGCTGTGGTTGTTCAGACTGACGAATGACTTGCAAATTGACCCCGAAAGAACGTTGGCGTGGTTAGACAGTGATGCAGAATCACAACACCCTATTAATTAGAATAGCTTGCATAAAATGCAGAAAATGGGCGTCCAAAATCGCCCATGAAATGTGGGCTGGGGGAAGTTCTAAGCTAATGAATGGGCTGGTCACAAAGTGCTTGGTTTACACACATGAATGTATGAAATTGGAAGTATAGCAATGCATGATTTGCACTTTCCCAGCCTCACGCGCACTTTTGAGAGAGTTCGTTTGTTTACGGTCTAAACGTTACTTAACAGCGCAGAAAATTCGTAAAATAGTACTGCATAAACAACTGACGAAATATTAATATTTTTCTGATTCACTATTCGAGGAGCTTGTTTCAGTTTCGCTTTGAGCGACGCTAATATGGGGACATTCGTGTTCTGGTATTTTGCACGTTGTATCCAGAATAGTTCAATATCTGCTTTCAAAATGAATATGTCGTACAAACAAACCGCATGATTCAAAGTCCTTTTTGTTTAGTTTCTCGCCGCCATATCTTTTTGTTGGGGAAATTTCTTGGCCTCTTTTCAAGAAATGCGCTATATATTCTTGCGTGGTCATCTTCTGACTCATCACGGTACATCTTTACGTTGGCCTCATACATTTTCAGGACTTCGATTTAATTTTGCGCTTCTATCTTCATAAAGAGATGATATTATAATTGCAGAGTGTTGTTCGCAGGTTTTCTTCTTAAAAATCTTCGAAATAAATCCTTTTGTTCTCCAACTGCAAAAAACAAATTGATCTTCATTGATAAATATGAAATTGTACAATGAAACACCGTATGGTCTATTACCTATCAACTTTCACAAGCTCACGAAACAGTAAGCAACGAAAATATAAAAATCATAAAATGTTATAGTTAACATTGACTCATTTCAGCTTACATATTCAAGACAAGAAGACTTGTGCATTATATATTGCAAATTATATCGAGGAAAAAGAGTTCGTTTTGCATTGCACAAATATTAAAGATTTGCATTTTTTAAGCAAGGATTTTGCTAAGAGGCTTGAACCAAAAGTTAAGATTTTTTCCTTTGAAAAATGCCCCAATTACGCGGAATGCTGTGCAAACTGGTGCTATAGCGTACCATGGATAGGGTCCGAGGGCGAAGCCACAAGCCGCTGGACAATTTTTGTGATTTTTCGAGAAAAAATAGCCATTTTGACACGAGTTGAATCACATTTCGCACGTTTTTAAAGCCATTCGAAAGAACTAAACTGCTAAAATTAAGCCAGTTGAAGAATTAAATTGTTCACCCTCCTTTAGCACGTTTAACTTACAAGTCAAGTCCAAAGCACTCTTAAATGCTAGCATTTTTGGATTAAATTTTCTTTGTGACTTGGCTAAGGGGAGATTGAAGGCTAAAGTCCCCTTAGCCTCCCTGGTTGCGCCACTGAGTGGAAGTAAAACGTGTGGCAGCAAAGAATAGTAATTAGTACTTAGTACCTTACCTCCTGTAACAAAATCCAACAATAAAGGCCAATACAAGAACACCCAAACAGAAAGACGTAGCGATAAGAACGATCATAGCTAAAAAATATATATAGACATTAAGTTTTTGTGGACTTTTGTTACGTTCGGTTTCAGCTACTTTTGTAGTTGTTGTGCATATTTATCCTCCTGTCACCGAAAAGCGTCATACGCTAATTGTTGGACGACCCGCACACTTTTCATTGCGATAATTTCTTCCTGCTTGAAGGAACCCGCACCAGCTTAGGAGTTTCAATGATTCAATTTTCTTGTACATTTCTTTAAATTCTTGTCCACTGAATTTGCTACTTGTTCGAAGCCACCAAGCAGAGATAATCATCGTAAAACGTTTTATCCATGGACGCAACAACGTGACCATGGTGCGGGTTAAACCCAGATCATGCGATCAGGATCGTTGTTAAAACAACGCCTTTGCCTTCTCGGCCAAACATGCTGCCGACGGACGATATTCAAGATGCGATTTCTCTAACAACCAAATTACTGCTCTATAATCACTACTCAATCTGCTCTTAGAAGCATACGAGCATTGAGGCGGGGTCCAGAAATTCGGGGATGAAGGCAAAGAAATTAGGAAAGTTGCGTGCTCTTTCAAGCAAAAGCTGATAAAAATTATGCAGCGCATTAACTACACAAAAGATGTCTTTTTGGGGGAGCCATTATCATAACAAAAATGATATTGTACTGCAAGGGTGTACGCAGGGGTTTGGGGGTTCAAACCCCCCCATTGGTCTATTGACTAAAATGCACAATAAAAAAAATATCACGTTTTTAACACTTCTGAGCCTGTTTTTTTGTAATGACATGGACTCCAAAATGATTCAAAGCAACTTTTGAAACATTTTAAAGTTTCTTGGGGGTGGGGTTAATTTGCCAAAGATAAAACTTACAAATCAGTAACACTTCAAAAAATGGCCAAAATTAGCAAATTTAACCGCTAAAAATGCTTAACATTGGCTTCATAAAAATATGGAAATTGAGTTTCAGGATTAGTTAATTAATCAGTATTAGTTAATTATTAGTCTACTTACATCTCGTTCCATTAGCCCTCCCCCCCTTCCCTAACTGTTTCGCTCTATAAACTACAGAATATAAATTCTTGTGAGTTTTTTCAGATCATGATTTTATGATTTACCGACTTGTAAATTAGAGGACTGTAATGTTACCATTAGCTACCGCCCACATAGCTCACTTATGCGAAAAGACGTACACAGGGGGGTGGGAGTTTAAACCACTCTTCCTATCGATCCGACGTATATCATTCGAAATATCGTCTTATTGCGCAAAACAAACAAGCTCCTTCTTTACTCTTATATCAATACGAAATATTTAATTATAGTAAATAATTTTTTGGTATTTAATGCAACATCGTAAGTGACTAAGTGTAGTACTGAAAATCTGGAATGTCGTGTTATGAGTCACAGTAACTTTCAGTAGCGTAGGCGGGGACTAGAGCCCCCCCCATTGGCCTGTCAAACAAAATGCAGAATAAGAAAAATACCACGTTTTTTGCTCTTCGGAGACTGGTTTTTGCACTGGAATGGACAAAAACGTGATTTAGAGAATCTTTTGAAACATAAATTTTGGGGGGAGGGACTAATTTGTCAAAAATAAAACTCACAAATCAATGAAGACTTCAAAAAATGGCCAAAAACAAGCAATCAAATTTGATCGCTAGTGTAAAAACGCTAAACATAGGTTTCATCAACAAACATATTACAAACTTAGGAATAGGGGGGGGGGGGGGGGGGCTATTCAGTGTTAGGTAGTTACCAATCACTAGTCTCAAATTCTTTTTCCATGAGCCCCCCCCCCCCCAATTATTTTTCTCTATAAAATATAGACGAAATAGACTACTCTGTGTGAGTTTTCTTGAACTATAGAATTTCATGATTTACCATCATGTAAACAAGAGGGCTAAAATTTTATCATTAGCCACCTCCCACATAGCCCATTTATGCAAACAGTTTAATCAGGTTTGCACTACCAATTTCTATGCAACGCTTTAAAAGCAATATTTTTTTATCAAACTAGCTCTAAAATTAGGCTTTTTTTGCAAAAAAATGCAAAATTTTCAAGCGCTGGGGGCTCCGCCCCGCCCCCAAAACAGCCCTCCCCCTATTGTGAATTTCTGACTGTGCGCCTGGCAACTTTGCACTGTTTATAATTATACGCGTTTTCGTAGCTTTGATTTTGAGGAATTTTTTTTTGGTCGTTCAGTTGCAAACCTCATGATGTTAACTATAGATGTATGCCTGATGCTTAATTGTTTTTGTTTGAAAAGTTCTATTTGCATTACGCACTGTGTGACTTTGATTTTATCTTGTGACATTGCAATAAGTTATCTATTCACCAAAGTATAGATCGCGAAAAAAATTTTTGAAGTCACTTTTGAACCCCCCCCCCCATTGAAAAATCCTGCGTACGCCATTGTTGTACTGTATATTCCAACCCTCTAAACAATATTCAGGGGCAGTTCGCGTTTATAGAGCCATATACGACAAAATTTTTTGCGTTAAAAAAATTGCAGGCATTGTAAATCAGAAAGTGTGACCGAAGTCATGCCAGATCGAGCTGCTCTCTCAAAAACATTGTCGTAACTGACCGGAGGCAGGAAAGCCCACGCCCCCAGATGCGGGCCTCTTACTTAGAAACACCTCCACCCCCAGGTGCACGAATTTTTGGAAAAAGTAAACGAAAAAAATTTTCTCTAAGATCGACGGAAAAACACCATATTTTTGGTAAAGACCTTTTTTAGTTTTTCATTTTAATTTCGTCCGATTATGCCCACCTTCTAAAACCTGGCCCCACCAGGCGCAAACCTTTAGTTATACGCCACTGCTCAAAGGCGCTGCAAAAATGCTAAAAATGAAACTGGGTAGAAAACATTAAAGTAGCAAGTAGAAGTCAGCTTATTCATAAAATTTTATGGAAGATGATACCAAAGGTTTTTGAGAAATTAATGAATTAACATAATAAGAAGCACTGCAGACTGCACGTACTTATTACGTTGCTTAAACGTTTTGAATCGCCAGCATCTTGATCTGTTTCGGCCATAGCTAGATTTTCTTGGTGAACATCAGCTAAAATCGGAAAAATTACACATTTTGCAAATTCACAGAAAAGTCATAAAAAACTTAGTTCGCACCGTTTCCAAATTTTCATTGTAAGCTTCGCTACAGCTTTGATTTTACATATTAAAGCAGCAAATTGTACTGATTGAGCTGTTTTCGTATACATATATATATAGACCCTGAATCTCAAATTTGAAAATTGTTACCATTGCCCCTTGACGGTCAAATTCGCACCCGCTGAAAAAAATTATTTCACGATCTAACCGCAATAAGTTAAGCAAAGAGTTATTCATACTGTAATTAAAAATGACATAAGAATTAAATAACTATATATAAGCTTACTTATCGAATTAACGCTGTCCGCTCCGTTGTCGTAACCCTCCATGTATTTCGCAACGACTTTGGCAACTTCTTGAGCGTTGGGGTCAGATATTTCGGTGGTGTTTTTATCAATGTCACGAAAATTATCAGAAAATGAAGGAATGTTCTTTGAAGAAAGCATTTCTTTCAAAATTTTCTTTATTTTGAAATCTGATTCATTGCCATTTTGAAATTCTTTGTATGCTTTTCGATTTGCAACACTACTTTTGAAAGGAATTTCTCCGTTTTTTGCTGCGTTAGCGAGGGACCTACTCTGTTCCGTACTTGTAGTCAATTGATTATGACCAATTGCCAGAGATCGGTCTAATATTTTCGAATGTCTGACATGAAAATGATCCGTGTCCAGTCCAAGTTCATGTTCGCTTTGAGAATTCGTGATTTTTGTTTCGAGGTGTGGCCTACGTTGATCGGATACAGATTGCATCTTTTCTGCAAACAATGACGTAATTCATAATCAAGACAATTTACTGTAAAAAACTCTTAAAAAATTAATCATGCATGCATTATGAACAAAGAAGTACAAGTGAGTGTCTATTTCACCAAAAGATTTTAAGAAAGAAGATACAACAAAAATAAGCAATATTTATCAGCGCATTTTTCATTTACTTTTTTTTAAGGGTTAAAACTACTGTTTGGGTTAGGGTTTGAGTTCGGTTTGGTTTAGGGTTATTCTTGAGTGAGGATTTGAGTTTGAATTAAATTTGAGTCAAAACTGATAAAACAATACTCTCTCATAAAGTAGAATACGTCAATAAAACTTTTGATTTAATTGCACCAAACATTCAACATGCAAAAATTTGAAAAGCTAAAGTATAATAAACGGTGTTTTAGATTGCTCACCCAAATTCATTGACTCACTCAAATTTATTGGCTCCAGAAAATTTCCAGTTGCGTAAAAACAAACAAACAAAGAAGCCGCTTGCGTTAAGTTGCATTTACTGCATTAGTTGGGAGCAACAAATCGACAAGGTTAATCAAATTTTCGTTAATTACATCAGTAGCATGCGATGCAAAATGTTGCTGGTGATGGAACTCGATTAGATGATGACGGCAGCTTACCAGCAACAAATACTGAGTGGCTCGATCTCCTAATGATGACGTCATACGTTTCTGGGGTAGTCACGGTACTAGCGACTGTAGTAGATGGGGTTTGTTTTTCGTTTCTAGCCTTAACTCCGTGATCTAAACAACCCACAATAACAAAAGTTGTTTTACGCTTGAACTACACGATTGGGATAGTCCCTAATGTTATTATAGGTCTGTACCGATTATTATCATTATACCTTGCGACTTTTTGGGTCCGCGGCTTTTTTATGCGACCTGTCGGACACGAGAGATGTTGACGCGGTGGGTTTGGCTGTGAGAAGTTTTGATGCTTGCTCACTTGCTTTTATTTGAAGACGTTTTGACACAAAACTATATCCGGCCGTGTCAAACCTCTCGCGCAAAAAGTCCTGATCAAGACTAGTAATAATCATTGTCACAGATGCAATGCTTTTTTAATTCTGGTTTCTTTGAAATCATGAACTTGCTTTACAGCATAGCTTATATAGATCGTGGCGCTCCAAAAATAACGTACCAGAAATGTATTTCGTGCAGCGAATAGATGACAAGCTAATAAAAATTCAAATTTTATTAGAAAACTTTCTTCTATGAAAATACTTTACCATTCCTCTAGAGACAAATACATCATGAATGACTGATGATATTCAAATTTATAGATTTGTTTTTAAAATATTTTGTCCTACTACTTTTACAACTAACAATATAATTGAATCACGTTTAAAAATAGAAAACTCACACACTGTTGAATAAACAATAAACCACAACAAAATAAACAAACAAACAAACAAACAGAAATCAAACAAAAAGCATCAATCATGACGAAGGTACTTACCATAGCACGGGTTGGCATATAACATATTGTATATTTTTGAACATGTTCTGATTTTCTAAACAAAATAGATAAAAATTTACAAAACTGATAAAAAGAAAATCTAGAGGTTCTTGACATCATCGTTCCATAGCTTTATCTCGTTGTTTTTGTCATAAAAGAAAGCATTATCATCAGACATTGATCGCAATTACGTCACAAAATCTAAATTAAATTTGCTCGTGTTTCTTCTCCGTTACCTGAAGGGATGGCGAAGAAATGAAATCTTATACATATTTCACAAAAAATAAAAAATAAAATAAAATGTAAAAGCAGTTTATTGCCATATTTTGTAACTGCAACGAAAAAAGTGTAATTTTATACGAAAACTATTGAATATAATAACTGCCAAAATCAAACAAACGATATGCATACCTTAATATTGAAATTCCCTTGTAGACGACATTGACATTCTTCACCAAAGTTATTGTTTCTCAAAAAGTCGATATCATTGGCACATTCTTCCATGGTCTCTATGCTTGCAAAGCACTTAGACCCAGTGCTCTAAACATAACAAAAACGTTACACTATCGACTACAATAAATCGTACTGAAATTTTTAAAGAGAACGTGATCCAGAGCATAAAGCAAAGGACATCAAACCACGGAAGTCCAAAAGACTGCTTAGTGCTGGCAAACAATAAAAAAAATAAAAAAACGTACAGCTTTATGACAAAGAATGCAAGCTTCCGGAATTCTAAAGCCCAGACGAAGAAGTGCTACAAATTAATAATATTTTCTATTTTCTTGTGATTAAAATAATTTTACACTGCTTTGCATAAAAGTATAGATTCTTCAGATGAGATAGAAAAAAGTGTAAAAAGAGCTTGTTTGTATCATTCTTTGATACTTTGCTCATTTTGACGCAACTCACAAAAATAATAAAGGATTGGCTTGATGATTATTGTAATCGATATCATAATTTTTTAGAACGTGTAAGACGAAAATTTAAATGATCCCTTTTTTTGCAATACCGAGAAGAATTTTTCTCTAAATCCCAGGTTTTGTTCAAGATGCTAAACTTCGTCACTCTTTATTCCTACCTTTCGAAAAGGTCTATTGGTTTTTATTTGTGTCACTTTTTTGTGTGTTGCAAATGAAAATCAAACAACTTACTGTAGAACATTTTCTTCTTACGCTCCTGTAGGTTGAATAGCAAGTGCTATTTTTTCGGCACTCAGACACAAGCTGGAGACAGGATTTCTTCTCGGTCTTGTTCCGTAGTCTTGCTGAAGCGGTTGCTGAAGGTAAAGCGAGGATAGCCACAAGCACAATAAGTTTAGCGAGAAAGCAGACTCGATCCAACATCGCTCGTCTTTCCATTTTCGATATTTTTCTGAGCGATATTATTCCGAGGTTTGTCTTTTATAAGAAGCTATTTTCGATCAACAAATATAAGTCAGTGCTGTTATGAATAATGGTTTCCTAAAAATGAAATGAAAAGAATATGTAGAAAAGATTTACCAAAGGGTGTCTCGCTACTTTTATTGTGGACATTTCTTTCTTTCCTTTGCAAATATTGTATGTTTACTCTGTCTTTCTGAGTTAATCCTGTGCAAAGCTCGTCTTAAACTTATCTGATTAATTTCCCTTTAATGTACCGGCATCTTGTAAAAGTAAACTAGCAAACCTTTAAAAATTGCCTATTCAATTCCCCGAGCAGCAAAAAGTCTATTCTTTTTCTACAAACTCTAACTGCTTTTGACTGAAATATTTTATCTCTATTTCCAACCAAATATAAACAAGTAACAGCTCTTTTAGGTAATATGCGCTTATTAAATAATTACTCGTAACACATATTGACATAGTTTATCGATCGTATATTATGGGAAAATAAGATTATTCTACTCTATATCGTAAAACCCAACTGCTGATATCTTTTACGTGTACTTTAAGTAAACACTGGTAATGAAAGTCTCTGACTATCCCCTTACCAATTGTGCACTGGGAAATATCTTTTTTTCTAAACTTCGTTAATGCAATGACGTCATTGTGTTGTAAAACGTAGTTTTGCGAGACCCTAAATACTTACGTGTTTTGAGAAAATTTCATAAGCGGAAGGCTTTTTAGCCTAATAGCTCTAAACAATCCAAGCCAATTCTTTATGTTAGGTGGATTATTTACCGTTTTTCCAAGCCACGCGTCATCTTGATCTCTTATTGATGACTACCGTCCAGGCCAATATCTCAATTGACAATGCTCTTGTTACAGTAGATGCTGCTGGCAAAGAATAAAGCTATGCTATAGAGTTTTTTAAGTCTTGTTACTATACTTTTGCACTGTTCAATTCTTTATTTTGAAGTTCATTATGTTCAAGTTTATCTTTCAATTGCGTAAAAATTATAACCCCTTTGGGATAGGCTATTTTATGTTCTTTTTTTTGGCTTACCTGAAAAAAAATTTTTTTTCTTGTGAGGAAAGCTGCTTTTCCAATTCATTCTCTGATTTTATGAGTTTTCCTTTACTTTTTAAAACCGAATATTTCTCTTGTTGATCGAAAAAAAAAATTTTTTTTGATTTTTTTCAAACATCGTGAAAGAATGTTAATTGACAAAAAACAATTAAAAGAAATCATGCGTTTTGTGCCTTTAGCAATGATAACATCTATTTACGTTGAAGGTAATTTTTGATTATAAAAATGACAAAAATCATGTTGATATAAACTAAAATGACATCGAAAAATGTCGTTTTTTGATCTTACAAGTTTGGATATTTTAAAATTTTAAATGAAACGATGCAATTTTATCACGCTTCGCAATAATGAGAAAGTCCCATGTAATTACGAAAAATCTCAATAAATCCTGATTAATCCATTCACTTTGAAATGATGCAGCAAAAAATATTAAAATAATAACCTCTTAACGATATAGAGATATTGCATCTTGAATATTTATATTCCATAGCTACGTCTGCACTATACACTAAAGTTATTTTAGCATTGCTTTAAGTTTGTCTAGCATACCAGTAATTCCGGAATGGATTAGATTTCATAATAATTTTTTGGGGGTATAATAATCCGCCGTTATTTCCGACAGAGTTAAGTTTGTATCGGCATTCAGCAGTAAATGGATGATCATCCATTTATCATCCATTTACAGTATTATTCAATGGCGGTGGAAGTCTGCAGAAATGCTTTCAGTTTGAGTTATTTTAGAGTTTTAACTATACTAGTAGTGGTTTATTCTATTATTGTAATTGTAATTACATTTTATTCATCAAGTTGCCTTGGCCAGGAGACAGCGAAGGGACCTTTCAGTCTTCGAGTCAAGCTGCCACATGCCCACCTGTCTACCACACACGATGGAGGCTTCACACTGTCCCTTTAATTGATGAACGTCAAGCAGGGAAGCTGTTAATACCAATTTTTATAGTTTTTGGTTTGACCTGACCGGGAATCGAACCAAAGTTTACCGCTTCAGTAGCAGACGCTCTATCCACTCGACCACTGATAAGTTCACTTGACCACTGATCAGTAAATTTTGATACAGTTTTGACTTGCAAGCTTCACCCTCAAATCACTTAAAATTGCCGTGATCTCTTTAACACAATTAATGTGCCAGGAATAAGAATCGGTCCGCACTGTACGTAAAATCGTGAACGTACGGGTGTATTTTTGGTTTATTTTAAACAGAAAAAAATACGGGTGTAGAAGAGCATCATTTACTTCATCCACAAAAGTCTGATATTCACTCGTGGCATTGGGGGCATATACCTGCAATAGGCACAATGACCGATCCAATACCTTAAGCTTCAACATACAGACCCGTGATCCCAAAGGAATCCAATCTGACACACAGTCTGACAAACGGGGGCTTTATGCCCAACATACCCCATTACCTCCACAGAAGCTTCCAGTTGTTTGAAATAAGCTAAGTTACGCTCATACGCAAACGATTTTACGCACAGTGTAGACCGGGGCTAAATATTAGTCTTTTTTTTTTCACATCTCATTTCACTGAATTTTTTAATTTTTCGATCACTTTTTATTCGACCGGTTCTGTTGCATTCTCCGATTTATATTTATTTGAATTTTTTTCAATCGTTTTGACTTCATAAATCAATGAAGCTAACTGAATGCCAAATACTGATACTGAGAAGTTTTTGTGAAAACAAAATTAATACAAAAAAATTGAGGCGTTCACAACCAAAATTTGAAAAAATCGAAACCAGCATTCGGCATAGCACATAATGCAAACTATGGCGATGTATCGACTTTTGATTCATTTTCCTCAACTGTGCGTTTTACAAAAGAATCTCACTTCAAAGAACAAGAAATCTTTTGTGAAATTGTATATAATCGCCACGCAAGAAAAGAAAATGTCCAACTGGACCCGTTTAATCATTTTCACCGAACAAAACACAAAAAAATCTTCCAATCTTAAATCAAAAAAGTTTGAAAGAAAATGTGTAAGAACTTTCACAAAATAATTCAACTGAAGTTTTTTTAGTAATTTGAGTAGGTTTGTCGAAATATTTCATTAAGTTGTGTAAAATCTTTGTTAAAGTGAAACTAACCATTTGAATCAAAGTAATGGTGGTAAAATGATGCTTTTGTTCTAAGTTCTTTGTCTTTTTTTTCTGAAACAGAACTAATATTTTCTGCTAGTAAGTTGTTTTTTTCAGTGTAATACAGTAAAACCTTTCCAATGTATTACTGTACGAGTTTGTGTCGTACTTATCTTCACTTTTCATTTGCATGCTCATTATGTAATCACCAGATAAAGGGTGTCCGCAAAGTTTGGACACAAAAGATTAGATTTTTTTCAACATAAGATTCAAAATTATAAATATGTTTTATTTGCGTTGCAAATGATGAAAATCGTACTAAAGATGTTATTTGAATGAAAATTATAGAAAAAATAAAGCTTAAGTGTCAAATTATTTCAACTTAAAGTATGTCCAAAACTTATCTTATGTGGCCAAACTTTACGGATATTTTGGTTTATTTTCCGGGCAAATATTATAATAAACACTTTTTGCTTACCAAAAGTGACTTTTTTGAAACACAAAAAATAGTTGTGCCATGGAATAAAATGTTTTGTTAAACAAAAGTCATTGAACAAAGTAATTATTTAACTCGGCCAAACAGATAAAAAAAAGCTAAAAAATCACTGAATAGCATTGGGTAAATAATTTTGACATATCTTAAAGTGAATCAGGTTTATTCGCTCAACTGGTGAAGCAGAAAACTTTTTTGCCAAGGTTTCGGTAGGCTATGCTTAGGGCATGTACATCTACATCTGTATCCCCCCCAATAATTTGACTCTGGTGAGCATCTGAGCGTAGGTGTTCACTTGAAATCGGGAAAAAAAAGTGTTCTATTTTTGGTGAAGACCTTTTTTTTTGGTCTTTACTTAATATGTTCACCTGAACAAAATCGTGGTCGAGGTTCATCCCCCCAATGTTGAAAATAGGGCAGAATTGGGGTAAAATTGCAAATTATCCCCCCTATGCTCAACAAAGATCGGCACCCCAGTTCGTCAGGGCTAGAATGCGAAGTCAAAAACAAGCGTACGATAAATTATAAACAGTATCCAGAGTCATAGGGGCACAATCAAACCTTTGCTTAACAGCCTTAGACACACTGTTTCGGAATTGACTCTCGTCTTTCATTCCTCGTTATAGTATAGCTTGGAAAAAAGGCGATAAATGATTTCTCAGTACGATAAATGATTTTCTCATGTATCGTTTCTCATTTCTCATTTTCCTGGTGACAACAATTGCGATATCTTTGAATGGTTGAATACATAAAAACAAACAAACTTGGAGAGACTGATTGTTCTTTACAAGAGTAAACCGGAATACCAAAATAGAACTATCTATGGTTTACGAGCAGGTGTACAAAATAACATGTTTTATTGAAGAATTTGTCACATTTAAGTGACGCCATTAAAAACTTTATCATCAGGTTTTCCTGACACTATCGTTTTGCAGCTGTGTGCACGGAAGAAATCGCATTAATTTTATTACCCATGTTGTCGACTTCCGTAATTTGATAATTTTACAATCATAACTTTCAAATTGTAGTCATTGGAATGCTCACATATCTCAGGATTTTAGATAATTATTACAGCAATCTTTGAAAAAAAAAATAGAAAGCAAGTCGGCATTAACTAATAAGGCCAAGCCTCAAGCGCCAAATCAAGATTTTGCTAAGGGGGGAGGGAGCTTACACTCAAAGCTAAAATTTGTCTGCGTAACAGGCCCCCAGAAACCAAAGGTAATGGAGGTCGAAGGGCTTTGCCCCCGGCCGTGGGGAAATTTTTGTAACTTTTCGGAGAAAAATAGCCATTTTAAAGCTATATTTGAATGACAAGCGGGTGCGGATTCGTCCAAAGGATAGCGTCACCGACGCCTTCTCGTGATAGAAAGATAAAGATGCATCAATAAATCATTTGATACAACTAACTGCTAAGATTCGGGAACTTTTTGACAGCATTGATTCACTCAGCCTCTTTTTTTGCATACTGGTGAAATCCAAAACACGTTTAAAAGCTAGCAGATTTGGCTAATTTTTTTAAGTGACTAGACTATAACTATAAAATCACAGTAATGGATACTTGCTGTGATTTTATAGTCTAGTTACTATGAGTTTATAGTTATATTTTGCTCTGATTTTACTTTGTATATCATCGAGTACTGTTTCAGAAGATTGACTATCAACAATTTTCTAAGTCACTAGGTCAAGTGGGAGAGAACTTCAGCCTCCGTAGCCCCACCCTAGTTGCACCAGTTTGTATTTTTTTGTTTTTTCTATTAGAATATTTTTTGCAAAACGCCCTTTAATGAAATTTCGGAACAACCTGTGAAGTCTCCGAATATGGAGAAATTAAAAAAAATCTGATAGACAAAACCGAGCAGTTGTCGAGTGGATAGAGCGTCTGCTACTGAAGCGGTAGACTCGGGTTCGATTTTCCGTCGCGTCAAACCTGTACCCCGAGTGTTACCATTTTGGGGTGACACCATATTATGATGTGAAATTATAACTCCACGGATTTGTGATGGTACCTTTCTTTCTTTCACTTTGCTTGGTCCCTATCCTCATTTAGACCGAAAACCCACTGATTTTGCGGCGAAGACCTTTTTTTTTTTGTATTATACTTTCGGACCGAATACACCGAATACCCATTCAAAAACCTTTTTTTTTTCTTTTGGTTTTCAGCTATTTTTGGGACCGAAAAAGGGTGCCACCACAAAATCCCGCCCCGGGTGCCACCATCCTTAGCAACGCCACTGGGTCAAACCAAAGACTATAAAATTGGTATTCACAGCTTCCCTGCTTGACGTTCAGCAATTATTATTAAAGGGACAGTGTGAAGCCTCCACCGTGTGTGATAGACAGATGGGCATGTGGCAGCTTGACTCGAAGACCGAAAGGTCCCTTCGCTGTCTCCTGGTAAAGGCAACTTGGTGAATAAAATCTAATTACAAATACAATTTCAAAATTTTGGCCAAGTGTTTCAACATTGGCTTCATCTCCATGTCAATTTCTATACTTTAACAACAATATTGATGATTTACAGCTTGTGGCTAATGATTGTTAGGTAGTAGTTGAAACTAAAAACGTTGCCATCATTTTTTGTCAATGGCCCATATCGTGGGGTTTCAAAATATGATGTCAAGATGTATTAAATAACACCTTTTCGTCTTGACTCGTTCATATCTGAATAATCCAGGTTCATAATCTCTTGTCATATTTTATCTTGACAACAAGTATAAAAAATCTTAGGCTCTCGTACAATTTAGATTTAAATTTTACGGAAGCTAAGTAGTTTTGTTGCCAACAAGGGATAAATCTGCGACTAAAATACACCAACTGACACATTTCAGTTGTCAAAATTTTAATCTTTTTTGTTATATCGGTATGCAAGACATATCGTTTGACATCCAAATTAAGTGAATTTGAACAAAATCTATTTTCGTCTTGCTTACTGTAGATCTCAAACATATTCCATACTCTAGCAACAAAACTGATCTAAGTAAACAAAAAAAAACTAAGTAACATTTGATTATTTTTTCCTCAATTAGGAATTTTCATTTTTCGATTAGAATAACGAATATTGTACATAAGCTAATGCTGAAATCTATGATTAGTCTAGATTGTGCAAGCATGCTTTAACTCTTAAGTTATATCAAAGTCGCATCCAAAGCTTTTAGCAAATTTGAACCGTCAAGGTAAGAGAATCTTAATCATACCACTCGATTAATTTATTATGGTTGTTTTTTGTGCAGCTTCTATTTTTATTCATTCTATCATTTATTTTGCGGAGTTTCAATTTTTGTTCGTGCTTTTTCCAGAAGTATAATTTCTATTGAGAGAAATACGCTGTGTGGCAGCAGGATAGCTAATGTTTCTCTGAGGTTGAAACTCCAAAACTAAACTTCATCGAAGTAATGATGGAAGCGTTCAATCAGAATGCTTTATTTGCTCTAGTTTATTTTTGATATTAATAGCAGTAAGAAAAACAATAAATGTTTAACCATAAGACATCAGATGATTGTAGAAATAGGGAATTCTTTTCGGCGTTTGTAACATTGTACATTACAGTACCATGCACAAAGATGAACGGTGGTCCCAATAAAAAGTCCATGTCAGTGCATGATTTTGTCATTGACAGTTGTCACAGCGATGTAGTGACGACACAGTGACGTCAATTTTTCATAAATTTAGTTCAATTGAAATTTTTTAGCTCCCCAGATAAGAGAATTTAAAAGTTGGACCTAAATAAGCAATAAAATTTGTGCAGGGCCAAAAAATATAATTAGTTTTCACTAAATACGATTGAAAGTTAAAATACTAAAAGTATAGTTTCCTCTGTAAAGTAAAAATCACGAAATGGAGCTCGAATTACAATAGACTATTATTTGCAGGCGGAATAAAAGCCCACATGCTACAATATCAATACTTGTTGTGATTTCAATTAGAATGGAACCCGTTATTTTGTTTGTGCAACTTTTTTCTAACCAACTTGATTGCCTTTAACAAGTTTTGATGCAGCAGTGCGTTATACTCAAATTAAGCAAGCGAACACTTTGCTTTGTTATGCTTCAAAGGCAGGATCTAGTTTTTGACTTAAATCAGTTTAATTTAGTTTCGTTTAAGCCAACATTTTTTCCAAAAGTTTAATTAATTACGGTTCATTATTTTAAGTTGCTAAGAGTTTCTAATTATTTTCAACAACGAATATTTCAATTGGCTCAAGATTTTGAAAGCAATACAAGAGAAGTTATTGTAATTTCATTTTATTAAAGATTGGTATTTCAGCTGTAGTAGCCAGGAAGCAATCATGTTCTCCCGACTCTACAAATTCGTGACCTTGAAGTGGTTCTCTTGACGCCATATGTTTTAGGTGTACAAAATAATTAATTATTGTAGAAGCAAAATAATCCGTTCTGCAAAATACGAACGCAAAACAATATAAATAATATAAAACAAACTTAGAATTCATTCACACAGTGCAAGCAAATCATGAAGAAGTAACAGCAACAAAATTAAATAAATTATCGACCTAAAACTGTAGGTAGATTAGAATTAAAAACAGTGAAAGAAATTAAATGGCGTAGTATAATTCAAAAAAAAAAAAAAATAATAGTAGACATTTAATGAACGCAAAATTTTCGAAGCCTAAATACTGCAATATAGAAAGGCAGTGATATATTCTAAAACAAAAAGAAAAACAACAAAACAAAAAAAAGTTTGCAGTCCTAATTAATGAATTTTGGAGTAGGTCACAGAACAGGTTAATTTGTTCTTGATTAAACAGCTACGAACAAAAAAATATAAACAATTTACTGCAGATATCTGACATAAAAACTTTAACTGAATCTCCAATTGCTCTTTTTTGGAGGGAGAGGGAGAGGTGCTTTCCTCTCGAAGTCTTTGATGTTTCAAACCTCTGCTCCTACAGGCCGATGACCTCTTGATTTTAGTCAAAAAATCAGTCGTTCTTATTCTTTGCTGTCGTCAGTTGCCTTGTTGTTTTTGTTTTTCTTGAAAGTTATGAGCGAGTATATCGGCGTTTTCTTCATACCAGCTGCTTTGACGTAGCCTGAATGCCGTTTTCTAGATAAAAAAAAAAAAAACAGAAAGAAAAAAATATTACAGTTATGACGATATAGACGCGTCAAAAAGTTGCTGTTGACAAAATTAACTTTATAAATCTTGCAAAAAAACTATTTATGACAAAACGATTTAAAATTTTTGTTTTCGGAATCATAATTCTTGACATAACTTTTAGATATTTTAAAAGCTTTTTTTTTCAATTTTGCGCGAGATTATATGCCCGTTAATGTCCTACTGTATATAATCTAAAGTAATGAAAGACAAATCATATTACTTCAAATAATACTGTAAGTCACGTAATTGTTTAATATGAAAACAAAACAGTTGCAATTATCAAAAGCTTGATAATCAAAAATTGCAAAAACACGATGTCGATATTCATATTGTGCACAACGCTGGACAGCGCTGTTTCGAGCTGTTTAGCTCTCATCGGCAGCCCTCAGCTATCTTTTCAAAGGTATTCCCAGCTGAACAAACATCTTGGCCTTACTGGCAAACCTTATTGGCTTGCCCAGAGGCAGATGGTTTAGTAGGGAATAAACGATTTTTTCACTTGTGGTACTTTAGAAACAAGTGAAAAAGTCGCTGGATCCTTGAAGTAAGGACAGCCATAGACTATCCCTACTACAAGGATTCCCCTCTGCGTGACCACGGAAATCAAAACTGCACTATCTTGATGTCCTTCATGGTCGACTCCTGGGAAGCCTTGTCAACTTCCACTGGCAGTTAGGTGGCTATAACAACCACGTGATCAATATATTGATCAATTTCAGAAACGTCGAAACATGTCAAACCCAAGTTTTTGAAATGTCCAATTATTCCTGTTGCATAACTTAAATTTTTTGAAGTCATTTAAAAAAGAAAATGTTTTTTTCGTATGTATTTGAGCATTTTTTCATCAATGCATACATATTTTCATGTGCAAGTGACTTCAAAGGAATCAAATTGATAACCAGTGTCAAAATCAATAGAGAATTTGTAATCTGTCAATTTACTGACCTTTTGCAATAAATAAAAACTCCAAATGACATTGTTAAAATAACAAACAAGAACACTCCTCCAGTAATCAACAGTTTTCCTGTAAAAACAACCTTCGTTTTAAACGTTGCACATTGGGTTATATAAGCTATGACGTCATATCGTGACGTAAGAGAGCGCTGTTGACTAAACATGAGTTATCATATTTTATCCCAAATGTCACTATTATTTAGTGTTTCCTAAAGGCGTTCTGTAACTTTTTGTGCACTTGGCACTGGCATACTGGTATATCATCATTTTTATTCATTGCCTAGTTGCGTAAATCGACTACCGCAGCTCAAACTGTATTAATCATTTCTGAGTAACTTATAGTGTTGTTCTTTTTAACTGCAAAAACATGTTTTTATCCGGGCTCGAAGAGTTATCTACAATTTATATGATTCTAGTGGGGCATAAAGATTATGCCAATCTTCAAAACCTAATCTTGCAAAAGACGCAAATAGACAATGCATTGAAAAGAAGATAAAACCTTTTAATTATATCTTGAAAGTTATTTTATTATTTATCAATGGTTTCCAACGCTATTCACAAAATGAAAAAAGCCTACTTGAGACCTAAATTTGAAAAGCTTTTACCCCAACTATATATACTGGTAGTTTAGGTGAGCAATATCTGACAATGATAATTGCTTTTTTATCGTATCCTCGATAAATCTATTCAAGATTATCTCGTAGTTTTTACTACTAACGAATAAATAGGATTGAGTCCCAAACGGAGTTGTGAACGGGCTGACTATTTTAGGCCCGAACCCAGCCCGAACCCAAAAATTTATTTGAAGCGCAAATCATTCCCGAAAAAACCCCGAAAGTTACGTTAGGCCTGAAAAACGTAAGGGTTATTGCCAAGATATTTTGATTATATTTTTGTGTACCAAAGACAAAAAGCAAGTCTCAGGCCCGAATTAAGCCCGTAATTTTGTCAACTCTAGGCCCGAACCCGGCCCGAAAAGCCCGGCCCGACTTACATCTCTGGTCCCTAAAACGTTTCTCATCAAAATTACTTTAAAAAAAGTATATTTCGGCTTGAAACCAGATTTTTTTCAGGACTGAGATGTTGATTCTACAATCTACATCATCATGAACTTATCATCTCGAACACAGCTCTCACCAGTTTTCTTTACGATGAACAAACACAGGATCAATTTGAAATATTTCCTGAATTTCGGGGATAAAATTCTTACCTGAACAAGACAGCTGCTGTCCTGAAGAATTTACTGTTTCTTTTTGAGTGCTCATCTGGGAAGAAGCTAAAAGAAATACGTAATGCTTACGTATTATAGTATGAAATTTTTACTTAATATTTAATCACTATAGCTGGAACTCAAATGTTAAGCGTTCAAGTTTAAATTCGGCCTATTTTCAGTAAATGTTTATATACTTGCTGAAAACTTAGTTAAATAGGAATAGTTCAGGGGGTAGGCAGGATATTGTGATGGGGAGGGAGGGAGCATTCTTCCGAAATGATTGTGAAAACCAAATACAAAATTAAAAAAGTCTTCGTCTTCAGAGAAACAGTAGTTTTCATCTGTTTTATGCCCTATATTCGAGTTTCATCTGTTGTATGCGTCGCCTGTACTGTTTACCGGTCTACTTCCAAAAAAGGAAGGCATCGCTAATTTTTAGTGACAAAACCCATACAATACAGGGTTTTTACCCACCAAAGAGGTAGCATGACTCAATGCTCCCCTGTCTTACCCTACTGCTACTGTTGGCATGGTTCTTTTTCTTTCAAGAGCAGTGGCGATGGATTCGGCGACATCATTTGTTGGCTGAGCTGCGATTGCAAGGTTAGTATAACATTGATATTCAGTTGAAAGCTTTTAATGCTGAAAAGGTGGATCCTGGTTTTATTCTGAGTCAGGTTGAACCGAAAGCTAAAATTGGTTCCCACAGTTTCCCTTTGAGTCGTTCAGCTTATTAGTTGCATTCTGTTGAGTTGATATTAAATTAATTTGTCCAGTAGAAATATTGGACGGATCATCACTTACAAATATGACGCTTGTGTGAAAATTTAACATATGTTGTTCTGGCTACACCAGCTGTAGTTGTGTCTGCTTCAGTTTGCTTTCCTGAAACAAAATTAGACAACTAAATTAAAAGGATTTTTCAAACATTAGGGTCCTGTTGTTGACTATTTAAGTTTTAAGGTTAGATTCGGAGTGGCTCGAATATCAGTGCGGAGTAACATTTTCAATTTTCTATCGTAATTTACAGTTGGCTCCGTGATTTATCATCATAAAATTGCCAAAATTGTTTGAAAAAATATTGGTAAGTAAGGATACTTCTAATTTCCAAAAAATTACTTTAGAATATTATAAGCAAAAAGAAATCTTGATCAAAACGTAAAAGTACTCCGCATTTTCAAGATAAAACCCTCTAATTAAGAATAGAATTTTTTTCAATATATTGAAGTCGTTTTTAACGTATTTTCATGTTTCGCAAAAATTAATTTCGATAACGCTTTACGGACCCAACACTTCCAAATAGTTATTTTAGCAAAAGATCAGTTTGCGAAAATTTGCAGTTTGCAAAAAAGATGAACGATGTATAAGCTACATACCTGCTGCTTCCAGCATGTGTAGCTGCCCTGGTGTTAAAACGGATTCAGTTACAAAACTTGAGGTATGGCTGATGGTGGACGTCGCTAGTTGATTACGAAGTTTTCTCAAATTTAGCCCTTTATCTGAGAATCAAACAAAGCATTTTCAGAATTTTTTTACTATACCGCTACAAACTTATCTTTGCCCTCAACCTTGAGGTTTTATTTCCATTTAAAAATTTCAATTTAGTGTAAAATTATTTTAATTTTCTTGCCGGTGTACGTACAAATTCCTACATGAATAAAATATATCGTTCTGCTGTATGTTTTGAGATTACTAAGCTTACTACTGTACATATATGATATAGTTAGCATAGTTGGTAGAATAACATTAACAACGTTACTGCATGCGTGAAATGCTGTGCATTACTGAGAATAATAGAGTTATGCATGTGATAGCCTTGCAAATTTTAGAAAAAAAGTTATATAGACTCTGTTGCATATGCTTACCATAGCAAGGATTCCTGTGAACGACATTGAAAATGTTAAAGCAGTTCGATAGTTTCTGAAAACATAAATTATATCATTTATAATATCTCTGGACTCCACCAGCTTTAGACTTTATTAATGCATTTTAAAAGTATTTCTAAAGGTTTAAGATATAGCAATATATACTCTCGTTTTAAAGCGAAATTTTTGTTCTAGTGTATAATTACTGCTAACAACACGTTTTTGAAAATCACAGACCTCTGAGGCCTGCTCTATTAATTGATATCAAGTGTATAAACATTGGCTTTACTTTATAATATTGAAAAACAAAAGGATATAGGCAGCAATCAATGAAAGTTATACTTAACTAAAACTTGGAGAAAATTTTCGGTTCTTGTATATTGAAGTCAAAAAGGTTGTTAAGCTAGTAAGAAACAAAATGTACATGCAAAATCTTTCAAACACTTTAGTAAACTTACAGCAGTGGTTGAAAACTCATGACGAGAGCAAGAACATATTCGATCTGATTTATTTGAAAATGCAACCAGCCAAACTGTTTCTAAATCCTCGACACAATTATCAATCTCATCAATTTCTGCCACGCACCTTCCGTTACTTTCCTGAACAAACATAATTCTGGTTAGTAATTTTATTGCACTTAGTATTCAAGTTTAAAAGTTAAATTGATTCATTATAGCATGAGGCCTTTACGAATCAGCAGTTCGGATTGGAGTCAAACTGCGATCTTTCGAGTCAAAATTCGATTCTACACCCCCACTACGTCATGTGCAAGAGCAAAGTTGTAAGTCGGGCGGGGCTTTTCGGGTCGGGGCAGTTCGGGCTTAAGATTGACGAAATGCCGGGCTTGAAATACATATTGTTTTTTGTTTTAGACTTTTGGGCGCTATAAAGCGCAATTAAAATAAATTTGGAACACTGAACAACGACTAGGTTTAAGCACCATTACTATTATTACCGCACCATTATTATTATTGCGGCACAACTGATCAACAGAAAATAGTTTTAATTTAACGGCATGCGAGCAATAATGCTCGCATTTTTAGACGTAGCTTAACATTCGGGCTTTTTTGGGCCTGATTTTGGCTCCAATCACTTTTTGGGTTCGGGCCGGGTTGGGGCCGGGTTGGGGCCTGTGCTTGATACCAACCAGTTGATCGAGCGGTAACCCTTTCGTCTCTGGAGCTAGAGGTCTACGGTTCAAATCTCAGGCCGGTCAAATCAGACACAGCCACCGTTGCAAGACTTCTTCAAAAGGAGCTGTGTTGCCCACAAGCGCAATGGCGCGAAGCAGGACCCCGCAAACTCGTCAGACTCTTTGGCGTAATACAGCGAGTTTAATGAAAAATTTGATTTGATATAAATACTTCTCAACTGTAAAATGCAATAATTGCTCGAGAAGAGTGACACGTCGCTGGAGTTAAGACTGGAAAGGTAACTCTTTGTCTGAATTGACTCACCAAGAGATTGAATCTAGGCCTTTTGTTCGAGGATCTAGCTCGCACTATAATGTCCAGAGATTTTTAAAAAATATTACTGAATATCATTTGAAAACGAAATATTGTACCGTAATGTTAATAGATTAGAAACATAGCAACTACTAAACGATTTTAAAAACGTTTGTCAGATATACAGGTTAGAATTAACATTTTGCTTTTCAAAATGATAAGTTAACTGCTACATTAATTATTTATGTAAACAATTCTTTTGTAGCGTTACGGTTACACGCAACCAATGCTTCTCAAAATTCCCGCCAATTTGACATTTTTGTTGATTGGGAGACAATTTCGAAGGGCAAATTTCAAAGCAGAGCGATGATTTTAAAAGGCATGATATGTGCAACTAAATCCTATGATTTTTAATGCAAACACCCACTTGTCAACAGCTAATGATATTTTCACAGGAACAAAGCTTGCGTTGTTAAAACTAAAGCTGGTTTTGTAGGGTTGCCATACGTCGCGATTTTGCCGGAACATCCCCGTTTTCGAGGCCTTATTTCGACATCCCGCCCGGCTGGCCTTTTTGCCTCGGAATACTTGACTGATCCGAAAATGTGTGATATTTCACCGCAGGACTCCTTGATGCGAATTCTTGAGGTAAATAAAACACCTTTTTTGTCTTCAAGTCAAATTCGCTGAAAATTTTGTTTTTCCTGTCCTGAGGTAAAAACTTTTTTTCTTCTGAACCTCACTTTAAATCCGCGAAAATTTGGGGTTTTCTAATCCTGTTCCTTTGCGGTGAGTGCAAGTAACAACGCCTTTGTCCTGCTAAACAAGCGCAATCAAAAGGCTGTTGCTTGTTCTAAAGAGAAATAAGTGGTAAATGTCTTTCCCAAGAACACGTGACCAGCTCTGGATTCTAATTAAAAGCCTGTAACTAAATTATTTCTATTTCAAAACAAAATATGTTGAGAGGTACGTGAGACCAGTATAGTTTCATCATCTGATCAGTTACCCACCAAAATTAAGAGTACACTTTTAAAACGTTCGAAACGGCACAATTTGCTTTGCGGTCGGATTAAACCAACGATTTTCAAATAATATGGAGTCCTACTCCAACCTTACTGTGACAGGTACCATCGTACTCGTAGAGACAGCTACATCCGAAGACCGAAAATTCGTTTTGCTGTTTATTGGCTACAAACCTAGCAAGCGAAGATTGTGTTAGAACTTACCGCGCATTTTTTCATGACATTCCTTAGTGCTCTTTTACAAGTCGCGTTGCTTCTGCATTGATTTCTATTTTCAATACAATTTTGGTTATCTTCACTGCGCTTTGTGCGGAAAAACGGTCGTTCACCGATAGCATTGGATGAAACGTTGTGAACAACACAGATCCATAAACAAAAGGCAATGGCCATTAGACAGCGATAAGTTAAAACTGCCATTATTTATCCTACAAAATTCCTTCGTTTGACTTCAAAATCTGCACTAAAAAGTTTTTTAAATAAGCATTGATACTAACTTGATCTTTTTAAATTTTTAAAATTGAGCTTTAGAATAAACTAATTTCACATAATAATCATAACTTTTTTAATTTCAAGAAAAAAAAAATAATCACATTCAATCATAAAACAGCGTTTATAAACTGCGGATTCATTTTTTCAATATAATTAGTATTTCAATGGTTTCAATATTGGAAATTCAACTAAATTTTTTCTATCTCCCATCAAAAGCAATATCAGAATTTCGAATTGTCGTGATAGGGTAATACGAAATTGAATACAATGTACAAAAAATAACATTGAACACCTGGTTATCGTGTCAAACTAACACAATTCAAATGACACTATTACATAAATGCTTATAAAAACAAAGGATAACTTCGAATCGATTTGGCTGTTGTAGAACATAACATTGGTTAGAACTGTCTACTTCACAGTGTGCATTTTATCCAACTACAGTTGTCCCATGTGGACAATTATAAGTTAGCGAAAAATAACCTGCTTTTCAAATTTATTTTTTTGCACACAGTTTACACCAGTGGCGTCGCTAGCCGGATGTCACCATTTTGGGGTGACACTATTTGGGGTGACACCATATTATGATGTGAAACCATAACTCCAACGATTTGTGGTGAGTATCTTTCTTTTTTCTCTTTGTTTGGTCGTCCCTACCCTCATTTGGACCGAAAACCCACTGATTTTGCGACGAAGACCTTTTTTTTTTTTTTTTTTTTTTGGTTTTCACCTATTTTTGGACCGAAAAAGGGTGCCACCACGAAATCCCGCCCCGGGTGCCACCATCCTTAGCAACGCCACAGGTTTACACACCATCAGTTCACAAAGATAAAACAGCTTAAACTATTGTGTTAGTGCAGAGAAATTAGAGGATTAAACGTTTAAGTGTACTAAATCATGCGTATCATACCCTAGAGAATAGCAAACTAACACGCAGTGTTTTTCTATGAAATGTTAAGCTGAATCAGTGGTGCAACCAGGTCACTTAAAAAACCAAAATACAAGCGCTTTAACGTGTTTTCGACTTCACCTGTAACTATAAGGGGGGGCTGAAGAAACTGGGAAATTGAATATTTGCAAACAACTTCCGATTCTAGTAATTCTGTATTTTAGTTCTTTTAAATGGCTCTAAAAACGTGTGGAATCTGATCCAAATGGCTTCAAAATGACCATTTTTTTCCAAAAAATCACAAAATTTGGCCAGCGGCTGGGAGCTTCGCCAAAACCCCCGTCTGTGATACGCTTAGTTGCACTAGTTTGCTCAGCACATCATTTTAGTATAAGACATTCTTTGAAAAAAAAATTTTAACTTTGTGTTTAAGCCCCTCTTTTAGCAAAAGCCTGGTTGCGCGCCTGAGTTGAACAGTGGAGCCAAAAACGAAATTGAGTCTTTTTTCGTATGAAATTCGCAGAGTTTCGCTAAATTTACGGAATTGATAGAAGCTAGAGTTTTTCAGTTTGAGAAATATTTTTATGGCACGTGTCTGCAACAATACATTTATGGTAATAATCGTATTAGTCAAATACTTAAAGGGGGTGAAGCATCCAACCAATTCCAGTAGTTTTCAATAACTAAAATCCAAACATAATTTTTTGAAATTGCTTTTCTAATTGTGAGGCTGCCGTTGTAAAACATTCAGCAAATATAAAGACATATTGTACTTGTTGAATATCTTTGCAACAACAACCCCAAAATGAGAACAAAAATTTCAAAAATTTTATTTCGATTTTAGCGGTGGAAAACTTCTGAAATTGACTGAATACTTCACCCCCTTTAAACAAAAATTTCTGTTTCAGGTCAAATTGTTATCTGCTCTCGAAATGCAGTTCTGTGCTACTAAATTTCATTATGCGATTTTTGATTTACATCTGGGTTCATCTTTCACTTCCACCGACGATTTAAATAACGCTCAACTCAATCCGAAATCCATTTAAACTCTTGCTCTTGGCTATTTAATCCAATTTCGGTTCGCTCAATCGACTTTTTCCAGTGCGTACAAGTACACCGACAACTAATACGCCCACCATCTGCGTGCAACAACTAAATATGGTACGTACTTGAAATAGGCTACATTCTAGAGGTCACGGTATCATGCAATAGTAATTACCCGTTCTATCTCAAACGCATGCTGGCATATGTGTATGTTTACCTAATGGGTAGAAGGTGGGATCTAAATTATTGTAAAGTAAAACGACCGTAGTAAAAATAGGATTTGCTGTCATGAAAGCACTTACATTGTTACAGGTTCTTTGCACGAAATGTACTTAAAACTCAAATTCATCCGATTTTTTTAGCCGCGTTTGAGCTTCGTAATCGGATAATTTTTTTTTGCAGTGCAAATGCGCTTTCTGTAAATATAGCTCTGCAAATTAAAACATTGTAAATAGAACACAAAAAATTAAAATTTTTGCGGCTTTTTCAAGCTTATCTTGTCCTTGAACTGCGTCAGATAAAGGTTGCATTAATTATTGATTAGGCGTTACCTGTAAAAGAAATCTTGAGACATTTTATATCAGAAAGCTTGATTGACATTAAAGGGACCCAAAAATAATTTCCCAAGCTGTTGACGCAGGGCATTTATCCACCATGTTATTCGAAAACGGTCGATTTTTTACAATGACGTCTGTTTTGCAATAGTCAATCTTTTTAGTGTAGGCATTAGTTACAAAGAAGATAAACGTATAAAAATACAACTCGGAAAATATGGATCATTCAAATGTAAATTAATGCCAATTTACATGAATAGTACAGCTCCAATTTCAGTTTTTTTTTTTTTTGTATCTCAGTTCAAAAACGCAACCGTGCCAATTTATATCTAAAGGGGGCTTCAAATAAATTATAAATAAATTTCTCAGACTTGCTCAAAAAGTGAACTTATTATGGCACACTGTAAATTTCTTAGTAGCTGAAATATTATTTTGAAGACATTACACAAAATCCCCTCACTCCATTTCGCGTATTACCGTATTAATACTAATAGCGAATTTGTATTCCAAATTGTATTGTAATTCTATTCGCTGTTTATCAAAACCTTTTTCGTAAATCAAGATGTTATACCAGTGGTTCTCAACCGCGGCTCTTAACTATTCTTTCTGCGGCTCCATTACCCCTTTGAAAATTAATCATTTTTAATTTCAAATGTTTTGCACTGTTTATGCAAACTATATTGAACCATTATTCATCTCAATAGTAAAACAACATTATTCAAGCAATAAATTTAGTCATATTTCTTCCTACTTGGTTGTCAATAGGCCTATCTCTTTTGCCAACTTGTAGTCGAGGACAATATTGCACAGTGTTCTACTTGGGAGCTATATTGAATCATAATGGTAGCATTAGCTTGATTTCTTAATTTAGAATCCATTTCCGATTGAGAGTTCCATTCTGATTTATACAGAAAGGAAGGGAGCCCTACCCGGTACTTTGTTGGGTTGTACGACTAACGTTGCCAAATATTGAAAGGCTAATGCAGTGGTAAGAATGAAAGGGTGTCTAAGGGGACTGACAACCTCCCTTTAGTCAAAAGCACTTATAAATTTACTGCCAGTATGCATGCTTTAAACGTATTTTCAACTTTAACAGAAACTAAGGGCGCTGAAAAGGCTACTGAGTAATTTAATTCTATCAAAGAGGCTTCCAAATCTCACCAATTACTTCTTTCGAATGGCTCTACAAACGTCTCAAGTGTCATCTAAATTGTGTTAAAATGGCTACTTTATCCAAAAACTGCAAAAATCGCCCACCGGCTGGAAGCTCTGCCCCAATACCCCTGTCTTTGTGACAGAGGCGTTGCTAGGGATGGTGGCACCCGGGGCGGAATTACGTGGTGCCACCCTTTTTCGGTCCAAAAATAGGTGAAGACAAAAAAACAAGGTCTTCGCCGTAAAACTTGTTAGTTTTTGGTCCAAATGAAGTTGAACAAAATGAAAAAGCAAGGTCACAAATCAGTGAAGTTATGGTTTTAAATCATAATATGGTTTCACCCCAAAATGGTGTCACCTGGGGCGGGCTGCCCCCCTAGCGACGTCACTGCTTTATGAAACGTAGGCAAAATTTTAGCTTTGAGTTCAAGTCTTTCCCTAATTAAAATCCCATTACTCGCCTTTTATCCTAAAAATCAAACAAATCGCCCAGCTCCCTCGGCCCTTTCTTAGCTAAAAACCGCTACACTACTTTCATCCAAAAATCACAAAAATCGCCCAGCAGCTGGGGGTTCTGCCCCCAGACCCACGTCCAGTAGCGTAGCCAGGGGGGGCGGGGGGGGGGGGGGCTATAGCCCCCCTCCCATTGGCATGTCGTCCAAAATGCAGAGTAGGAAAAACACTACGTTTTTAGCACTTTTGAGACTGTTTTATGCACAGGATTGGACTAAATAGTGATTTAAAACATCTTTTGAAACATATATTCAGGGGGGGCTAATTTGTCAAAAATAAAACTAACAAATAAATGAAAATTTTGAAAAATGGCAAGAAATAAGCAATCAAATTTGATCGCAAGTGTAAAAATGCTAAACATAGGTGTCATCAACAAATATACTATAAACTAAGGAATAGGGGGGCTATTCAGTATTAGTTAGTTTCTCTCAAATCTCTTTTCATTAGCCCCCCACCCCCCAATTATTCTTCTCTATAAACTGTATACGAAATAGATTACTCCGAGTTAGTTTTATTGAACTATTCGATTTTATAATTTACCAGCATCTAAACAAGAGAAATAACATTTTATCATTGGTCACCTCCCAAATAGCCCATTTATGCCACCAGTTTAATCATGTTTGCACTGCCAATTTCTAAGCCACGTTTTAAAAGCATTATTTTTTAATCAAAATAGGCCTAAAATTGAGTTATTTTTGCAAAAAAATGCAAAATTTTCGAGCGCTGGGGGCTCCGCCCCCAGACCCCCGTGCCTCCGGCGGCTGGAAACTACGCCCCCAGACCCCAAAAACAGCCCCCCATTGCGAATTTCTGGCTACGCGCCTGCTCACGTCAGTGTGAAACACAGACAAATTTTAGCTTTGAGTTCAAGTCCACTTCTTAGTAAAATCCAGCTGTACGCGCCTAGGCTAATGCTGTAGTACAGATCTTTGTTTCTTTATGATTTTGTAATATTTTATTTTTTAGCTTAGTACAGTGCCCTGATGATGCCAGCTATTACGGGCAGGTAAAATGTTGCTGTAAATTAAAATCCTGCGCCAGTTGAGCAAAGCTAATTGAAAATTTTTGGTTGTTTAATTGCGGTCCTTGCAACTTTGAGATATGAAATTTGGCTCTGGAATTAAAAAAGGTTGAAAACCATTGTCTTGTACAATTCCTAGCCAGCATGAAAAGAGGAAAAAACTCAGAAACCAAAGTAGAGTCAGAGACGCCAAAAATCGATAGTGATTAGTAATTCACCGCACTGTTCTACAATTAGGGCTTTGTTTTGGTAATGGGTTTGAACTTTATACGTAACAGGAGTAGGTGAAAGGTGTTTCGGCAAGTTCAATAAAAAATAGACCAAAATTCATCTTCCGAAATTTATAAAAAATAGAAAAGAAATTTAATTTGCCGCAAATTTTTTTTATCATGGAATTGCTTTTCCAAGGACTATTTAAGACTGCTTGCGTGACTGTCCGGACTCAGAATCGAACCGATAGATACAAACTTTGATGCTCACTCTTTGAGTTTTGAGGCGTGGTTTACTTGACTTCAAAATCTATCAAGCATTTAATTGATGAATAGCGTAATTAATAGACTTAATAGTTTACATAATAATAAAAGCTCACACTGCATCTTAGAGTTTATTTTGCTAATCCAAAACTGTTTTAGGAAAACAAAATTTTCAATTTATTTGCGTATTACGTGTAATACAGTAGTGTAAATCTGTGCTGTTTTTTCCAAGGTTTTCCACATGTAAATATTATTTGCGTACTTTAACTCATACAATTCACCAATTTAAAGTAGCATTTCGTTAAAATATAATATGCTGCAGACATTTATCGAATAAGAGCTCAACTGAAATTGCCACTACCACAAATTTTTTCACGTGTTACAGTAGCATCTTTGCAAAAATATGTTTTCTGCACTCTATGTTTGTTGAAAAAATATCGCTATGAACTTGCTCTTTTCAACGCACAGTTATTTGCCAACAACGTTTTTTCTCGACCATAAATCATTCCCTAATCATTAACTTCAATCGATCATTGCTAAACTCGCTATACTACTTTGCTTAAATACTGCTGGCTTCATCAGTTTTGCAATTTTATGGTGCCAGCAATGAGTATACTGAACAATGCTACCAGGGAGGGCTTCAGCCCCTCCTAAGCTCAGTCACTCAAAAAAATTTAACCCCAAATTACTATAGCCTTTTTTTAAACGTGTTTAGAACTTGACCTGTAAGAAAGGGGGGCTGAAAGAGTTGGGCAATTTATTTTTTCGAAAGGCTTTCAAATCTTGGCTATTTGGTTTTTCAATTAACTCTAAAAACATATACGAAATGTGATCCAAACGTCGTTAAAATAGTAATTTTTCCGCAAAAGTTTTTATACGTAGTTCTTCCCCTTGACCCCCGTCTGTGGTACACATGAGTTGGAAAAGTTTTCTAAACATGATGCCAAATTAAAGATTTTTTGAGCAAAAAAAATTTAACTTTTGGTTCAAAGCCCCCCTTAGCAAAATCCAGATTTCGCACCCGAGCATACTCGTGTTTATTGGTCTTTTATGCTTTCCAAAACGCCAAATCAGTAGTTTATTTTTCTGTTTTACGCAGGTACGTAGCCAGAACGGATTTTTCGGGTGGCAAGCAAAAAATTGGGGGGGGGGGGGGGCAATGGCTTCGCAATGATCTCCAAAAAAAGGTCTTCAAGGAATGAAGTTCTAATTTTGCCTCCAAATTTCAGTGAAGTCCAAAACTAAAGGGTCTTTGCGGAGTTAAAGCATGGTTTTACTCAAAATTGACTGTCTTGCGACATTTTGTTCCAAAGCATTTGGGGGACAAAGTAACGTTTTTGGGTACGAAATGCATGAAATTTTATTAAAATCGACGTTTAACAGAAATTATTCGGGAGCTAAGTAAAATTTTTGGGAGTGCGTTCCTCTGTTCCCCCCTGGCTACGTCACTGGTTTTACGGCTAAAGGTTGATGCAGCTTGCAATGATACGAATGGTTATTTTTGTCAGTGCACTTTTCAGATCTATTGCAAAAGCATTTTCTCAGACCCCCCAAAAAACGATATTTGGATTTTGTGCAAAATACCTTTCTACAGTGTTGGTGGAAATCAAACTCCCCGACTTCAAGGCCATTTTTGGGCTAAATAAACCATTCATTCTGGTGACAGCAACCGGTAATGGTGATGCTAAAGAGGACTCTTACATTTCAGAGCACCAAAGATAGCACTCTTTTTGACTTTTTCATCAATTGAGTAAATTGTTATAACTATACCATCACAAGCAAAGACACAAAATACTTTAATACATAGAAGAGACCAAAAGCACACAGTGTTTGACAAGTCACAAAGATGAAGACAATTTTTTGCTTTGCTCAAGACGGAAATGTATTTGGAGGAAATAAACATTCATGGGATTACAGTATTTCATTTTGTAATCGATGCTTTTTCGTCTTTCTCTTTTCCTGACACCCTGTAAAACTGATGATTGATGAGGGTAGGCTACTTAAAAATTTAAGTTTTGTGTTTGTTTTAACGTACAACACTCCATTACCATTTATCTTGTATTATTTTAAGCGTCGATTCGGCAGATTTTTCTGTGCCAAGTTTTTTACACTGTCATTAAAATAAACACCACAAACTAGCAAGCAAATGGATCGATTGTAAAGAAGTCTAATCCAATCTATTAAATCTTTCGTTATACAGTACTCGCTGTACTACGCGAAGCGCGTAACGAGTTGCGGAGCCCGTCTCCGCGTATTGCGCCCGAGCAACACAGCTTCTTTCGAAGAAACGTTGCAGCGGTGGCGAGCCGTTGGCACACGCTGTGTTTGATTTGACCGGGTTACCACTCGACTAACAGGCTGGTATTCCAAAGAAGTCCACCAATCAAACTCCGTTACTGTTTTTTGAAACTTTAGGTGTAGCATTTAACATTTGCATCTTGAGTGTTTGCTAACTTCTTCAATCTAAACTTGTGCAGACAAACAAGAGAACTATGAAACTTACCTCCAGTACGAAATCAGAGCGCCACCTATGGCAAGGACAAGTACAACCGAAAACCCAATAGCTGATGCAATGATATCTGTTCAAAAAAACTAAGTTGGGTTGCTGCCTACAAGCTCGCACTTGCGGACGTCGTAGCGATTGAGAATAGAACTTCAGCTCACGAAGCTGAAGGCTTGGTCCCCAGCCGTTGCAAATATCACAAGTGCGAGCAAACACCTGTCTTCAAAAATTGTCTTGTGTTCAGTAAAAATGTATGTTTGTCCTGTAAAAAAAAAACTGCCCACAAACTAAGTCGCAGTCTTTGTACCAGTAGCATAGCCCGGAGGGGGGGGGGGGAGGGGGGGATGCAGTTTTCCCTCCTCCATTGGCCGGTCGACTTAAATACCGAATGAGGAAAATACAACGTTTTTAGCACTTTCTGCGACTTTCTTTTGCACTGGAATGGACTCAAAAATGACAAAGCAAATTTTGAAGCATTTATTTAGGGAGGTGCTAATTTGTCCAAAATAAAACTCACAAATCAGTGAAAACTTTTTAAAATCGCCAAAAATGAGCAATCAAATTTGATCTCTTGTTGAAAAATACTGATCATAGATTTCATCAAAAAAAAAAAATGTAATTGTTATTGTATTGTAATTGTAATTACATTTTATTTATCAAGTTGCCTTGGCCAGGAGACAGCAAAGGGACCTTTCGGTCTTCGAGTCAAGCTGCCATCTGCCCACCTGTCTACCACACACGGTGGAGGCTTCACACTGTCCCTTTAATTGCTGAACGTCAAGCAGGGAAGCTGTGAATACCAATTTTCATAGTTTTTGGTTTGACCCGACCGGGAATCGAACCCATGCCTACGCTTCAGTAGCAGACGCTTTATCAACTCGACCACTGATCGAATATAAAAAAGTATATAAGCTCAGGAATAGGGGGGGGCTATTTAGTATTAGTTAAATCATATCGTACCATTAGCCCCCAACTATCTTTCTCTACAAAATATAGGCCAAAAAATTACTCAAGGTGAGTTTTATTAAACTGCAGAATTTTTATAATATACCAGCTTGTAAATAAAAAAACTGAAATATTACCATCAGCCATCTCCCACGTAGCCATTGCCCAATAATGCAACCAATTTAATCATGTTTTTGCAACTGATAAGTTTTGTACCACGTTTCAAAAGCACTAATTTTTATCAAAATGGGCCTAAAATTAAGTTATCTTTGCAAAAAAACAAACAAACAAAAGTTTCACGCGCTGAGCTTCACTCCCAGACCGTCAATATGGCCTCTGGCGGGCCGAAACAGCCCCCCATTGCAGATTTCTGGCTACGCGCCCGCATTGTACAGTACATCATAGAAAAGATGCATTTATTTTAATCACTAGGTGGAGTAAAGAGTTGTCAGATAAGCTAAGGCTTACTATACTTTTCATTAATGGACTAATTAAAATTCAAAGGTTTGCTTTTATTTAGCAACAGCAGCTTCTTAAATAGCTTTGAAAGTCCTTGCTTTGGATTTGGCTGTAAATAGATAAAAGAAAAAAAAATTTCTTCCCAAAACTTGACAACTAGCTCTACTTGGCGGATAAGCAAATAAACTACTTGGGCATAACTTGCAAATTCAAACCTTGTAGTGAGAGTACTTCATTTAGAAGATTTGTTTCAACATTTTTCAAACCTTAAAAACCTGTCTGTTTAGTTAAAAACATTTATTATAAGTTAAAAACATTGAAAGTGAAAATAGAAATTTTACTCGCGCAGTCTCCTTTACTTCATAAAAGTGCAATAAAGTTCGTGTCACAAACGCATCTAGTGATGAAAAAAGAGAAATAACTTGCTATAAACTTACATAATAAAGTTGCATCTTCTTCGATATAATTTTGAAAAATTTTATCAATGTCGGAATACGTCGAATAAATTTTTTTAATCTTATTGGAATTCGTGTTAAAATTTTGATTAGTTGGCGAGAATGTTGCTGCATCGTCTAAAAAAAAGCGAAAAATAATGTATTTAATACACTTAAAATTAAATAGGTGGTTATGTATTTGCGGATTTTTTTTTCTATTTGGTAAAATATAATATTGAAATAATAATGAAGCTGGAAGAAGACCCCAATTCTAGCTTAAGAGTGTATTCCAGAAATTATATTCCTTTTAGAACTAATCCAAATTAAATCAAATGTTTCAATACATTCGTTGTATTACATCGAAGGGTGTGATGAGTTTGTGAGGCCCATCTCCGCGTCATTGCGCCCGGGTAACAATGAAGCTGCCTTTGAAGAAATGTGGCAACCGTGGCGAGTCATTGGGAGCATTGTGTCTAATTTGGCCAGCTCAAGGTTTGAACCTCAGACCTCCTGCTCCAGTATCAACATTTACACAAATTATGGGGGTATTTATTAAATTTCGTCTCAGCAAAGTCACTACCACTATACTACATAAAACATTAGTGGATGCAAAAATCGCTTCTGACGCTGAATTGGCTATTTTGGATTAAAACCTATTAAATTACCTGTTATTTTACATCGTATATTTTGATTGGAAAAATTCGAATTTTTGTTACCTACATAGTTTGGATCTTTTTTCTGGGAAAAACGCTTTTGTTGTTGTGTTTCTCAGCTGATTGCCCTCCATCGACCGAAGCATTTCATCGATGACATCAACGGATGCGATGACGTCACGTTCGGATTCAGTAGCAATAGTCGAATGGATTGGTTCCGCTTAATTGCAAAGTAATTAAAAAGATTAGAAGAATAAAAGTTTACTTTGAAACTCAATACGTTTTACAGCGGTAGAATATCTCAATCGAGAAATTCGAGCAAAAAGTTTGCTTTAGCGTAGGCTACCTTTAATAGGTATGTACGGTACTTTCTTTCAAACACAGTTGTACTATTTCAAAGGTATAGTTACACGTTTACACTGTTACTACGTCAATTAAAATGGTAATGAAGCATGAAATTTTTTATTTGATCACTTACAAATTGATAAGCTTAAGGTAATTATTCACAATGTTAACCAACCATAAGAAGTGCGTTAAGTCATTTAAGATTGACAAGTTAAAGAAGGGCTTTTTAGCTCGCTTTACAAAATTTTTTGCGTGCAAACTTTGATTGCATCTTACCCAAGTCTGGCATCAAGTTTTTTTCTCTCAGATACGTTACTGAGTCTGCAAAAAAAAAAAAAAAAAAAATTGTCAAGTGACAAGAAATTGAAGGAGTCGCGTTATTTGCTAAGTTGCCTAATTCGGGGATTCGAAAATCTCAGACATTCGAAAATCTTTAAAAAAAGAGGGATTACCAGGTGACCACCAGACGCAGAAGCTAAAGACTACACGTGATCTCGGAATGCAACCAGTAGATATGCCACGTCAATGCTAGAAGAAAAGGCCCACAGACAAGAACATGTATTCTTGTATTGAACACTTAACTTCTTGATACAACGGAGATCTCAATTAAAACTATTACAGTCAGTCTGCCTCATTGCTTTAAGTTTGAAATAAGCTGCAATTAATTGAAATAAAAACGAAAATGCAAAACTGTTTTCTTACCGAAACAAGGGTTTCTATAAATTGCCGAATATACATGGTCGCACATTTCCTTACTCTGAAAAACAACAAATAAACACAATTAAAAGAGTAAAGCTAGCGCTAGGCTGATAAATGGAAAACTTAAATATTTCTTTTAAGTTTAGTTTCAAAGCGTTTATCCAGAGCATAAAAATTTTAAAGAATCTGAGACACCAAAAAATAATTTGTACTCACTACACTACATTTACATAATCGCTTAATCTCGAATCCATAACTGAAAAGTGTGTCCATAATCCTGCTGCATTCTTGCAAGTTTCTCATTTTAGCGTTGCAACTTCCAGATCTCACCTGCAAAATTATAGATTTAATTTTGGAATACCAACACAAGAGTACAATTTTGCTTTTGTTCTTTTTAGATTAATCAGACCAATTGTAACAAAAGGGTAGAAATCAGACAATCAAACTTAAAATGAAATCTTTCATTATACTTACTGTATTACGCCGTAGCAGAGTTATAAGTCAGGCCGGGCTTTTCGGGTCGGGTTCGGGCCTAAATTTGACAAAAATTTCAGGCTTAATTCGGGCCTGAGACGTACTTTTTGTCTTAGGTGCACAAAAATGTAATCAAAATAACTTGGCAACATTACTAAATTTTTCAGACCTAACTTAACTTTCGTTTTTTTTTCGGGCATGATTTGGGCTTCAAATTAGTTTTCGGGTTCGGGTCGGGTTCGGGCTTATATTTTTGGGTTCGGGCCGGGTTTGGGCCTGAACTAGTTGGCCCGGTTACAACTCTGCGCCGAAGCGTGTAACGAGTTTGCGGGACCCATATTCGCGTCATTGCGCCCGGCAACACAACTTCTTTCGAGGAAATATTGCAGCGGTGGCGAGCTGTTGGCAAGACTGTGTTCGATTTGACCGGCCCGAGATTTGAACCTCAGACCTCTCGCTTTAGAAATTAACGCTTTACTGCTCGACCAACTAGCCGGTTGGGATGCAAACTTGACCGATATTTCGCGTATTATTCTAGTTTAAGACCGAGTTCAGTCCATTTTGGCAAACCAAGTTCTAATAAACGCTCAGCAAAACTATCGAGTTTATTTTCCAAATTTAATTTAATTTTTGGTGAAAAACAAAAACAATTAAAAAAAATCTATTCTATGAAGTTCCTTCGCTTTTATCTTACAAGTACCAACTGAAGCAAAGCTGAACTTTATTAATTTTTTGTGTGTTAAATTTCGGTACGTTCTAGTTTTACTGTTGTTTTTTTTAGTTCAAGTTCATATCACATTCCCGGTAGGAACATTTGAATTAATTTGAGGCTTGCAGCGATATTATTTTCTATCAAGGCGCGATGACAATTTACCCCATATTTTGCATTTCTTTTTCAAATCAAATCAAATCTTTCATTATACTCGCTATATTACGCCGAAGCGTGAAACGAGTTTGCGGGGCCCATCTCCGCGTCATTGGGCCTGGGCAACACAGCTCCTTTTGAAGAAATGTCGCAGCGGTGGCGAGCCGTTGGCAACACTGTGTCCGATTTGACCGGCCCGAGATTTGAACCTCAGACCTCCCGCTCCAGAGACGAACGCGTTACCGTTCGACTAGTTGGCCGGTTCATTTCTTTTTCATTACCTTAAAATGTATCGTACATACCGTGCATTTGGAGTCAATTGAATGGATAGCTTGTACGCATTTGCATGAAGATTTGCATTGGCGGAGCAAAGAGGCACAATCTGATATAGGATTGACGCCATCAGACTTTGGCTGGACTGAAAATTTTTGAAAATCACCGTATTTGTGAGGTTGTGCTCTTGTTAGTCTTTTTGCATTGGGAACTTCGAGCGTAAAAACAGTAAAATGTTGACAAACGAGCAGCATCACGTGAATCAAAGACTGAAGTTGCATTTTCGTTAATAAAAATACAGTTCTCTCTATGTTGAAATGTTTTGCTGAAAAATATGAAAAGAAGTTTGATCATTTAATAAACACTTAGTTTAGTACTCATCACTCATGAATTCCAAAGAAGTCAATAAGTCTACTAAAAGTAAAACATGACTGTATATTGTATAGGCTTTAGATTCTCAAAAATTAGGCTTTTTGAATAATTAATCCAACTTACTAACAACTGCACCTGGCCTTTTTACAACATACAGGAACGTTTTAATTTAAATCAATTCCCTAGCCATTTAACAATTCAGGTTATCATCATATTTTCATTAAAATTTTGATCAAAAATATTATGTTAATCCCTAAGCCAAATATTTTATAATTCGATTGAATATTCATGCTTGGCGCTGAAATTATAGCTTTTTATAACTGAAATTAAAACTATAAAACTTTTTATTTTCATATCTAATATTTGCTCCAATTAAAGTTCAACATATTGTTTAGTTTTGTCCTAAAAAATTAATTCGATTTGATGTTTTTAATTTTTTTTGGAGGGAGTGAACTAATACAGCTGTTTCATTATTCATTTTTTTCCGCTACTACACAATCAAGAAAAAATAATTCATTTTGATTTTTCAGTTTTTTTTTTATTTTCAGAAGGGAATGCACTAATCGATATTGCTATTCCATTATTACTGTTTTTGTAGATATTACAACGAAAAAAAATAAAAATCCGTTTGATTTTTTTTATTTCCTTATTTTTGGGAGGGGAACGGGGACGAATTGATAGAACTCTCTTAATGTAATTTTTTCTGGATTCACCATTTGACTTACAGTGTTACTGTAAGTTGGCGAAATAATAAATTTTGGTGATGTAAAGTTTTAGATATTCCGCGCAATTGTTCCTTCACTAAAAAAAGCAACACAATTAGTTGTTGCATAAAAATTACCTACGATATTGCAACTAAAAGTCAATTGTTGCTGAGAACTGCTTTGCCACTGACTTTCCTATATTCTACCTTACAAATACTCTATTTAAAAAAACTACATTTAAAAAATATGCATTTCTGTAAATCGTTTTTGCATTTTGTTTTTTTGTTCTACATATGATTTGATTTTGCGATATACGGCAAATTAAGCTGTTTTGACAAAACAAAATTTACTGGTAATCTGTTAATTTTCTGCCGAAAATAAGCGCTAGAGAAACAAATTAGTCAAGATTTAATTAATAAAATCAGACTTCTAACGGGGCACCAACAAAAAAAGTGATATCAGATGTCAAAAATTAGTGACGCACACGTGCCTAATCGTCGCACGAATCAGATTACAAAAAATATAGAAGTCATTTCAATAAATAAGAAAAAAATCACTGATTTTCAATCTCGTGAGGTTTTAAATTCTCTGAAAGCTTAATAATCTTAAAAGTTAATTCATTTTTGCACTGCCTATGACTGCTGCACAGATGAGCTTAATTTATTTTTCTCTGCGAAAACCTTGCACGCGATAGTAGTCCAATAATGTAGAACAAACTTCAATCTATTCGATCTTATACGGTGCATTTTAGCTATGGAAGTTTTTAAACTGGCATTATTTTTCTAATCTCAAATCTTATCTTTCTTTGTATACTCACTGTATTACACCAAAACGTGTAACTACTGGCGGGCCCATCTTCGCATCACTGAACCCGGACAATACAGCTCTTTTCGAAAAAATGTCGCAGCGATGGCGAGCCGTTGGCAACATTGGGTCCGATTTGACCGGCCTGAGGTTTGAATCTCAGACCTCCCGTTCCAGTGACAAATGCGGTATCGCTTGACCAATGGTGTCATTTTTTAAAAATTACAATAAGTTAGAATCCTGCTTTAAGCTAATCAACAACTTCGCTAAATATTCACCTGGCAACCTCCCACTCTTTCAAAGCTCAAGTTTTATTATCGAACGCATCACAAAAGCTACTGTAACTATTGTTTCTTACAGGAAATTCTTCAAGACAAACAAAATTTACAACATCGAAAAGCTTATGAAACGATGCATAAGACGCCTTGAGTCCACCGAACATCACAACTGTCATATTGCACTGGTATGTAGTTCTCTAAAGTCGCAACTAAAGTGCTCTTCCAAAAATGCAATCTTGACTCGATTAATGTATTTGACTCTTTTCTTTTAACTGAAATATGCAGAAGCTTTTTGTAATTTTTTTCACTCAATTGCGCTTGTTTGCTTGTGTTGCACATTGTTCTTTTATTAACGTTGAATAGTTTTCGCTAGTTCATCAAGCACATATAAATGAATTCTAAAGGCTTCACTCTACTATATGTTATCTTACAAAGTAAAACCAAAGAAGCGCAAGTTAACTTCGTTTTCGAAATCACTTTTGAAAACTTTCAGTCCAGAAAACATTTCCATTGCTCAAACAAAAATCAAATATAGCTGACTAACCAAATATAATAGTCTGCTAGTTTCTGATTGCTTTAGTTTTTAGGTTTCCAAATCTCTAGGTCTACCCTTTTTATTTTGGTTATTCTGTTTAGCGGCTTTACCGATCACACGTATATACGCGCAGAAATACGCGTGATGTCTTTTTCAAAGTAAACGCAAAAAAAAAAAAAGAAAAATCCATGCAATAAAGTGACACGCGTATTTCCGCCCGCAAATACGCGTGATCGGTAAAAGCCGCCTTCGTTGCAATAAAAAACAAAAATAATAAAACAGCAAATAAAAAGAAGAAACGATACATAGGGTTTTGTTGATTTGTTCATCAAAGCATCATTCGCAGAATGATATGGTTAAAAAATCTAACTTACAAAATCATCATCAACCAAACAGCTGCATGATTATTTTAGTTTTTGTTAAGGCTTCATCTCAAAATAGTCTAGCTGCAGTTTATACCGGTATGAAGTCGTTTTAAAAATACAAAATGCTATTATCTATAAGTTTCATTGAAGATAAAATTCGAAATGCAGTTTGTCAAAAGCTTGTTTTAGCATTAGGATAAGTGGGTTCTTAATGTGCATTACTGTGTCCTTCATTTAATAACAAATGCATTACGAACAACTGTCGCACAAAATATGGCACCGCATAAAAGTAATTTACGATGTAAAACATTTTGATTGAAAATTTCGTAATCTTTCAGAAAAAATTAGGGCCAATTCGCCAATTTGCGAACATTTTGCTGGTTAATAAAGAGAATAATATTTTATAGGCCCATGCTATCAGTTTATTTACGGCCCAGGTAAGATTCAAAACATTACAGTAATAATACATCACGATTGAGAACAGCATAATAAAGGAGTAGTCATTAAGGCTTTATTCCAGTACAGTGCCGTCGCTACGGGAAGCCATGCCCTTTTAACGGCTGTTGTGCCCTCCCGTTTTGGTTTATTTAAATTAAAATACTGTTTTCGGAACATTAAGCAACGGCAAGACAACAGACAACGATGGAAAAAGAAATAATTACGTTCAAACATAATTCTCCTTGGACGTTTTCCCTATTCTTGGCGAAATTGCTGGCAACCAATTGCTGTGCATAAATCTGACGCAATATTTCGGCTTATTAACACGCCTTTACGGATGAGTCGCGGAAGAGAGATGCAAGCCTGCAAAATTGTTACCGGTACTTCGTTAGTGATTATGACATGATTATGACATACGCGAAAACATTTTTTTCCAAAGACCAGCTGTTTTGATTTTTGGAGCACACTCAAGATTTTGAGGTCACAGTCAGTGGCTCAGACAAGGGGCTAAAAAGGGCAGTCAAGTCAAGTTTTTCATCGTTGACCAAAATCTTGGGATAAGCTCAGCGGTGGAAATGGAATTCAGCCCGTTCGCACCGGTTCTGTAGATCAGTCTCACGAAATTTTATGAGATCTACGAACCGGTGTTTATTACTGGTTACTGTCAATGGATATTTGCATCTCTAGTTTTTTTCAAAATGTACAGTGGTCAAGATCGCTCGTAACAGTTATACATTGTGTTAATTTTTATAATTGTAGTAATTTTCTTTTGTGATTGTTCGTCTGAAAATTGAAGTTTTGCGTCATTAGTACAAGTCATGAGACAACTGCTACTTTTTAGTTTGGCTGTTAGCAGTAATGGGATTTAGCCGGTTCGCACCATTCGCTGGAACCTGGGGTTGCATTCTGTTCTTGCAGCTACTTTAATCTCAAGAATAGGTTGTTAGATAGTTTGGTTTTAAAGAATGTGAAAATTGCAAAATTTGAGTTTAATTTTAGAAAAAATTTTTTTCTTTGATGAAGGTTTCTTGTGTTCATTTTTTTATAGAATAACAGCATTTTTATAGAATACTAACACTCAAGCATGTGTTTTCAGTAGATCATACACGTTCAGGTTTATAAGTTCGTTATCACCGAGTATATGCTTTATACAGCAATATAGACAATCTTCAAGATCATCAAAAATTTCGATGCTAATTTTGACATAATGATGCTTGCTTAACCACTATTTTGAAATGTTAATTAGGAAGTAATCACAAATAATCAGTTTATTTGCTGAAATATATGACTTTTTGTCACAGAACCTTCTGCAAAATATGACTTTTGTGACAAAACCGGCTGACAAAAAATTTGAATCCTACCATTGGACAAGCCTAAGGTGTATTCTCGCCAAATTTGAACTTCCTACGTCTTGCCGTTTTCAAGATATTGTAGTTTTGTATTAGCTATTTTCCACTTACTTCAGTGTTGCCATTTTGTCAATAATTTAACAGAACATTAACTTTTGGAAAGTTGGCTCACATTTATCGCAGAGCAGCTAGTTTTACTGTTCTTAACCGTTACTTTGTTTCATAATAACTCTGCTGCAAAGCATTTATTGAGAATTGGAACGTATGCCATAGCCTTTTAAAAATTTGTTTCCAATTGGCAACCCTGCCCAAATTTCTATGGGGAAAAAGTATTTCTAAGGGGAAATTTAGTTTGTTATATCTTAGGAACGCCAGGCTGTAGAAAACTCATATTTGGTTAAGTTGGTTTTCAGATCTGTCAATTTTTTTCAGAGAAAACCGTGCAAAAAGATTCCATCCTGAATGCCCTTTTTAGCGGTGAAAGGGCTCAAGCCCTCTTAACCAAGTCACTTAGAAAATTTAATTTAATCTCAAAATACGAGCGTTTAAACGTATTTCATTCTTGACCTGAAGTAAGGGGAGCTGAAGGTGCTAAGCAATTCAATTTTTTGAAATGGCTTCTGAAGTTTAGGAATTTAGTTATTCATAATTACAGTAGGTCTTCAAAAAGTACGAAATGTGATTAAAATGGCGTTGAAATCGCTGTTATTTTTTCTTCAAAATCGCAAAATGGGCGTTAAAATCGCTATTTTTTTGCTTCTAAATTGCAAAAATCGCCCAGCGGCTGGGGCTCCGCCCAGAGACCCTAGTTCACAGTTACTAGATATTTAGTTACTATCAAAAGTGGGCAGTACCGCGGTGCTTTTTTAGTAACGTTATTGGTATCTTCCGTACTTTTTGAAAAATGTATCGTGTTTGGTACTGCCGATACTTTTTTCTCACTTCTTTGGTCCCTACTGGCTACTCGGTACTTCTTTTGTGACTTATCCGAATGGAGCTTTAATTTATTCAAACTTCGTTCAAATCAAGTAGAGAAGGAGTGAGGACATTCGTCGACCCACTACACAGGCTGCGATGATGCGGCTACGGCACTACGGCAGTTTGCGGGGGACGAAAAGTACAACTGTATGTGATGCATTAGAAAAATACTTTGAGACATCACAAGGGATTCCAAATCGTCGCCGCAAGCCAGTGTGGGCTTTACCCAAGGCCGAGTTGACCTGGTTAATGGTTACTGGTTAATTGGTTACATGATTAGGCAAGACATGGCAGTGACTATTTTGCATAGCTCTTAGGCTAGGCTAGAGCTAAAAAACTTATACACTTCTTGAAAAAAGTAAATCATAATCTTCTTATTCGTTATGCCTGTTTCCCATTTTTAACAACAACATCACTAATATATGGATTGGTGGTTATCCTACTCGACCAGATAGAGAATCAAATCCACAACCTCTGGACTGCTGTTCAAGTGCCACGACCATTTAGCCAACTTCGCAAGCAACTAACAGTGACACTGCTTATAGTATTTCAGAATTTAGCTTATGTTGTTTGAAATTTCAATAAATGAATGCAGTAACGGTGTAACTTTGAAGGGAGCATAGGTTAGATTTAGATATGGTAGCGTACATTTCTTTCTAGCAGGACACAACGTTATCGATTGACGATTAGCCACTAGTCAAGCTAGACTACTTTCTTATTAAGCTATTCCCACACATAGAGTTCGCATTAATATGCGACAAGATGAAAGTACAGTTTTTGTTTTCATCGACAGAAACACTGCATTTTCCACTGGCTAGCGCGATATTTTTTTCCTTTGATCATATATATCCTTCTGTCTTGAGACAGCGGTGGTGGCGCTAAATACAGGACGAATCCAGACTCAATTGGGAGTTGTCCGCTTCTTGAGATTTCCGGTTGTATCCTTACTTCGTTAATTTGCTGCTCGTAAAATCGACCATGCAGAGATAATTAATCGTTGTAAAGCATCTTATCCGAGGATGGAACAAGTAACAACGCTTCGGAGAGAGAACAGAACCACTGGCTTTGCGATCACGGCCGCCGATAAAGCGACACTCCTGCCCACTGCGCCACGCAGCCGACTTACATGCCTCAGCATCTACGCATTCTGCGTTTCACCAGCAAATGCAGCAATAGCATCAACCAAAATATTTACTAAAAAAAAAACAGGAAAAAATAATTTTTTCAAAATTGAGTATCGGCACCCATGTTTTACAATTTTAAGAACCAAATTTTAAAAAGTACCGAGTACCGTTATTGTCGGTACTTTTTCCAAAAAGTACCTAATACCGTACCGTCGATACCATTGGCGTTGCCAGGATATTTGATTAGGGGGGGGGGGCCCAAACCACAAATCAAATGCAATGATGTCATTAGAATTTTTTGAAAGGAAACTTTTTGTGGAGCAAAGATATTGCAGATGAGAAGATCAGAGGCCGTGGCCTGTGTGTTGGCTTATAACCAGGATTTTGCTATAGGGAAAGGGCTCGAACCCCCCGAAAAAGTGTAAATCGGAATGCGTAATGAGCAAACTAATGCATCTCAATCGTATCACAGACGGGAGTCTGGGGGCAAAGCCCCCGGCCGCTGGGCTAGTATTTGAAATTTTTGGAAAAAACTAGCGATTTTAATGCCCTTGGATCACAATTCGCACGTGTTTAGAGCCATTTTAAAGAACTTGTAGATTTTGAACATTTGAAAGCCAATTGAAAAAATTAAATTGGTTAATCCTCCTTTTACTTACAATCCAAGTCCAAAACTCGCTCAAAATCTTGCATTTTGGGGTTAAATTTAGTGTACATTGCCTCGTGCAACAGTTTAGCAATAAATCATAATCCACTTAAAGATTTTACCTAGAAATTTTTGTTTTGTCACTAAAATAAACAGTTGTAGAAGTACATATACTACCAGGGGGCCCAAGCCTCCTCAATTCAAATTCAATAATTAGTACAATGAGCATTTTCCTCAGCTAATTTTTTTTTCAAAACTATTTTGCTGCGAAAAACCTGGAGAGGTGGAGATAGATTGTTATTTAAAAATGGTATAACAAATAGTTACGCCTCCTAACCATGTTATTGCCCAGGCCGGATTTACATTGCGCGGGACACTCGGCACTTAGGAGATTTTCTCAAGATCTTTCCACCAAAAGTAGGTGAAGACCAACAAAGTCTCACCATCTGAGCGCAGGGCCCCTAGAAACAGGTACTGTGACATATTTTGGTAAATCTGGCCCTGGTTATTGCATTACGTGCATAAAAAAGTTAGATGAGGGCCTGAGTTAGCAATTTTTAGGACAAAAACTCTCAATTTCTCACGGGTTATACATTTAAGTTGGTCGGCAAAAATTGAATTGAGGGGGGCCCTGGCCCCATGCATGGTCGTCATTATTGTTGTTAATTACTGTTGTAAGCGAAAAATGCTAAAAAAAACTGAAACTGAAAAACAATAGGCTTTTTTGTCACATTTTTGTCATTGTTGGCATTTCAATAGGGGGAGGAGGGGGGTTGGCCCCCCTAGCTCCTGTCTATGCCTATGGACTCTGTGCCATACGGTAAATCCAGCCCTGGTTAAAGGTTAGATGAGGGCCTGAAGTAGCAACTTTTAGAACAAAACCCTTAATTCCACCCGGATTATACTTTTAAATTGATTGGCAAAATTTGAATTTAGGGGCCTAGGCCTCTTGGTCGTCAATATTATTGTTAATTGCTGTTGTACGCGAAGATGCTAAAAGAAACTGAAACGGAAAAAAACAAGACTTTTTTGTCACATTTTTATCGTTGGTGGCATTTCGATTGGAGGAGGGGCCCCCTGAGGCTGGATTTACCATGGCCTGGGCCCCCCTAGGGCCCTCCTGGCTACGCTTATGGTCGGTACTTTTTTGGAAAAGTATTTGTACCGTTATCGTCGGTACTTTAACAGTACCGAGTGCCATAGGTGGGCAAATTAATGCAAAACGTTAGCTTCGTTAATTACTAGTCCGTTAACAAACTTCATACCTCCGTTAAAGTTAATTCGTTATTTTCAGCTTTAATTTACGGAAGTTAATGAAGTTCGTTTTCGTAAACATTTTGCGTGTAATTCACCTTTCTTTTGATTCACTCACTTCTAGAACACGTAATGACACTCTTAAGCTGATTGTAAAGAAAAAATTATTGCTATGGTGGTCTTTTTGTGTTTTGAAGTAACATTTTACAGTGAAAATAATTTCAAGATAAAAATAGGTTCAAATGCACTAACAAAGCTGCGATTTGAAAATCCTTGGAAATTGCGAACAGGGATAATTAATAGACCTATGAGGTTGCAGCTTATTATTTGCGACAAAAAGAGCTCTTTTCTTCGCTTTTTTTTCTATAAAACTTGTGCTAATATGCAACAAGTGTTACCAGTGCAAAGTGATTTCGCCAGAGCAAATGAAGTGAGGGGGCACTTACCGAAAGTGGGGGGGGGGCACTAAAATAGACTGAATTTTTGTACGAAAAAACTGATATTTTACGGCTACAAATTATGCGCTATTTAAAAAATTTCGTATTCATGTCTGAATAAAAGACGTATAAGGCCGTAAGGGTTTCTTGACTCGTTTCGTATGCGGCCCATTTAATCGTTAGAAAAATCTGTCTGTAGTGTTTAGTGAATGCGATCAGAAGCGCAACCAGGGTTTTGCTAAAAGGGAGGGAGGGGACTTGAACCAAAAGTTGTTTTTTTTGTACAAAAATAGTCTAATTTAGGCCCGTGTGGAGCAAATTGATGTTACTCAACCGTATCTCAGAGGGGGCCTGGGGGCAGAGCCCCCAGCCGATGGGTAATTTTTGTATTTTGCAGCAAAAAATAGCGATTTTCACGCCATTTCAATCACTTTTTGACTTTCAATTGTTGACTTTTTATTGCTATTTTGGTCCTTCCATTGTATCTGCTGCACTTTTCATACGTACGTCACTATAAAAACACTATCATCTATGCTAAACAAGTTGAGCTTTTAACAATGTCCATTGTCAAAATAATTCAATTTCTTAAGCAAAAGGTTTTTTTTGAGTTTTTTTTCTAAATAGTGAGTGCAAAGCTGGCAGTACTGTTAGTGTTATTATTTGCTTATGACGTTTTGAAATTTTTTTTTGAGGTTCCATGACTAGATTAAGTTGATGCCTGTAACTGTTAAGTATTGCTAAAAGGCGCAGTTGACCTAAATGACCGCATGGTCTTATCCCTGTTTCCTGCCTGCGTACTTTTAAGAGTATGGTGAAATAAACTTGACTTGACTTTTTGCACGTTTTTAAAGCGATATGAACAACTGCAGTAAATTAAAATTCAGAAATCATTGAAAGAATTAAATAGCCTACCCCCTTCAGCTTCCCTTTTACTTAAGGTCAAGTACAAAACACGTTTAAATGCTTGTATTTTGGGGTTAAATTTTCTAAATGACTTGGCTCCATCCTTCTGGTTGCGCAACGGACTACGACCTAAAAAAAATTTGAGTGCGCTCTAAAAAAACAAAAACAGCTGGTCTTTTAAAAAGTGTTTTCACGTATTATTTCAGGTCATAATCACTAACGAAGTACCGATAACGATTCTATCGGCTTACATCCCTATTTCGCGACACATCCGCAAAGGCGTGTTAATAAAACGGATTATTGCGTCACAGTTATGTACAGCAGTTGGTGGCCAGCATTTTCGCAAAAAATGGAGAAAACTTCAAACAAAAATTATATTCTTTGAACATTATTATTCCTTTTTCCATTATTGCCTGTTCTCTTGTCGTTATGTGATGCTCCCAAAAAAAGTATTCTGATCATACCAAAATGGGGGGGGCTCAAGCAGTCTTTAGGGGGGGCACGGCCCCCCTGGCCCCCCGTAGCGACGGCACTGCCGGTAAGACGAATGAATGGTGGAATAAATTAACGATGCAAACCTTAACTGAAGTTAACAAAACTTAACGGAAGTTAATTTAGTTTGCTAACACAAAAAAAAAACTTTTTAACAAATCAACGAATTAATGAAAAATTTAGCTTCGTTATTAACGGATTAACGAATTTGTGCCCACCTGTGCCGAGAGCCCACCTCTGATGACAAGGCCCGTCTGTGACACGCTTGAATTGCATTAGTTTATTCAGCACAGGGGATAAATCAAGCGGTTTTTGTGCAAAAAAAAGAACAAACTTTTGATTCACCCCTCATAGCAAAACCCTGGTTGCACGTCTGGTAGCATTCACTGCTATAGATGGATTTTTCAAGCAATTCTGGGCCGTAGACAAAACGAGCTAAGAAACGCTACCGCCCTTATTTTAAAATTGCGTTTAATTGTAGCCGTACAAGATCTAAAAATCATTTTTTGTAAGCAAATCTTAGTGCCCACGGCCCACTTTTGGCTAATGCTGTTTACTTCGTTTGCTCTGGCAACGGCACTGATCTAGTAGCGTTGCCAAAGGGCCTGCCGATCAAAATGCAGAATATGGAAAATACTTAGTTTTTAGAACTTTTGAGACTGAGTTTTGCAGTGGTGGTCTTCAATGGAGTTCGGAACCAAAAACCGTTCGAATTTCAGGCGAAGACATTTTCATATTTAAAGATTTTTTTTAGTTTTGGTCTTCAATGAAATTTCATTCGGAATCAAACACCGTTTCAATTTTAGGTGAAGTCTTTTTGTTTGGACCAGATCCCCGGAACAGCCTCCTCCAAACGCACATTTCTGGCTACGTGACTGCTTTTATCTCTGCTTTTATTGATTATGCCAAGGTGTTATGGATAGATTTCTAGTGTCGTCTTTGATTACTGCAGTAGGCTTAAAGAAATTCAGACAGGCTTCTTTGAAATTTAAATCCATCGCTTTTATAGGTAGGCCTATTGAATTCAAATTCATTTACCTAAGGTTCTAAATTGGGTTTTAAAAACCAATTCATAAAATTTTTTTGATTTGAGTGCATATTCTAAGCAGGGTTGTGGAAGCGGAAGCGGTGGAAGCGGTTAATTTTTTGTGGAAGCGGAAGCACTTTGATGAAAGAGGTTGGAAGCGGAAGCGAACTCGGAAGCGAAAATGTTGAAAAGGAGCCGGAAGCGGAAGCAATTTTTTGAAAATCAGGCGCTTACGGATTTTCAACCTGGCTACAACCGTTGGGGTAAAATGTTACAATAATAATAATAATAATAATATAGAATCGACAACCAGGGCATGGTGTGGAATGGAATGGAAAATGGAATATGGAAGATGCCAGAATGGAATGAAACGGAAGATTTCAAGAATGAAATGGAAGACAATCTTTCATACTTCCATACCAATTTTATACTAGATTTTGCGCATTGTATTTACCGAAAAATACATACCGATGTCGGGTGGTGATAAATAATATTGTCACAGAAGCAGAGCCGTCGCTACGGGGGGCCAGGGGGGGCCGTGCCCCCCTAACGACTGCTTGTGCCCCCCAATTTCGGTTTACTCAGAATAAGTTTTGGAACATCACTTAACGACAAGACAACAGGCAACAATGGAAAAAGAAATAGTAACATTCAAACATAATTCTCGTTCGAAGTTTTCTCCATTCTTTGCGAAATTGCTGGCCACCAACTGCTGTACATAAATGTGAGGCAATAATCTGTCTTATTAATATGCCTTTACGGATGTGTCGCGGAATAGGGGTGCAAGCGTATAGTATCGTTACCAGTACTTCGTTAGTGATTATGTCTTGAAACAATACGTGAAAACATTCTTTGAAAGACTAAATGCTGTTTTTTTTAGAGCACACTCAAAATTTTGTTTAGGTCGCAGTCAGTAGCGCAACCACGGGGAAGGGGGCTAAGAGGGCTTTAGCCCTCTTTAGTCGCTTAGAAAATTTAACTCCAAAATACATGCATTTAAACGTGTTTTGGACTTGACCTTAAGTATAAAGGGTTCAGAAGGGGCTAGGCAATTTAATTCTGTTAATGGATTCTAATTTTCAGCAATTTATTGTAGTTATTCTTATGACTTCAAAAACGTGCAAAAAGTGATTGAAATGGCTTTAAAATCGCTATATTTTCCCGCAAAAACACGAAAAATACGCAGCGGCTGGGGGCTCTGCCCCCAGACCCCCTCTGTGATACGCTTGAGTCGCATCAGTTTGTTCAGCACATTGCCTAAATTAGACAATTATACTGGAAAAAATTTACTTTTGGTTCAAGCCTCCTTCCTCTTAGCAAAATCCTGGTTGTGCTTCTGGTCGCATTTACTGCTACAGACGGATTTTTCAAGCGATTACAGTATATAGGCCGCATACGAAACAAGCTAAGAAATGCTGCAGGCCTTATGTGTCTCTTTTTTTCTGACATGAATACGAAATTTTTAAAATGGTGCATAATTTTTAGCCGTAAAATATCAGTTTTTATGTGCAAAAGTTCAGTTGTGTCAAAAGTTCATTCAACCCCCCCCCACTTTCGGCTAGTGCCCCCTCACTTAGTTTGCTCTGGCGACGGCACTGCACAGAAGTATTCAACTTCAATATCTACGGGTAATATTTGTCGACAAATCGCGCTACTTTGGTTGTTTATATTGCGCAAATAGTGTACGTATTGCATCATTGTTAGTACATTGCAATTTGCAGCATTGATGTTAAAGTTGACGACTTTGACAGGTTTGACTTTTTTTTTTTTTGAGATTGACAATTTGCCAAGTCCTAAATTTTGTTTTTTTACATCGTCACGAAAACTCGTATTTGTTATTTCATTCCCGTTTCAGTTTAATTTTATTTCTATTTTTAGAGTTTCAGCTTACAATAATTCTTTTTGATGTTAGCTAGGTATTTCTATTACGGTAAATGTTCTTTAACAGTTTGGTTATGACAAATTTTATAGTTGATACGAGAGCAAACTTGTACGGTAATGATTAGACCATAGGCGTAACCACTAACCAGGATGCCCAGGCTCTCTGCCTCCCCCCCAAATGAAATGCTACCAATGATAAAAATGATGACACAAAGCCTAATTATTCAGTTTTTTTTTAGCATTTTTTGGGCGCAACAGTAAATGCGTACAACAGCAATTAGCAATAACTTAATATTGACGAATAGGGGTCCAGGCCCTCTCAATTTGAATTTTTGCCAAACAATTTAAATGTCCAAGCCGGGAGAAATTCTGTGGTTTTGTTCTAAAAGGTGCAATCTCAGGCCCTCATCTAACTTTTTTATGCAATAATATGTTTTAGGCCCCCAGCTAACTTTTATATCGCAATAACATGATTAGTAACCATTTATTGCATCTAATGTACCTACTTGAAATAACTTTAAATTCCACCTTCACCACCTACCAACTTTAAATAACAATCCACCTCCATCTCGTCAGTTTTCACGCGACAAATTGCGTTTGAAAAAAATTAGCTTGGGAAAATGCTTATTGAACAAATTATCGAACTTGAATCCAGGATGCTTGGACTCCTGGTCGTACACATTCCTAAAACTGGTTATTTTCATGACAAAACAAAAATCTTCAAAGGCAAGTCTTCGAGTGAATGATTTAATGCTAAAAATGTTGTAGAAAGCATGTACCTTGATTCCCCTGACCAGGCCAAGTCACAAAATTTAACTAAAACTGCAAGATTTTAAACGTGTTTTGGACTTGACTTGAAGTAAAGGGAGGGATTGTTCAATTGGCTCTCAAATCTCAAAAATGTTGTTCTTTCAAATGGCTCTGAAAACGCGAGAAATGTGATCCAAATGGCATTAAAATAGCCATTTTTTCCAAAAACTTACAAAAATCGCCCAGCGCCCGGGTGCTTCGACCCCAGACTCCCATAGCCTCCGGCGGCTGGTGGCTCCGCCTCCAAGCCCCGGTTGTGACATGTTTGAGTTGCACTAATTTGCTCACCACGTCTCCCAATTTTGATACGTTAATAAACCTTTTTAACTTGCGGTTTTGGTCTTTTCTCTTTAGCAAATCCTGGTTACGTGCTAAATAGCAGAGGTGGAGTCCTCAAGGACACATTTTGAAGTCCTTGGCCTTGGCCTCGAGCGAGGCCTCAAGTCCTCGAAAATTGGCCTGTCCTCGGCTCGAGGACAGCACTATTTTTTGAATTGTTAGAATTTTGTGGAGCGCTTGAAAAATTTTTTGGAAAACGTTTTTTTGTGGAGATCGCTTGAAAAATTTTTGTGAAGACCTTTTTTTTTTTTTTTTGGAGATCGCGCCTTGGCCTCGAGCATTCCTGTCCTTGGCCTCGAGAGTGTCTGTCCTCGGAAAGGCTGTCCTTGGCCTTGGCCTCGGTTTTTTTGTGTCCTTGGCCTTGGCCTCGAGCCTTGTGTCCTCGACTCCACCTCTGCTAAATAGACCCCTAGGTTTTGATCTTTCATTCTTTGTCCCATAAAAAGTTTCTCTTTTTGAAAAATTTTGATGACGTCATTGCATGTGATTTGCGGTGTAGGTCTCCCCCCCATTCCAAAATCCTGGCTACGCCTATGCATTAAGCCATGTGCAATATGCATACCAGATACCGGTTGTGGCATCTTTGTATTGTTGACGCACCTTCACGAGCGGTTGCTTACAACATTGCAAAGATGCAAAGCAGCAAAATAGACGTTGCATTGCTTCCAGTCTACACTTTAGTAGAAGCTAGTCATGCAAAACTCACGCACGGGCCACTTCACTGCGCAGCTTGCAACAATGCGGTGGCAAAATGTCGTATTTAAACCAAATGTATGAGAAAAAGGCAATGGCACGTGCTTGAGCGTTTGCATGACTAGCTTCTACTGGTATGGAAAGTAGAAGCTAGTCATGCAAATGCTTACGCACGAGCCATTGCCTTTTTCTCATTCGTTTGGTTTAAATACGACATTTCGTCACTGCAATGCTGTAAGCTGGGCCGTCTAGAGGTTAGTACTCTCAGCTCTCGACCCTCTGCATCCAGGTTTGATTCGCAGATGGGTTGTGCAAACGTGATACAGTATGCAGGAACCTGGAAGAAGATGTTCATAGCTATCTTTTTTTGCTTCAAAACTTTGCATTACAGTTAGGGTTAGGGCAGCGATGGGGATAGCAATTACGTAGCAGCAATTTTTTAGCTTACGAAAGCGACGTACTGTTACGCTCGAGTGCGGCTCTCTGCGTAAGCTTTGCACGATTAGCTCCTCGTGGTATGGAAGTATGAAATGGAATATGGAAATTTTTAGCAAGGAATGAAATATGGAATGGAAGACTTTTAGTATGCAATGGAAATGGAATGGACGAATATTGCCAGTTTGGAATATGGAAAAATCGTCTTCCATTCCATTCCATGCCATGCCCTGTCGACAACACAAGTCAAATAAAATAGCTTACAAAATAAACTTGCCTGCTTTTTTTTAAAACTAAATACAATTAGCTGTTTCATACTGAGCAGGGATATGGAAGCGGAAGCTGGAAGCAGAAGGGATGGAAGTGGTTAAATTTTTGTGAAAGCGGATACAGAAGCACTTTGATGAAAAAGACTGGAAGCGGAAGCAAACTCGGAAGTGACTAACTCTATCCGGAGCCGAAAGCAGAAGCAAAAAATTCCAAAGGTGTAGAAGCGGAAGCAAACTCGGAAGCATAAAACTTCAAGAAGAGCTGGAAGCGGAAGCATTAAAAATTTGACTGCTTCTACATCCCTGATTCTACTGTAAGTACATTCAATGTAACTCGGTCGTAAACAGTCTTTCCTGAACTCCATGCTCCTTCGACAAGGTTGCTGTAACTGTAATCGCTATGTAAATATATGGTTGAGATTTGCCGTTTCATGTTCCAGAATAAAGAGTCAATGAAACTGATAAAATGCATAGCTATTTAAAAAAAGCTCCTTTATCTTAATCGAGAAGGTCTGCACTCAGCACTTCTGTGCGCCGGATTTTCCGTATTTGTCCGGCGCAATATCCAAACTCTCCAATTGAGGACCAAATTCCTAAAATAAGGACCTGCCTGTGCAGTGTGCAGCTTGCCTAGCACGTTTTAAGGGTTTGAGTTACGGTTTGGGTTTAGTTTTAGAGTAACAATTTGAGTTAGGGTTGCTATACCACAACTTGGGTTACAATACCACAACTTAGACTGTAATACAATACAATTTGTTTCATCGTCCCGTAAGGCAGTAACAGCAAGAAGTCCTAGAAATTAATTGGCATTCGTTTTACTAAGAAGACGACAGAGAAGTTGCAAAAGACCTTACGATCATCAAGTCAAGCAATCACACTTCAGAATTAATTTATGGTGAAACAGCTTCTTTCCAAGATAAGACGATGTAAAAGAATTAATGTGGTCAGAATTAATGAAATTGCTAGGCTAGTGTTACGTTACCGGTTAGTGGTTACACACTGTAACGCCCCTAAAGACAAAGAGAATAGGAGAGCAAAGAGCTGAAGAGTGAGTGCTCATTTGCTTATCTCCTCTTTTTTTTTGATTATCGTTTGGGTTAACGTTAGGGCCTAGGTTAGACTAGTGCCAGAGCCAGGGTTAGAGTTTGGTGGGTGTTGTCAAGTATAAGACGGTTTTTTTTTCTGGAAGCTCTGTGCCCCGTGTATGAGTGCGTGTGCACTCTCTCCTCTCCGATCTAAGCTATTTCCAATTCTAGCCCTAACCTTAATGATTGCACATGAGAGGAGTGAGAGCGCGCCCACGCTCATATGCAGGTCGCAGAGGTTCCGAAAAAAAAGTGGACAGCTTATACGGTACTTAATGACTGAATGACATCTGAGTTTGGGTTAGGTTTAGGGTTAGGGTTAAGGCTAGGATAGCTACTTTCTTATTCTTACAAAGTGTAACAGCAGCCTTTGCTTAATAAAAAATTGCACATTGATAAAAGTTTTGTTTGAAGTATGGTTAGCCTAGTCTTTTCCCAACTTACCTAAGTCTGTTGTAGGCCTACTGTATACTGTAGCCCAAATGATTCTTACTTATATCGTAGTTTTGTTAACCTAGTTTAGTAAACTTAAACTTGTTTGTAGCCAAGGCCTACACCTAGTTGGATTATTTAAGGCTAGCAATCCAATTTCACTAGTATGGCAATGAAAACTTTGATGGAGTCGAGACGTTTCCTTACAATTTGTGGTCATATTCAAGCTTATTCCACTTCCGCAAATGTTTTGTCACAAAGAAAAGAAATTGATGTTTATGGTGCAAAGATGAGTTTTATTGACACAGGTAAGGCAAATGGTTATCACCCGTGCTATACTTGGTGGTACAGAATGGTTTTTAGCAGCTTATTGCTGTTTTTAGCAATACTCTGAGAGTCTGAGTTTATGATTTTGAACGGCTATGAATACCTATTATTGTTTAGCTTACTAAATTTTAAGCGAAGTTTTTGTAAAATATCGCACGGTATCAAACTACTAGGCCTAATGCATCACTATCAGTCAGAAACTATTATATGTGTCCTTGTACCAGTGTACCTATCAATGTTCACATTTAAAATTTTGTGATTGTTACAAAACTTTTTCACGATTGAAGGTTAATATTTGCAAGTGTCAGTTTGATTTGAGTTTATTGCAGCTCTGGTTGTTTACCATGACATAAAATCACAAAATTTTACTGAAACGATAGACTCGAGTTTGATTCCCTATTCGTTTAACCAAAGATTATAAAAATTGGTAGTCACAGTTTCCTTGCTTGACGTTCAGCAAGTAAAAGGACAGTATGAAGCCTCCATTGTGTGCGGTAGACAGATAGGCAGGTGGCAGCTTGACTGAAAGACCGAAAGGTCCCTTCGCTGTCTCCTGGCCAAGGCAACTTGGTGAATAAAATGTAGTTACTATTACACTGCACAATTAAAACAGATTCCAAAGATCTGTGTGCAGGTTTGGCTATATCTTTTACATTAAGAATAAATTCAAATAAGATAATTCTTTGCTATTAATAATTTGTTAATATGTATCTCATTCTCTCAAAAATATGTGGTACTCTAAATTTGTTAAATATTCCTAAGTTAATTGCATTTAACAATGGTAACTAATTGTCTTGTTGAATGTTAACTGTAAGCTTTTACCTGGCAGTGCTATATTTTTTGCCTTGCTTAACTAGCATACTGTTCCAAATTATTCGAAAAAAATAGGAGTGATCAATTATGCTGTTTTTTTGTTTTTGTTTTTAGAAAAACACTCGGAACATGCTGTAATCTTTCTTCATGGCAATCCTACATCGTCTTTTCTATGGAGAAATGTTATTCCTCATGTTTCTGGAATAGCTCGCTGTCTTGCTCCTGATTTAATCGGAATGGGAAAATCTGCAAAAGTTGAAGGATTGAAGTACACATTTCAAGATCACTTCAAATATTTGAGCAAATGGATGATGTCTGTAAATCTTCCCAAGAAGGTACTGGGTAGTGTAATACCTATTATTGGTAAAAATTTACAACTTGTCAGCTGTGGCTTGACCAATGCCAATGCTGATAGCCTGCACTGGATATTAATAGTATGGAACTGTAGCTTTAAAAGTATTATCAGATCTTGTTAATATAGATTTCTGTAATTATGGTTTTATGTTTGTGCTAATTCTTCTAGAACAAGGTTTCATTTAATTACCAGTTGATATGGTACGTGTAATGAGTTTTATAAAATGGAAACAAACCAGACATTTCTAAACTTTAACCTGTTCAATCTAGCAGTATTTCTTTGAGTTGACATTTTTACCTGAATGTGTAAAGTGTATATACACTCATATTTCTATATAAATAGGTCAACTTGGTAGTTCATGATTGGGGGTCGGGTCTCGGTTTTCATTGGGCATCACTAAATCCTAGCAGTATTCAATCGATTACGCATATGGAAAGCTTAGTTGGCCCATTGCAAAGTTGGGATGAATTTCCAAGTGCTGCCAGCAACTTTTTCCAAGCAATGCGATCATCTGATGGTATGTATTGAGTTAAAATGTTGTTGTTCATTAACCTAAATTTCTACAAGTGCAAATGTGATGAAGCTTTCTTGGTTAAATTGTTGCAATTGGTTTTCAGTAACAAGTGTTTTACTGCAATCATTTAAAATAATGTATGAAAGTGATCAATTCATAAACTTGTACAATTAGACTTTTTGTTTTATTTTAGCTTTTGTGCACGTTGGATTCTGATTTTGAGTATTAGTTTGAGGTTTGGAATGTCTTATAGTTTGTCCAGAACAAAATTGATTTAATGACCAATCTGCGTATATGACAACAAGCGGTACTGTTTTGCGTGTTCTAAAATATTTGATTGAGGAAGGCTTACTCAGTAAGCTACTAGTTCTTCAATTTTGCTAATTAGGAGAGGAGATGATTTTGAAAAACAATCTATTTGTTGAATTGCTGTTACCCCGTAGTATTATGAGAAAGCTAGATGACGAAGAGATGGCAAATTATCTTGAACCGTTTAAAGATGAAGGAGAGTCGAGAAGACCAACTCTTACTTGGCCACGTGAAATTCCGGTTTCGTCTGATGGTATGTTGTACCTTTTTGTAGGTTCGAAAAAATAGTTGGTTTTTATTGGTATTTTCTAATACAGATAGCAGGTTAAACTCAGCAATCTAATGTAGCTTAAATTAGCGTTTCATCATTGCGTAGCTTTTTGTACATGATTTCATATTCTTTAAATTACTCAGTGTCTTTTTACACCCTCAATTTCCATCCTACTTCTGTCGGGTCCACGACAACTGACCGCGACAAACTGACCGCGAACCAACTCACCGTGAACAAACTGATCGCGAACAACGCTGATTGGCTAGAAGGGCGATCCTAAATATATTTTTACTATCCCCAGAGCCATCTTGCCCAAACCCTTACTTTGTGACGAAATCAGTGACGAAATCACTGTAACAAAATCGTTGGTTCGCGGTCAGTTGACTTGGCTCGACTTCTGTCGGACTGTTTTTTGTCGCTAGGTTTTCTGTGTTGTCAATTCTCAGCGTGGGTTCTGTATATTGAGATACTAGCATTAGCTGAGGTTTGTGTAATACCGGTACCTCATATTTTTAGGTCCAAAAGATGTGGTTGAATTTGCAAGCAATTGGTCAAAGTGGCTTGCTTCATCCAAAGATATTCCAAAGCTTTACATAAACGCCGAGCCTGGTTTCTTTTCCCCTATGATTTTAGAACATACTAAAAACTGGCCGAATCAGAAAGTCGTCAACGTTAAGGGATTGCATTTTCTTCAAGAAGATTCAAACAACGAAATTGGGCTGGCTATAAAAAAGTTTCTACAAGATTCGGTTTTTTGATTAAGATACTGAAAGTGGCTTTCAATGATCGTAATGGAAAGCAATTATTTCGCTAATCTTTTCTTGATTACGTTGCTCTGCAGGAAGATAATTTTGGCACTGTTGCTTTCAGACAAGCTAATTGTGTTTTATGTCGTTTTGCGTAGCATTGCAAGATATGCAAAGTGCTGTAATTATGGTAATTATCATCGTAACTCAATCAAATTTCTTTAGTCGATGAAGTATTGCAGTAGGTTCTAATCTAAATATTACTTATGCTGCCGTTTGAAAAAGCTGTGATTGTTCTAGCGGAAGGCAAACCAATTTGCTTTAGACTCCGACTTTCAGGAACTCCGCCAAACAGGAAAATCTTTGGTTGGTGGTCTTCATAGGTCGTTATTGCAGGAATATAAATTGAAAAGATATTTTTGTCATCCATTTCGGAAAGCAAAGTTTTGGTCTTCGCAGAGGTCACATTTGAAACTTTGCGTCGGGTGCTGCAAGTCCCTAATCTATTACTGCAAAAAAGTTGTCAGTCATAGAACATCATGCATCTTTATTTTTCTGTCCTCTTATGTAGCCCAGACCATCCCAGATACAGTTCGTTGATCAAAAAAAGGATAATGATAAAAATTTAGCGTTATGGCACTCGTGAGAAAGTGCTCGGATGATTATTGGACAAAAAGACGTGTATGCTGTGGTACAGTATAGTTGTACCTCTCTGAGTTTTATGATGAATGCCAAGTCACAATGTTGACATCAAAAAAGGAGGCACAAGAAAAACGCAAACTCACGTTAGAACAAGACAAAAACAAAACCATAACAATAAAATGCAATGCTCTTGCAATACGAATAGAGACTGCCATGCTCACGCCACCCATTACGTAAAATATCCATACCTCGAAATATCCATATCCATACCTATAAATATCCAAAAATAAATATTACCCGTTGCTACTTACAATCGCTTTTCGTTATGTTGTTTTATGCCTCCAAGTGGTTCAAGGTGTGTTGAGATTGTGTGCAAATGGCATACTTTGTGTCTTTCTATTTAATAGTTGGGTAGTGCTATAGTTTGGTAGCCCTATAAAATAACTATTAGACATGTTTAGTTGTGTTACTTCTCACTTTTAAGTAATTTTCTTGCGATAAACGTAGTGGAAAATATATAAATCACTTGTTTGGTTCAGGTGAATAAGTGGTGCTTCGTGCAGTCAAATATAGTTTGTAAATTTTCTTGACACATATTCACTCTTATTCTATGGTTCTGGATGTCTGCGAAGCCATTTCAAAATTTCCTGCAGATTTCGTTGTTCGAAATATATTGCTCGCTTTATTGATTTGCTTACTGTAAATGGTTTGGGAAAAGCTTACTGCTTTTCTCTGGCGCTGTAGAACTAGTAATGCATGACTGTAAACCTTTTTTTTTGTGTGTGTGTGTTTCTTTTTTTTCGTTTTCTATGAGCGCTTTTGCGCTTGACACAAATAAATAAATGAAATAAAAATCGCAAAATTTGAATCACAGCAAAAAACTTAAAATCGATCGGTAATTCTTGTACCGGTAATTTGGTTTCAATTTGAAAGGTTCTTAACTACAAATCAGCTGCAGTGCAGCATATGCAATGAAGAAGTTGATATTTTTGTTTGCTGGTTCATATGGTGATGTATTTGAGGGCAATATAGTAATTTTGCAAGTTCAATTTAACAACTTTGCTATGATTCAATTTTTGGTCGGATGGTGGCGAAATACTGGCCGAAAAGTTTATCCACAACGATTGTTTCACAGCTTTATTTGTTGATGGCTTTTGCGATTTCGTATGCTTTCGTTATGCAATTGAATTGAAAATATATTTTCAAAAGATTTCTTTTCTGGCGTTTTCTGAAAATCGCAGTCGCGTGCTAGGAGACCGTTTAATCGGTTGTAAAAGTTGATTAATCCAATCACTCGGCTTTTGAGCGTGATCTCCTACTTTGCGAAAGTTTATCATAGCTTTCGGATTTCATCAATTTTCTGAAATTTCAAGTTTTATTTGAGATAGATCGGCTGCTAATTAAGTGATTGTTATTAAGCAATTCATCGGCTACTAATTAAGTATTTTTTTGCTTAGAACTTTACTCGATTTGTAAAAAAAAACAACTTTGCACAAGGAAAAGGAAATTGCTTTTGAGATTTTAGAAGACAGTAATAACAACGAAAGACAGCTCTTGAAAACTTTGAGGTATCGAATAATGTTAGCGGTAAATTTTACGTTGGTTTTGAGAAGTTAAAAGTGGTTTTACCTACCATTTTACCGTCTCGAATTCAGGGCTGCGAACTCAATCGATTTTTATTCGAATTCAGTCTAATTTAGCCTGCTTAGTTCTCTAGTTTTTTTTCGGGTTCAGGTTCGACAATAATGTCAAGTTTTTCGAGTTCGAGTTTAGGCTGACGAAAATATTTAGTCTACTTGTTTACTGCCAGAAATCATTGCAAAGAAAAAGAGAAAACCTTTTGTTTATACCTCAACTTAACTGTTGGGAAAAACGCAGTCTCGATTTAAACGGCTAGACAAAAAATATTTCTTTGCGACAATTTTTTGATCTTCAAATTTCTTTCATGAACTCGAACAGTTTTATTCGAATTCATGTTCGAGGTTAGAAAAATTATTTTTTCGAGTTCGGCAAAGCGATCGAATTTTTTTGAGTTCACAGCCTTATTTCGACGCATTTTTCAAACATCGTGTATAAAACGTAATCGAAGAAAAGTTTCTCTCTTCAAAACAAATTAAATGAAATTATACTTGAAATGTTAGAATAAATTTAAGAAGGCCTGTCACGGTGAAGGCCAGAGTACAGTGAGAAAAAGTAAGGTAGCAAGCAATGTACTTGTCCTGGAAAAAATGTTTTGTGAAGTAGCATAACTAACAAAAATTTTAATACTTTGTAACCAAGTATAGTTTTAATTGAACTAGATTTTCCTCGGCATTGACCATTAGCAGCCAGGCAAAAAAAAAAGCTAACTGTCCCTGGTGGTCCCTGTACTAAAGTTAAAAAAATTAGCTCGACACCAAGAGCAGTAACGACAAGTGTCATAGCGACAGACGCGCGATGCTGGTAGAAGCAGTGAGCCTGCAACAGGCCTATCTGTTTCCTTCCTCGAAAGAAGTTTTGATGCAATGTTTACTGGTTAGATAGGTTATATTGTACGTGCTAAGTTTTACAGCATTTTTGATCTAATTTCGACAATTAATCATCGAACGTTCAAAATGGCACAACATAAGTATGATTTACTCTTGGTCTCTACAAATCCAGACAAAGTTGTACGACAACAACCATGGTAAGTAGGTACTGTAAATGTTCAGTTTTAGATTTTACTCAATTTCTAAATAGGCGTCAACTAAAGTCACTGTTTTTTTTTGAAGCCGTTTGCATGGTTACTGTATCATTAAACTGGTCATATTTCCAATTTTTTTATGCAAATTTGACCTTTCACTCAGCATCCTTACTGAAATCGGAGGGATTTCTGCCAAAGATCTTTGGCGGAAAAAAAAACTTAATTTCCGCCACTTGGCGGAAATTTTCGCCAATTGGAGTCGATTTCCGCCAAGTGGCAGAAATCGTCAACTGATTTTAACTTTGGCGTCACTGCTGTAACAGACTACTTTTCCAACTTTACTCTTCATAACTAATTTATTTTGTCAATCCCACGCTTTGTTCGATTGTCATGTCAACTGCTAAGTAGTAGGCTACAGTACGTAGAGTCGAAAATTCATGATAAAATAGATCAGCGCTACCAAACAAAACGTCAAATTTATGTCATTGACAACTTGGCGAATAATGTGCTTGCTTATTCACCATTCACCAATAGTTTACAAACTACATACAAAGCATTATAAGATGATTGAAAAAGTAATATTGCAAGAGCAAAGTCATTTAGTGTGTAAAACAGGATGAAAGAATTCATTACGCGAACATTCATAATTTAAGATGCGAAATGTACGATAAAGTTGAAGAGAATGAACATGCAAAATTAACTAGTTATCAAGCATATTAACCACTCAGCAGAAGTGAGCGATCCAACAATAACTTGTATTTATAAGCACGGTATGCAACATGCACCCCGACGCTGCTGCCGAAATCAAAATTTAAGTTTGTTTTAAACAACTGCTTTTTAGCAAGAGACCATTGTGCGCGTTTCGCTCTTTCGTGGTCTCCCTATGTACCGTACTTTATATACATTATACATGCCAAATGTGGATTTTTCTTGCTTGCGTCTACTGGTACATGAATAAACATACTGACTGACTGACTGACCACGACATAACTTTCAATTTGGGACACTGTTGCGTATTTCTGCCAAGTGGCGCAAATCATCAACTGATTTTTAACTTTGGTGTCACTGCTGCAACAGATTACTTCTCCAACTTTACTCTATTTTACTTTACTCTATTCAATGCAATCTTATCCACCGTTTGCGGCAAACTGGAGGATAGGTTCTAGCTTGACTTGTTCAAAACTGCAAATAACTCTTTATGGGTGTAAATTTTGAAGAAAAATTCAATATCCACGGGGTGCCGACTTACAGGCGTACAAACTGTAGTTGTTAGAAATAAACTTATAATACTGGAATTACGCTCGTACGCACACTATTTTACGCCCTTTGAAGAACGGGCCTAATGCTTTATGCCAATAAAAATTAAGAAATAACCAACGAAGGCGTGAAGGACAATATATAGGCCCACTAGTATACTGTTTAGTCTTAACAGTCCTAACTTACAAGAGTAGACCATAAGGCTGTTATGTATTAGAGCAAAATAAGTTAACTTTATAAGCTTATTTTGCTATGAAATACTTGACTTTTTGTATTTCTCCGTTAATTTATCTATCTTGACTTATCTATCTATGATGTTCTTGTTATGTACAAATTGTTGTGTACCAATTGTTATGTTCTTGTTATGTACAAACAGGAAAGATATCTATGATATCTTTCCTGTTTGATGTTCAGTATTGCAAGAGACAGTGTGAAGTGCAATAGACTTTCGTAGCGTGTGATGGAAAACCAAAAGGTTTAAAACTGCTAGGATTCTTGAAGTCAGGACCGAAAGGTCTTTCTGTTTTATGCTGGCCAAGCAACGTATAATTGATACCGATAAATAAAGATCTGTAGGCCTTAGTATAATTTCAATCACCGTTGCACTGTAGCCTTTATTCTTGCTCTATGTAGTCTTATCCATCATTGCTCATTTTTTATCACCTTTTTTGGTTGATTTATTGAAAAAACAAACCGAAATTTAAAAAAACTGCGCAGCCGGTATGATTGACTTGCGAAAATTGCACTTAATATTCATTGAATTGGTCTCATCGGCAATCTTGACGTAAGAATTAAATTGAGAGACGATTTTGGTGATGATGGTTTATTTCTGCTTTTCGTTCGATTCCATACTACAGGCCTACTCTAAAGCAAAGAGGTTTAAAGTCACATTAACACTACTTTGCTATATTGCAGCCTATTAAGTTTGTAACACTAAACCTACCTGGTAAGAATGCAACATTATTTCTATAAGTGCTGCTTTGAAATGTTGTGGTTATAAGGTACCTGCTGCTACTTTAACATGTTTGCCATAGACCCATTTACACAAAAATTTAAAAAATGAAATTTTTTATTTTAAAACAAAACAATATTATATTGCTGTTGAAAGATATATTAAAAAGTGGATTCCAAATTAAAATTGTTCGAGCGGTAACGCATTTGTCTCTGGAACGAGAGATCTGAGGTTCAAATCTAGAACAGGTCAAATCGGAATTGTTTAAGTGTTGCTAACTTCTCGCCACCGCTGCGACGTTTCTTTGAAATGAGCTTTGTTGTCCGGGCGCAATGATGCAAAGATGAACCCCGCCAATTCGTTATACGCTTCGACGTAATACAACGAGTATTATAAAAGATGTGATTGTCTGATTGATTTGATTTGAGTGCAGTTCAAATTTATATGACTTTAATTTTTCAAGCGGTTATTCGTGGGGCGCTTTTTGTGTTTACTGTAATAATAAGTATCGAAAATAAAACATGTTACGATTTTACATTAGTTTGTCAAGCGTTGATATTGCCAGAACGTTTTCCCCCAAAAAATTAGTGTTATTTTTAATTGTTCCTTGAACTGTGATGCCACTGGAATGACACCGTTAATTTGCGGTATTTACAGTACATAAATCTGTCGGCCTCGAAACAGAACAGAAAAGTCATTTTGTTGCTCAAAAGTCAATAAACAATCAAGCATCAACATAACAAGCACAAAAGTGCACAATAGCAATGTTAGATGATAATTCCACTTCATTCTAAAAATCAAACTCCAGACAAGGAATGGCGTGTGGATGACATTGTTGAGGCCGAGAGCTAGCTCTGGCTTTTATTGGCAGTTTTCAGATTGCTAAGCATATCTTCACTGCCTTAGACATCACGCTGGGTTGTTTTCCCTATTACTGCCTTCTAAGCAGCCTACCCGCTGAGGCGCTGAATGTCTGAGTAATTGGTTAGCGCGTTAGCCTTATTGCTTTTATGGTTAGGTTAAATTTATGACGCAGTTAAAGAGCGCTGAGCTAGAATTTAAGACAATTATGTAAAACTGTAAGGTGTTATGAAACATTATCATGACATTTTATTCTTGTAGAAGTTTCAAAGTCAAATTAGTTAAAGCAGAAAGTTTGATAGATATATATCTGAAAAAACAATGCAGAGGGTACAAGCGGTAAAAGAGAGTTTCTTTCTTCATTGCCCACTTTTTCTTGAGAGTTCTTGGGTCAGCAGCGCTAGAGTGACTGTGAGCCGCTACATATGATCACATCAAGGTCCTTCAATTATAGACAGTCTTGTTTATATGGCGCAGCGATTTCAACCAAAAAAAATCTCTCTCACCAAAAAAATTCATAATTTTAGCGGAAGAATTTGATTGCATTGCTTTTTTGCCTTATAAAACACAGATTCAGTTTACACTTTTTCTGCGGGGCTATATTTTAAAAAGTTTTTTATTAATGTTCTTTTGTAATGACGTATCAGTAAGCGAGAAGCTTTTTGTTTGGTGTTGCTCACAGAATAACAGGTTGCGAAGAATAATTAAAACTACAGTAAGTGAAAAGGATCATCAGTGGTGGGACAAGGAAATTCAAATGTGTATATTTTACAGCTTAAGACTATATATTAGCCAATGCAGCACAATGCTCTCTAGCATACAGTATTATTATAAACCCATCTTCGGCTAAAATATTCGCTGTTTTATAATCAAAAGCGGAAATGAGTGAAAGTATCAATTATCTTTCTCTGACTTAAAGACAAAATAGTAAAATAGATTACTACTTTGTAAGTTTTGTTGAAGATAGGATTTTATGATTTACCAGCTTCTAATTAACAGAACGGACGCTATACCATTAGCCTCCTCCCACATAGCTCATTTACACAACCAGTTTAATTATGTTTTTGCATTGCTAAATTTCTATAGCATGTTTTGAAAGCATTAATTTTTATCAAAATAGTCCCAAATCAAGCAATTTTGCAAAAAAAAATTCAAATTTTTGTAGCGCTGGGGACTCATCCCCCAGACCTCCAATGGCCTCCAGCGGTTGGGGGCTTTGTCCCCAGATTCCCAAAACAGCCCCCCTATTGCAGATTTCTGGCTGCATGCCTGGCGGGGCGTTGTTCTTCATTTGTTTTTAAATTTTAAGCAAAAAAGAAAGTCATGTTTTTACAAAAATGTTTTTTTAAAAGTGTAGCGCAGATCTTTTTAAACAAGCCAAGCGTGAAAGTCCTTAAATCGTGGAACTGGGAAAGTCCAACAACATGATTAATATTGCTTTTTGGCGTAGTTGCAAAAATCGTGATTCCACTATTTCAACTGGCGAAAATCGTTATTCCAGCTGGCGGAAATCGTTATTTAAGCTGGCGGAAATCTTTGGCGGAACAAAATTACCAATTCCACTATGGCTCAGCATCCTTTTGTAATTTCTGGTTTACCTGTTTGACTTATCCTTACCAGTGGCATTCTAAAAAATACTCTGACTAGTAAGATTCAACTTAAAACAATTGGTATTCCTGGTCTTCCATAGGCCTAATATTTCTTATTTTAACTTTTTGATGTTAAATATGAGATTTATTTCATGTGGTATTTTTTTACTCCTGACATAAATAAATCCATCACAAAATTTAGCAAACATTTAAAAACACACTGTTTAGAATGTAGCGGTAGCCACAAGTAAAAGTGCAATAGGATATATGGATTAATAAGTTAACCCGGAGAGTAGTTCGATAGATTGTTCAACCGAGCCGGTTGACTGCATTGAGACGCGTCTTTTTGACACGTTTGTTACAAGCACAAGGTTTAGCATAATTTTGAAGTTAATGTAACTCTTTTGTTACATGGTTGGTTACTTAACAAAATTTTAACACAACTCTGCAGCAATTTATTCAGCCTACAATTCTTACAAAATCTTTGATTTTTTTCTGTAGATATTCCAGAACAAACGCCAGGGGCGCTGAGAGCCGAACGTGGGCCCGGGGACAGCTCAAACATGGATTGGCACCCTCAAATTGGATGGGCCCCCTCTCAAGCTCAAGTATGATGTAATGGGCCCCTTCCCGCTTAAATATGATGTTATGGGCCCCCTCAAATTAGATGGGCCCCTGGCCGAAATCAAGTGATCTCAAAAAAAAAAGTCTTCACCGAAATTTCAACTGTTTTTCCGGCCGAAATCAAATGATTCCTTTTATTACTCAATGCAATTTTGATGGGCCCCCTCTCGAGCTCATGGGCCCTGGGGTCATTGTCCCCCCTGCCCCCCCTCTCGTAGGCCCTGACAAGCGCTTAATTTTGGCTAGAAATCAAATTATGTTTTAATTTTAAATGTTCGAACTAAAAATGTGATTTACATTGTTATTCACCAAGTTGCCTTAAGTAGGAGACAGTGAAGAAACCTTGCAGTAAATCGCAAATGCCATCACGTGCCTACCTGTCTACCACACATGGTCAGATGCATAAATTGGCACAAATTCGTTAATCATTAATCCATTAATGATGAAGCTAAGTTTTTATTAACTCGTTAATTCATTGAAAAGTTTTTTGAGTTAGCGAACTAAATAAACTTCCGTTAAGTTTCGTTAACTTACTTTGAGGTTTTCAGCGTTAATTTTTTACACTATTCATTCATCAAGTCGTACAAACTAGTTTGCATCGATAACACTTGTTGCGTATTAGCACAAGTTTTACAGAAGAAAAAGCGAAGAAAGGAGCTCTTTTTGTGGCTGATAATAAGCTGCAGCCTCATAGGTCTATTAATTAGCGCTGATCGCAATTTCCAAAGATTTTCCAGCGCAGCTTCGTTAGCGCATTTATACCTATTTTTATTTTCAAATTAGATTAGATTGTAAAATGTAACTTCCAAAACACAAAAAGACCATAGCAATAAATTTTTCTTTACAATCAGCTCAACAGTGTCATTGCGTCTTCTAGAAGTGAGTGAATAAAAAGAAATGTAAATCACACTCAAAATGTTAATGAATTGACAGACTTCATTAACTTCCGTTAATTAAAGCTGAAAATAACAAATTAACTTTAATGGAGGTATGAAGTTTGTTAACAGACTAGTAGTTCATGAAGCTAACGTTTTGCATTAACTTGTTCACTTATGGTCAGATGGTGGAAGCTTTAGCTGTCCCTTTTAATGCTTAACGTCAAGCAGGAAGCTGTGAATACCAATTTTTGAAGTCTTTAGTTCTAGGTTTGACCCAACTGAGAATCAAGCCCAGCTTGACGTACCTATTCAGTTGAGAATCAAACCCAGCTTTAAATACCTTTTTGGTTGAAGATGCTCTATTTACTCAACCACTGCATAGTAATTACCGTTTGCAGTTGCATAAAAGTTAGTTTTTATGTTTAAATTTCAAAGTTTTGAAAACTAAGAGTGGTTAACAATTTTTTTTATCAAATTGTTTGTAAAAATTAATATTTAGGTACAAAGAACGTTTGAAAACAAAATACATCAAACAAAGGAAAAAATCTGATACTTCTCCCAGTTTAATTGGGCGTAACTGGATATTAGTTAAAAGTGGAATGGATGATTTCAGACATGGTGTACCTTTAAATTTTGATGACCAATATGTTATTGAGGTAAGAGATTAAATTGTGAGTAACTATGTAGCTAAAATATTAGAATCAGCATGATATAATTAACAGACTAATTTCTTTCCTTGCCCCAAACCTTGACATCAGCCACAGACTAGCTAAAATATTAGACATAGATCTATTTGTTATTGTGTAGTTGTATCAGTATAACAATGACTTTTATAGCAAAGTGTGTGTCTGTTTCTATTTCAAAAAATAATTGTAAGGAATGATGCTATATTCAGCCTGTTTGCTTCATTTTTTCAAACCTGTTACTACATTATGAGAAACAGGTGTTAAAATTATTTGTAATTGTAATTGCATTTTATTTACCAAGTTGCCTTGGCCAGGAGACAGTAAAGGAACCTTTTGGTTTTTAAGTCGAGCTCCCACCTGCCCACCTGTCTACCACACATGGTGCTAGACTGGTGGGCAGGTGTCAGTTTGACTCAAAAAACTTCACACTGTCTCTTTAATTGCTTTAATTTGTATAGATAGCTAGATATCCTGTTCTTCAGGCTCAAACAAAGTAATTGCTCAATTTAGAGAACCAATTGCACATCCCGTTCTTGCAAAATTTGAATAGCACCATTAGATTTAACTTTTAAATTGCATAGTCTCATTGCCTAACTTTTCAGTACCAGTATAAGCTTGACTTTTACTTTAATCAATAACTTTTTCTAATAGTAGTGTTGTTTTTCCAGTTAAATTTTGTACTGGTGCAGCAACCTACAAATATAGCACTATTGGACAAAACAGTATCTAAAAACCCTGAAGATTTTTGACACAAGCCATGAGATATGACACACAATAGAGCTGATAGAAAGATTAAATTTATGGCATTGATGCTGCTTTGCCAATTAAATACATTGTTTATTTCACTGTTTAGTCAAAGAATTGTAAGTTCTGTCATTCTGCTAAAATTTTTAGAATGTTTCAATGGTTGTCTGATTATCATGTGATTTAGGGTGCAAAAGGAATCTCACCAGTTGTAAAAGAAAACAAAAACTCATTTGCCAGTCGCTTGAAAAAAGACAAAGCAAGGTTTGTTAAAAAGTTCTTACATTTCACGCTGTTAATTGCTCCCTAACTTATATTGAAATGACAGAGCTCTATTACAAAAAGCTTTGATGATATCAGTCATTTGATTAAACTATTGTGCTTTGTAGCAACCCATTATACTTCATTGAAACTTCTCTCAAAATTTTTTTCAATATTTTGTAATAACTAAAATAGTGATGCAGTTTGGTGTACATTGCTGTCTGCTGTCAAATAAAAGCATAATAGCACATTGTTTTTTGGTACAATTGTTTTTTTATTAATGGTGGTGAAACATCCAGCCAATTCCTGTAGTTAACAGCAGCTAAAATGATAAATATAATTTTTGAAATTTTTTGTTCTCATTTTGGTGCTGCAGTTGCAAAGATATTCAACAACTACAAAGAAATATCCCCCTAAAAAGTTTTCGTGAACCCTGAGTTTGTTTCCCCATCCTGAATTTCAAGAAAAAGAGGGAAGTTTACCAAAATTGAATTAATCACGTGATGTTGCTGAAACAGTAAACAATATTCAGTCTTTTTTCCGTGAAAGTTCAGGCCAAGAGAACAGATTCAGGGTTTCCAAAAATTTTTTAGGGGGATATCTCTTTGCATGTATTGAATATCTTTGCAACTGCAGCCCCAAAATGAAAGCAAAAAATTTCAAAAATTATATTTCGGTTTTAGCGATTGTAAACTACGGGAATTGGCTGGATGCTTCACTGCCTTTAACTTATTATCATTCCTTCAATGGTAGAAATCCTACACTTAATAAATCCCAAGTTTGTATGGACAAGCTTCTTCCAGCGCAAAGAAGGCGTCGAGATTACATTGATGAGATTGAATATGGCCTCACTCAACATCCTCTCGCCCTTTACCCTCATCTAGAAGAAGGAATGTCTCCTGAGGTGGGAAGTAATGATTAAATGGAAAAATGTTTTGGAGTGTACGATGGAATTTTCATGTTATTTGATAAAGAGTGACAGTGTAAAGGTACACCCATCTGCTGGGTCAAAAAATAAAACAAACTATTGAAGGTTTTTGGCATATTTTTGAAATAATTTTCAACTAGGCTTGATCATTTATGAATTGATGTTAATTTGTATGTTGCCACCCTCAAATTTCAAAACAGCTAACCTTTCGAAAGACTTTTTTAGGTTTTAGTCTTCAGTGCTTTTAAACCCTATTTTTCTGGCTATCACCAGGTATTCACCAAAAAGACTGTTGCCCACTATTTTTATTCAGTATCTGATGTTCGCCCAAAAAATCAGGTTCAACTTGATTTGGCTCTACCTAATTTGACGTTTTGTTGGCGAGGCACCTGAATTTTTTCCCACCCAAACGCATACTAAATTGCTTCACGTTGTAAAAATTAAAGAAAATATTACCCAACCTCACAATTCCAAATCTTCAAAAGACACTGCTTTTTGATAGCGTTGGTCGGTCGTTCAAATATCTTGTCAAATGTCTGGGCAGTCTTCAATAGCAAAATCATAATACAGTATTACAAAATCCTTAAACTATCTGTAAACTTTTTATTTCACGCAACTGTTGATTCTATCTCGGTAAATATCGCTTGTAGTATTCTGTGGTTATTCATCCTGTTCAAAACGAATGTAAAATGCAAGGAAGGATAGTTTGATTATGGGTGTCTCTAGACGTGCAAGCAAGAACAATACGCGCAATTGCAAGCGTAAGTTTTGCGTAAAAACTTTTCCAAATAACAAAATAAGCTTAGCATATGCCACTGATGACACCTCGATACTTTTAATTTTTTTTTCAATAACAGAGTTTAAATTTACCAGAGGTTCCTTTGAAAACTAGTCAAGATGTCAAGATATACACAACGGTTGTGTTTTTGCAAGACAATGAAGATGAAAACCGCTACTAAGGTTTTCATAGCAACTTTATTACACAATTTTTTCTTGCAGCTTTTCGAAGAAATTGTTGATCTCTTAGATCCAGCAATGAATCCAGATACGGAAAGCGAAATGGATAGAGCAGAAACAAACACAGAACAAAATGCTTCATCTGACCAAATTGTCGGGTAACAGTCAGATTTTAAATTGCTCAATCAAATTAGAAAAATTTAGTTTGTTGTGATTTTCATGTACAACCGTTTATTTTGCACTTTCAAACAAGAATTTTTTATTAACAAAGAGAAAACAAGTCAAAAATTATTTTCCATGTTTTTCTCCTAACATTAACTTGAACTCGAATGTGAAACATGTAAGGAAGGCAAACATAAGAAATCGAAAACAACACTTTTCCGAACTTGAACAACCCCAGAAAAATTGAACAAGTTCTAGTAACCCTTGCTTTTTGTGTGAGAAAGACAACTGTGGAAATGAAATTTTTGTTGTTTTCACCGGGCGGTAAAATCTGAACTCGAAACAACTCGATCTTTATCCCGAGCTAGAAAACGAAAAAAAGAACTTGAAAAGAAGAGATTCAACTCGAGTCCATGGCTGAAGAAAATAATTCGAACACAGACTCGCATTTATAAAAATTAATAGAGTAAGCATCCATCTCACGCTTATTTTAAAAGATTTTATTTTTGCAGAGTTGAAGTTTCAGCAGCACAGAGCCAACAGGAAGCCACTGAGGACAAAAAGTAAGCATGAACTTTTTTTGAAAGTAACAAAAGATGTTTAGCAATATGCATGGCTTTAAATGTTGTTTGTATCTGACGATAAGCTATCGTTCTGCTTCTCAAGAGTCCTGGATGCAATTGCGAATCATAATTCATTATTATCTGATCTTAACTTTTTCATTTGTCTGGTTATTGTGACCAAATACAAATCTCATGTTTTCGGAACTAACTTTTCCTTTATTTTTCAGACGCCCAGAGGTAGCTAAAATGCGAAATCCTTACAAATGGATTTTGCGAAAAGATGATGATCAAAAAGATGACAAAAAAGGCTTTAAGAAAAGGCCCACTTCTCCTTCTCAAGATGAACATATTAAAAAAGTAATAAAATTAAATGTATTATTATCTTTATCAGGGCCAGGGATTTCTTGTATCCCTGATCAGGACTGTCCAAAGCGCGGCCCGCACAAGCAGTTTTCACGGCCCTCGACGTGTCTCGATATATATAAGTTTCTTTCAATGCTAGTAATTTTTTACTAAAAATTTGTTTTTATGTCAAACTTGTTGGCGCTCGGTTTTTAAACATTGATTTTAATCAATTTTCGTGAAATTTATTTGGTTGATAGCATCGCTAGCACGAAGTAGATTACGAAGTAGATTACGAAGTAGATTAGGAAGTAGCAATTGTTCAAAATAATGCAACGATTGGGGAACAGGTGTTGCGAAGGCGGAGCCCTCCCTTATTAGCCAAATAATTTAGAAAGTTTTACCCAAATTTAGCTTTGAAACGTGTTTTGAACTTGACCAAAGTGGAGATGGCTTAGCAATTCAATTCTTTCTAGTGATTCTAAAAATGCGCAAAATTTCTTCCAAATGCCTAGTTTTTTTTATTGAAATCCCTACAAAGTCGCCTGATGGCCGGGGGCTTAGCCCCCAGATTTCGTTTATAATGCGTTTAAGACTCGCAGCAGTTTATTTAACACTTCGGTCTTCGGTTGCCGGATACTGTGCATATTTTTATATAGAAATAGAGATATCTACTTTGTAAGCTTAATCCTTAACAAAATCGTGGATATGATGGTGTGCCATACATAGAACTGTGTTTAATAAAAAGTTCTTCTGTATTGAACGAAGTTTAATTTTATCAAAGGTGAGCTTCAGATTAAAAATTATTTAATTTGGTAAGACAGAACAAAGCGGTTAAATTTTCAATACACTACAGTTTATATTGTTTATGTGCACTGGGCAGTGCTCGAGATAAAAATATTCCAAACAGTTTATGAGTAATTGTCCGCCCCACCAAAGCTCAAGAAAAATTTAATGCGGCCCGCCCCTCAAAAACTTTGGGCACGCCTGATATCATGATTAGGGTTGGATCCATTCATTTTTTTTTTAATTTTGAAATTCAAATTCATTGACTTTGAAAAAACTAACTTCAAATTTATATTCATTGACTTCGAAAAAACTAAATTCAAATTCATTGACTTTAAAAAATCTAAATTCAAATTCATTGACTTTGCAAAAGTCGAATTCAAATTCATCAATAGCTTGTGATCGGATTCAAATTCAAAATTCAAATTCAATCCAACCCCCACTTTTTACACCAAAGATTCAAAGAGGATTTTGCAATTTGCACCTAGCAAGTCTCGCAGTCGCAGATGAGTATTAGCGCATCGCAGGCAGGGCCTGCAAGAGGGGGGTTCAGGGGTACATTGTACCCGGGTCTAGGGGAGGCCCGGGCTCAAGGGGCCCGGAAGAGTTCAGGTTTCCGCGTTAAGTTTTGGTATGGCACCATAACACCGTAATCAAACTTGCCTACAGCAAAAATATCGGTCAGCCTATTCACTACTGGTAATTGATCGCTGTTTTTGCTTCGCAGCCTTTAGGACATCCAATAGTGGCTGATTTGATTAGAAAAAGAGGAAAATGTATCAAAAGCCATACACTTGCACCGAACTTAACGTTTTGTTGTATTTTTCTGACTTGAAAGCCTTAATTAATTTCTACGGTATAACAATGTACGAGGGCCCACATTTCCAGAGATCCAAAAGCATTTTAACTTCAGAGAGCGGAGTCAAAGTTGACATACTATACCACTATCATTAAGTAACTCACTCTGTCTGTATGAATTTATTAGGTATTTGGGTTTGTGAAGTCTATGATTGCAGATGACTTCCTAAAACTTTTATCAGTAAAATACTTGGATTTGCAGTATTAAAGTCGTTATATTGTATAATATTTTGTCAATGTCATCATCTCCCATTTCACATACTTTCTTTCATGTATAATTATCACGTTTTCTGCTGGTCAATTTAAGCAAGTTTGGTGCTGGGATGTGTGATCAAACGCTGTATTTTACCCTAGAGAAACATAAAAAGTGCTGAAGCTTTCGGGGCTCCGCCCCGGACCTCGCTGGGGGAGCTCACAGCGCTCCCCCACACCCCCTAGCTGGATTTAAACCAATTTTATGCTCAGTTGTGTTTTTCATAGGTCCTAACTCTATGTGATATGTCCTAACTCTATATCGTTATCCTCTCACTTTTAAATGAAGATCTACACCCATCCGACAAAAAGGATTTAACTGCATGGGCCCCGATAAGGCTTGGGGGGCCCAATAAGATTTGGGGGCTCGGTGTCGACCTCCGTACCCCTGAAAAATTTTTTCTCTGAGGCCCTGATCGCAGGTGCGTAGTATACCAACAACTGAAGTTGCTTGAATCCAGAATTGAATCCAGTAACGTCGCCAGAGCAAACGAAGTGAGGGGGCATTAGCCAAAAGTGGGGGAGGCACTAAAATTTGCGTACAAAAACTGATCTTCAGATCTTGTATGGCTACAATTTTGCGCAACTTTAAAATAAGGCCGGCCGCGTTTCTTAGCTCGTTTCGACGGCGGCCATTAATCGCTAGAAAAATCTATCCACAGCAGTGAATGCTACCAGACGTGTAACCAGGATTTTGCTAAGAGAGGCGAACCAAAAGTTTGTTTGTTTTTTTTTTGCAGAAAAACTGCCTAAATTAGCCCCCGAGCTGAACAACTGATGCAACTCAAGCGTTTCACAGACGGACATAGATACTAAATACTAAGTAAATGTGTATGGGGCCTGAGGGCGGTGCCCCCGGCCGCTGGGCAATTTTGAAGCAAAAAAAAACGCAATTTTAACGCTATTTTAAAATCATACTTCTCACTTTTAGAAGCGATATGAATGACTAAATTTCTAAAATTCAAAAGTCATTTCAAAGAATTGAATTGCTTTGCACCTCAACCCCCCCTTACTTTTGGTCAAGTCTAAAATACGTTTAAACGCTCGTATTTTGAGGTTAAATTTTCTAAGTGACTTTGCAGATGGGGTTTAAGCCCCTTCACCCTAGTTGCGCCACTGACTGTGACCTCAAAATGTTGAGTGTGTTCTAAAAATCAAAACAGCTGGTCTTTGAAAAAAAGTTTTCACGCATTGCTTCATGTCATGATCGCTAACAAAGTACTAGTAACAATTCTGCATGTTTACATGTCTCTTCCGCAATTCCGCGACACATCCGTAAAGTCAGATTAACGTACAGCAGTTGGTTGCCAGCAATGTCGCAAAGAATCGAAAAAACATCAGAGGAGAATTATGTTTAGACGTAATTATTCCTTTTTCCATCATTGTCTGACTGTCTGTTGTCTTGTCGTTGCGTGATGTTTCAAAAGCAGTATTTTTAGTCAACCAAAATGGGGCACAAGCCGCCGTTAGGGGGTACGGCCCCCTTTGCCCCCGCTTAGCGAAGACACTGGTTGGATCCATTCATTTTGTTTTTAATTTTTAAATTGAAATTCATTGACTGTGAAAAAACTAAATTCAAATTCATCAATAATTCGTGAGCGGATTCAAATTCAAATTTTATCCAACCCTAATCATAATATGAACGTACTGAAAATATTTGAAAAATGCGATGCTTTTAAAAATAAAAAAGTATTTGAATAAAAAGAAGCGTGTAACCAAATTAAATGTTTATTACAAGCTTGGAGTTTCCAACTATTGGAAAATGATAGAAAATGATAATTGATGACACCCTTTCAATAATTATAATAAGTTAATACATTCTAATATTCTAAAAAGAAACTTTGTCATGAAATTGATACCCTAACCAATCTTTGCTCGTGGTAAGTTGACTGCAGTTCTCGCTCCTCTTCTGCATGTATAATCCTGCTGATGTTTTTGAAATGATCTGATGTGATCAATTTTGACTCAACGTTAATTGAGAATGAAAGAGCTTGTTTTGAAGTCCAAATTTTCCTGTAACTACTCAAAAATCAAACAATTTACTCTTTACTAGTTGAGCATTTGAAAGATGATAAATTTAGTTTTTATACTAGTTTTGCTTGTCAGGTTACAAAGGATTTTTGTGATTGGGTTACGAATTTGGGAGGTGACAGCAATAACGTTGAAGAATCGACAATCATGAGTTTGTTTGCAAGTGGCTATGAAACCAAGGTAAATTTAACGGATAATATTATCTCTAACTTACTAATATCTTTCCAACTCTGAAAGGTTTGGATGAACGGAATTTGCTGAGGTTGTTTTTTTGATAACTTGACTCTGCAATGATTGCTACGACGCAGTTGAATGCAGTATTAGAATAGTCTTGATAGAGCCATATTAGGGGGACTATGAGTTCTTTTGGTCCTGGGCCTTCCAAAAAAGACCCCCCGCAAAATTTTTATCGAAACATGTTTAGAAACTCCTCGAAGAATTCTTGCAAAAGAAGCTGTGATACTCACAGGCGCAATGGCGTGGAAAGGTCCCAGCTAAATGGTTACATGCTTTAGCGTAATTCAAACAATGTAATGAAGTTTTTTGTGGACACACTAACAAGCCGTAATTATAAGCTATCTGGAATATGCAAATACGATTACTGTTTGTTAGATTATAATTCATTAAGTACCGGATAATGCTAGTTTGTCAAGCTGCAGCATGTTCGTCTCTGAAATGGGAGGTCTTGAGGTTCAAACCTCGGGCCGGTCAAATTGGACACTGTTTTCCAACGGCTCGCCTTCGTTGCGACATTTCTTCGAAAAGAGCCGTGTTGGCCCGGCGCAATGACGCTAAGATGGGCCCCGCAAACTCGGAACGCGCTTCGGCGTAATACAAAGAGTATAATTAAAGAAAACTATACTTTTTAATCAGTTCATGTATAGGTTAGATGAACTAGCTTGATATTGCTTATGAAACAAACAAGATATATTTAATATTTGCAGCCTGCGTTATCGGTTCCAATTCATGTGGTGGAGTTATCGAACGTCCCGGCGGAGTTGCGGATGTCGGCGGGGATTTCGCCTCCGGGATCAGCCCGAAAAAGTTTCCTCTCTACAGTTCCTACTCAAGCATCCGTAAGTTGCCGAAAAAAAATTTCTTGAGTTTTTATTTTAATGAGGGAGCCTTGCCCAGTAAATAACTTTGGCCAAATTATAGTGAATCTTTCGCCAGTTCGAGTCTGCCAAAACGTTTTTTGCCGATTTTCGAGAACAGTGTAATTAAGGATTAAAAAGTTACCTTTCCTTGAGTTTTTTTCTCTTAAATTGTCTGTATGAAGCCAATAAATTGCTTTAAAACTAGCATATCAAATTAATAAGAGAGACGTATTAAATTCAAAATATCAAACGAGTAATATTAAAAGACAGTTGACAATATACTCGCAGATAATTAGTGAAAACGGAAAGCTTTTGTCTGAAATTAGAGCGCCTTGATAAAATTATTTGGAAGCAGATGCAAATTCGTAAGTGTTTGTGCATGTGTTCAAACCTGCAAATTGTACGACAGCCGAAAAATCGACTACCCCAATGCGCTTGAGGGTATAAAAGATATATGAAGATGAAAGAAAAAATTTTGATCTCGTTTGTTCGCGTCCTAGCTTTTAAGTTTTAAGACGTTGCTTTTCCTGTCTCTTACGGTAACGCGACTCCAAGTTTTTTCATATTCATCAACTTCTATTCCACATTCCTCCCAAGCCTGATTTGGACTTGCATATACAGAAAGAATACCAACTAGAACGAAAATGAAACAAGTCTTGATTATGCTTGTATTTCGTAGGGTACTGATGTTCCTTCTGGCTACCAACCCAGTTGGGTCAAAATCAAGTATGGGGCCTGGTATTTGGAGCCCGAATCTTGGAAAGTAAGGTCCGAAAACGAACCCTTAGAGGATCCTGATGAAATTGCAAAACGAGAAATGTCGGAGTCAAAACAAAAAAGTGCGGAGATGGATGCACAGCTAGCCCCACTTCATGGAGCCAAAGCATTTCGGTAAGAACAATTTCTTGCATTGATAATGTTACGGTAAAGAATCGCACTCATAATACAGTAAAGAAGTTGGTCTTTTGTTCTTGTCTAATTTGCTATCCTTTGCGTGAGTGTTGGGGAAGCAGCAGCTCTAGATTAGGCCCCACTCATCGCGATCTTCCTTCACTTCCTTTGTTCTGCTTGGGTGATTCCCACACCAAAGCGATTCCAGACTCAAATTAGAAAATTTGGCAAAAATAATTCAAAACTTTCCCTCCAAACTGCGTCAATAGCATTCACACAATTGTTACAATCAGAAAGCAATTTGGTTTAAGTTTGGAATTGTGTATTACTTTTACAAATCACTTTATTGTTCGAAGTATTAATGAGTTTTATTAATTATGAAACTAGCATTCACTTTTCGGACGTACTTTTAATACCATTACAATGTGATCATCTGATGACAGTTGTTTGAAAGCAGTGCATTAACTAATGAAAAACAAGTGCCATTATCGACTATTCAGAAGCAAGCAATCGACAATAAAGTCCATGCTGTTGAAATATAATGCCATATATCATGACGCTAATCACGCTCTCGACACTTGAGTACTTGTCGAAGACTTTCTATTCACTTCTTAAAGTTAAATAATAACGGATATAAAGTGATGCATTATATGCGAAAGTGACAAATACATCTTATCAAATACCTTGAATATATCCAGCAAGATCCGATGCTATTTTCTCTCGCAAGATCGTCCTGAAGTTTTAGAGTACGTTCTTAAAAATACCTTATCAAGTAAAATTGTTCTTGCGCAGCTTCGAAAAACGCCTATTAAGGTAATTCAGCTCAAGTATAAGCAGAGTTCAGTTTGATTAAAACTTTATGTACGAGGGTCATTCAATAAATAAGGTAAATTTTTCTGTATAAGGACTTATAATTCAGATAGAAGCTTAATTTTTTTTTTGGTTTTTTTGTTTTTCTTATTCACATGGATGGAATTTCTTTTGCAGATTAAAATAAAAAGCTTAAGAGTTTTGGAAATAAACAAAAATGTCAGCAAAGAAGCATGCTCCAGGATTGAACAGCGGTCAGTTATCAAGTTTTTAGTTGCAGAAGGTGCAAAGCTGTGGAAATTCGTTGGAGAATGTCAATTGTGTATGGTGCCACATGTTTCATAAAGAACAAACGGAGGCGACAAACACAAAGAACACACGCAAAAAAGACATAACGAACAAACGCAGGGGTCATCAGTCGAAAGGAGTTATCTTCTATCGTGACAATACAAGGCCTCGCACAGCAGCCTAAACGGTGCAGACCATTAGCAAACTGGGCTGAGAACTGCTCTTTCATCCCCCTAACAGCCCAGACTTTGTCCCTTCAGACTTTCACCTGTTTGGTCTCTTGAAAAAGTTCACTAGAGGCACAAAGTTTGAAAATGACGATGAAGTCAAAAACGTTGAGAGCGACTGGCTGAGACATCAGTCTAAAGATTTTTATGCTGAGGGAATACGGAAGCTTATACACAGATGGGAAAAATGTGTGAAATTGATGGGAGACTATGTCGAAAAAAAATTAAGCTTTTATCTGAATTATCAGTCCCTATACTGAAAAATTCACCTTATTTATTGAACGACCCTCGTATTTCTAGTTAGTAATAGCTCGACTTTCCTCAAGCAGACTGCCGCATGTAATGTTATTATTTCATTTGATTTATTATTCTGAGAAATACTTATAATATCTTCGCACTTCGTAGAAAAGTGCTTGCACAAAATTAACCTTCTAGTGAAGCATTTCCAAAAATAAACTTTTTCCGAAGTAACATGCGCCAGATTTTACTTTCTCCCGATTGAGCACTTCCCCGACATTAGGTGCAAGATTCCACTATCATTATATTCGCTGAATTACGCCGAAGCGTGTAACGAGTTTGCTTTGCATGGCCCATCTCCGATTCATTGCGCCTAGAAAACTATTTCAAAAACATTTTTGGCATAAGGATGCGTTAAATAAACTAGACTATTTTAATTATTTACGACATATAAGCCAGACGTTTTGGCAGAAATCGTAAAATCCAAGCAATAAGGACACAGTCGACTTAAATAATAACTATAGTTTTTGAGCCTTTTTTGGCCCTAATCTTAAAAACGGCTAGAAAACTTAAACTAATGCATATTTCTAGCGACTTTCTTGAGCGAAGTGGAAAACGCAAACCGGAATTCATGGACAGGATATCGCGACTCCAAGACGAGGAAGCAGCCAAGACGGAGGTTTTACAACAAAAACTAAACAGATCTAATCCATCACGTGGAAGCCAGGCAAAAACTCGTTCAAGTGTTGGAATTGAAACATTTTCGCCGCTCTAGGATTATTCTAATCTCACCTTTTTTCGATCTTTTATTTTTTTTGAAAAAAGCACTTGTGTATTTCTTAGCGCGCATTTTGTTTCACTGTCCAGTGTTCACATGTGCTAATCCAGCAATCGATAGACCAAGAGCAAAAAATCTGCGTTTTATTTCTTAATATTGAGCTATGATTGTATGCATTTATGCAGTGACTGTATTTATTCGGGTTAGCAAATATTTTTCAAGTATCGAGCAGCGATTAGAAAAGTTCTGAACTTGAGAAAATTACCGAAAGTGTTGAAGTAGAGTTCGGAGAAATTGGGAGATTTTCCCGTTTGTATTTTTTGGCCTAGTAAACTCAAGCAATAAACAATTTCTCAACCCACTTAGTTTTTTAATGTACTCGTACACTTTTAAAAATGCAATTTTAACTCTAGTCTTTACTTACAAAAGTTTGATTGCAGAAAAAAATTTATGAAATAAGAGTTGACGAAGGTCAGTAAAAAAAAAAACTACAACAAAATTTAAGATTTGACCAGCTTGGTAAAAAACGTAAATAAAAACAAAATGTCTTCCGACCCAATTCCAACCTGCAACTTTCAGTATGTTTTCATTGTAGTTTCATTTCAAAACAAACTGTTATGTTTTTCAGTCAGATCAAATACAAAAACGTAAATCTTACCTGGATTGAATTATCGGATCTTACAGAGCCTGGATTGTTTATTTAATTGCAATCTTTATCTTCAACGAATTGCAGCTCAAACCTGAGGGGATTTTTTGCTTTTAATTGATTTTGAAATTGGCTAATTTTACGGCTGGCGTATTCTTCAGCGAGAAAATTAGTGTTTTCAAAGATTTTTCAAATAAAAGCTACCGATTACTGTGGGGATTTGAGGAAGATGATAAAATCGATGTTGGACAGTTTCTAATTAACACTACCTTGCAAAAAAATACAAAAAGCGTCGCTGATTTGCATTGGTAAAACTTCCTAATTGCTTTCCAGATAATAATCTACACTCGTTACAGCATTGATCTGGAGTTGTGAGTAGCAATTAATCCTCGGACGCAGCTTGATTAAAGTAAATTGGCAATTTTCGAGTATTACGATTTTTGCTTTTGATAAACATTTAAAAAGCATAGCTAATTTTTGAAAGAATAAAACTGGATTAAAATACCAGATATATCAAGCAAAGCCTTCGACTAAGAACCTGCTAAACGGGGATCAATTCTCGGTTGGGTCAATTCCAAAGATCTAATTTCATGACGATCATTGAAAACGCAACGAATAATACTACGAAGTGGAATTAGCACTAATGATGCAAAATTCAGTTTTGGCGCCATTAACCTATGATCAAATCAGATTTTCGAAGAGAAAAGCGCAGCGGTAAAAAGAGAAACTCCAAAATAGTTTAGTTTTTTTTTGAGCTGCTAACTTCGAAAGCCCATCTGCGTAATATCGTATATTGTTTAAAATTTGCCTTTTATTAATTTTAAAATTTCGTGTTTGCTCTTCACTTTGCTGAGTCAAAAAAAAAAAAAAAAAGGAATAAGTTAGACTAAATTACTGGAAATTTTTATCTACTTTTATATTAGTTGTGACCCAAACTTAGCTTAACCCCTGATCTTGACTCTTGAAAAAACAAATTAAAAATGCGCGGATGATTATTTCTCAGTATCGTTTTATTTTCTTAAACTTAAAAATTTTTGGTGAAATAGTCACTTATGAAAAAAAAATCTAAGACTATGCGTTTCAAACAAAGCCAGTTTTTCAATTTTGCCAGTTCCAACAACTTTACAGTGTTTTTGTATCAAAGGGGCTGGAGGCTAGCAAGATAATTTAGATATAACTGGATCCTTGTAGAATTCATTCATCAATTCTCATGCACGCATAACTACTGTAAAGCTCTAAAAATTAAAAAGTGTTTCACAAATATACAACCACGTATTTAGGAGCTACCCTGCATTAATTTTATGCACCTGGAGCGATAACAATTAAAAAAATATTTTGGACCAACCGCTGGCGCTAGCCCTCCGCGCAAAGAGTATTTTCGGGCGGTCTGTATACAATGCTTGTGTCACCACGTTCAATCAACACATGACCTTTTTTCGACGACAAATAACGTAAGACGAAAAAACATAAAACGTCGCTTATTTTTTGTCCCCAGAGATTCAATAATTAACGACGTAAAATTAGGACTGAATTTACGCAGGCAGAAAAATTCTGAGAAAAAATGTGTTTATGGACCACTCTTACTTGAACTAATGGAAGAATGAGAAAGCATTCATCATAAGCTTAGTTCCAATGTAAAATCACAAGGAAAGTTTATACAGCCATCTTTGCGTTAGCCGTCAGGTTTGCTGAGGCCTTTTCTTTTAGGGCCGATGTGAGAGGGTAGGCGATTGTGTGGTCGGCGGTTTGGTCTGTACCACACTCACAGTTGGATGGAGAGTGCAATCTCTAGCAATTTACGCACGGGTTGAAAATTTGAACAGCAGTGCCATAGCAAGAAAGGGTGCAGACTGACCAAATTTTAGCTATAAATAGCGTCTCTGATTACATTTTGGACCGAACTTCTAAAATCGAAAACTTTTTTTGATATAGACGAAATTGCCCCATAGTTTTGTTTGTTATTTTTTGGTCTTTGCCTTATGTTTGAAAGAATTTGGCCCTAGGTTTTTGGCGAAAGTCTTTTTTATGGTCTTCGATTAAAATTTAGACGAGGATATATGTTGAACCTAGCCTAAAGGTGTACTTGAGGTGTCCAACTTCAGTCTTAAGGCAATTAAAGATGGACAAATAGCTTCGTTGATGCAAGAGGCAATTATAGGCAATGCTAATGTATAGTTTATAAGCTTACTGCATAGGATGAGAAGAGATTTCGCAGATCAAGACAGTTTCTGAAGAGGTGCAAGATGCTTTCAATCAAACACACTGACTGTATTGTAAAATGGCAGGCAACGAATAAACATTACTGTTTGTAGAAGCATTTTTAGAATTTGTTGATTATTATTAGTTGCACAAAGCGTAAAATATTGTAGAATGCAAAATCTAGCTTCGAGTTTGAGCAATCTTCTTTGGCGCTTCAAATCTGATCGCACAAAAGACGAATCTGTTCCGTTCGCAAACTACGATCAAAACGATCCAAAAGTTGAAGCACAAAAAAAGGAAGATGAAAATTTGAACGAGAACAAACCGCCCCTTAATCTTCCAAAATTCGACAGCGAAAAGAAGGAAAAGAGAAGGCGTGACACTGTGACAGGAATAGAGAAACCAACAATATCGGCTTGGGATGCCGGATGGAACGTATCTAATGCCATACAGGTAGAGCTAGTAAAAATCGAAAGACACATAGACGCTATTTGACGTTTTTCACTCACCCAAAAAACAATAATTTATTTAAAAATCACATTTTTCCGCAAAGGCCTATTGTAGGGTGGTGATGATGTCATATACGGTTTGTTTGTTTAATTTTTAAATTTCAATCATTGATCTACAGTATTGGATAGATCATCCGTCATGGATGTGGATGCCTTCGATGCAATTACAGGATGCAATCAAATGCTAAATATTTTAGAGCTTCCATGACCTTCTGCCCGCTGGGGGTGCAATTGTGAGCGTACGTGCATATCCTTAGGTAATCTTAAATAAAAATTCGGTACTCCGGGCCCGCCACCTTACCAGCGTGCAATCTGTCAGTTGGATATAAAAAACACCGGTACCCACCCATAACAAAAATTTAAGTGGTTGCTTGACTGTGGATGACCGCAAGGTTTTTTCGCAACCTCACCGTCATGCCAGGGCATTGCTCCCTGCATGCGTACTTTTAAAGTACGATAAAATGAACTTGAATTCACCATTGTGTTGTGTGGATAAGTGGGTGGGTGGAAGCTAGCTCGAGACCGTAAAGGTTCCTTCGCTGTCTCCAGTCCAAAAGAACTTCATAAATTAAAATGGAATACAATTTGTAATTTCCGTTGTAATAGGTTTCAGATTTCGTGTGTTTTTCTTTTTCTTTTATGAGTAAAACGATTTGTAAAGACTTCAGGTGACAGTTTGCAAGGCAGCAGGTGTAACTTTGATTCGAAAACCCCAATGGTTCTTTTTCTATTTCCCGCCTAAGACCATCCGATAAACTAAAAAATGAATACTATAATGTTTTTAGTTTCCGTAATACCTTTTTTCATCAGAACGATGTAAGAACATGAGGCTCATTTTTGCTCAAAATTTAAAACAAATTAAAAACAATGCCAGCTTCGGTATGCAAAAAATAATTACCAACACCGATCAATGCAATGTATTAGTAGGCAATCAGCTGCGCTTTATCGGCTTTTTCAACGTTGACGTAGTTGATTAATCGAAGACTATTTTAACAGCCATGATCAAAAACAAAAGACAAGTTTTAACCATGCAAGAATGAGTTTGTGTTTTTTTCAAGAACAGCCAGCCTCAACCCCAAATTTACTGGTTCTTATGTAAAAAAATAAAAACAGTGTAACAGCTTTCAGATTTGGCAATAATTTTACTGCTATAATATGAGTCGTTTGAAGGAAAACGAAAATGTTAGCTGCTTCATGTAACGATGGGCTAGGAACTGCTGATAAAACAAAGTGTGATGCCATTAACTTGAAAGAAAGAAAAAAAAAATTAAAATGTGTTGCAAATGTTGCGGCATGCGCCAATATTTTTAAACTTAGATTTTTAATTATAGCGTGATCAAAAAGACAAAAACAGTATTAGTCTTATGCTCTGCAATTCTCTGTCTTCATTACCCAGTTCCCAAGATAATATCTTTGACATTTCTATTTTGTTCAAGTTTGCTTAATTAAAAATCAATCGAAATGTTGCTCTCAATTCATTATTCCGTACTAAAGACAGCTAAAAATCTTTCCTCGTTTAAAATAAGCTTATTTATTTTTGCCGCATAGCTTTAGCCATGTTACGCGTTTTACGAAATAGAAATTTAATTTTGATTCATTAAAAATATATTTTGACATCGGCATCAATTTTTTTCTTGCAAAAATGCATTTATTCGCATCGCTATTTTTACTTTTTTGCGCGAAAACAGCCTTTGTGCTATCGACTATATAGCTTTTTTTCGTAAGGGAATGTTCGTACTTGGTCTACCAATGGGAATACGCTACGGAGGCTATTTCGGACTGCTAATGATAACAGTATCAGCTGTACTGTGCTACTACACGGGAAAAATACTCATCAAGTGTCTGTATGAAGTAAAGAATGATAAAAGAACAAGAGTAAGTCATTTTTCATGTTGCGTGATTCACATGATAAAACACAAGCTTCGTGATCACATAACTTTCGAGATCGTTCTTAATGGCTCGTTTTTGAGTTGAAGTCCTTCTTGAACTAAAAACTGGATGAGCCAAAAGTTAAAAGATGGAAGATAACGCTGTAGAACCATGTAAATCTGACTTTAGAATATCACTGTGATTTAAATTTCATTACTGAAGCAAACGAGAATGTATGAATTTTTATAGCTATTTTGAACCACAAACATGGTCAACTTTTTTATCTACTTCTATTTAATTATTTTATTTGAATTTACTATGGACAGCGTATCACTTGATATAAAGAAATAAGTTCAGCGCTAGTGTGATTCCCCATCAGAAAGCTTTTACTGTATTTAAAGGTGCGAGGATCCTATGCCGACGTTGCGGTTGACTGTTGGGGCAAAGTAGGTACTCACGTGGTCAATCTGGCCCAACTGATCGAGTTATTGATGACGTGTGTTTTATACATTGTTGTCTCAGGAAACTTAATGAGTAGCAGCTTTCCACACGTCCCGATTTCTGAAGCTGGTTGGTAAGTATTCGCCAGTTTTATTTTGACCAATGAGAGCGGGGGACGTTCAAATTTCAAGTCAAGGCGCTATTTCCCAGTTTTTATCTTTCTAAAAGGACGGAATTCTATGTTTTTTCGATATTATGACGATGCATAACATATCGTTTGCTCGGCATCACAAGCTATGTTGTAGTCCACCTTTCTTCGGAGTAATCCCTTTTTTCTAATACGGTACTGAAGGCAACAATCAGACGTTTGGAAAGGAAGGTGTTTTAGATTTAGCTATTTACCGCTCTTTTAAGTCCTTCAGTTTTGTACAACATGCAATTAAAAGTGTACTGAAGGTCATTAATTGAGAATCGAAACAAAGATACAAACACTATTGTTTAGAACTTGTTAATAGTTTGAAAAACTTTTTAATTATGCTGATACACATAAGATCACCGCATTGCCATTTAACTATTTATTACCTGTCGAAAGTTTTGAATTTCTTATATTTGCTATTTATTCATTCATTGAAGCTTTCAACATTCTTTCATTTTTGTTTATAGGTCAGTGATATCATCTTTGTCGCTGTTTCTATGCGTGCTCCTTCGCGATTTAAAAGCTGTGTCTCGTTTGAGTATGGGTTGCTCCGTTGTACAAATTGTTGTTATGGCCATAACCATGTTTTACTGCCTTTTAGATATTAGCGCTTGGAATTGGAGCAAGGTAATTACATGTTTAAAATCCTTTAGACGGAGCAGTCTTTCGGAGAAATTGATTAAAATCAGTTGGTCATGTTAAAATAACAATAAGACCTAAACATGAGTCTCATCGTGCTGGATTTACCATAGGCGTAGCCAGGGGGGGGGGAGGGGGGGGGCGGGTCCCCCCATAATGAAATGCCACCAATGACAAAAAGTCTATTGTTTCTTCAGTTTCAGCTTTTTTTAGCATCTTCGCGTGCAACAGTACTCGCGTACAACAGTAATTAACAATAATATTGACGACCAGAGGGCACAGGCCCCATCAATGTAATTTTTCCAACCAATTTAAATCTCTCATCCGGGTGAAATTAAGGGTTTTTGTCCTAAAAGTTGCTACGGGTACCTTAGGTCCTCATCTTACCTTTTTATGAACGTAATGCAATAACTAGGGCCAGATTTACTGTATGGCACAGTGCCATAGGCCCTGCTCAGACATAGGCGTAGCCAAGAGGGGGGCCCAAGGGGCCTGCCCCCCTCAATTGAAATGACAACACTGATAAAAATGTGACAAAAAGTCTACGTATTCAGTTTCTTGTAGCATCTTTGCGTACAACAGTACACGTGTACAGTAGCGTAGCCAGGGGGGGGGCTCGAGCCCCCCCCCCCCCATTGGCTTGTGAAGTACGCAAAATCGCACGTTTTTGGTGCTTTTGAGGCCGATTTTGTGTGAAAAATTGAAAATAGCCCCCCTATAGGAAAACAGCCCCCCCTGAAACGTTTGAATTTCCGAATTTGGCCGAAAAATCAGTCTCAACTTCGGTGAAGACCTTTTTTTTTGGAGACCACCTGATTTCGGCCGAAAAATCAGTCTCAATTTCGGTGAAGACTTTTTTTTTGGAGACCACCTGATTTTGGGCGGAAAAATCCTTTGAATTTCCGACCTTTCCGAGAAATTTGTCTCAATTTTCGGACAAACCGTGTGAAACTGATTCAAGAACAATGAGAATTCGGGTCAAGGTCGTTTGCACTTTTCTCACTCTTTCAAAATAGCCCCCCCTTTTCCAAATCCTGGCTACGCGCCTGCACGTGTACACAGTATTTAACAAAAAATTGACAACCAGGGGGCCCGGGCCTCCTCAATTCAATTCTGGCAACCAATTTACGTGTACAACTTGGGTGAAATTAAAGGTTTTTTTCTTAAAACTTGAAACGTCAGGCCCTCACCCAACCTTTTTTATCAACGTAATATAATAATCAGGGCTATTTTACCATTTGGCTCAGTGTCAAGGGCCCTTCGCGTAGATGGTAAGACATTTATTTGGTCTTCACCTATATTTGCAGGAAGATGTTGCAAAAATCCCCAGAGTACTAGGGGCCCCACGCAATGTAAATCCAGCCCGAGCAATAACATGCTAGTAAGTAGGTCTAACCATCTATTATACCATTTTTCAATAACACTTTCTTCACCTTGCTGGTTTTTATGCAAAAAATACTTTTAAAAAATAACTAGGAGAAATGCTCATTGAACAAATTATTGTGTTTGAATGGAAGGGGCCTGGGCCCCCTGGCCGTTCATGTACTCCTATAACTGTTTATTTTTATGACAAAACGAAAATTTCTGAGGAAAATCTTCAGGGGGATTATTTATTTAACTTGGGGTTCAAGCCTTCTCCCTTTACCAAAATCCTGGTTAAGTGCCAAAACCAGGCCTCAGCTTCTGATCTTCCACTTTACGATATTTTTGTCCCACAAAAAGTTCCTCTTTTGAAAATTTCTGATGACGTCGTTGCATGTGATTTGTGGTTTGGCCCACCCCAATCAAAAATCCTGGCTGCACCTATGGGATTTACGTCCCAGATTGAAGTCCCCTACCACTGTGCTTCTTAAACTTTTTTTGGTTTTGTTCACCCTTACCACAAATTTCTGCATATCATTCACCCTCGATATAAAAATAATATTTCACGTACATATAACCAGGATTTTGTTAAGGGGGAGCTTGAACCCAAAGATAAATGTTTTTTGCCTGAAAAATGTCTCTATTGGGTAGCGTGCAAAGCAAACCGCTGTAACTCGGGCATATTACAGATAAGGGTCTAGGAGAGCAGCCCACAGGCGCAGGGCAATTTTCGTGATTTTTCAGCAACAAAATAGCCATTTTAGCCGCATTCGAATCAAATTTCGTACTTCTTTGGAGCCGTTTGAAAGAACTAATTTGATAAGACTTGAAAGCAGGCTGAAGAATTAAATTGTGCAGCTTTTTCAAGACCCCCCTACTCACAGGTCAAGTCCAAAACATGTTTAAACGCTTGCGATTTTGAGTTAAAGTTTCTAAGTGACTTGGCTAAGAGGAAGGGCTAAAGCCAATTTAATGCGACTACAAAAAGAAAGGTTAAATTACTCAAGTGTAACTTTGCCTGAACACAAAATCATTGTGTCCCTGCTTAACTAGGAAGTGAAATCTTTGCGATAGGTTGTTACTTTCAGCAATTTCTGTCTGTGCTGGTTCACCCCTCTTTGTTGGTTCACCCTTGCAAAGTTTTCATGCACCCTGGGGTGAACCATTTACCCTTTCAAGAAACACTGCCTTACAATACCAATGCAAACAGGAGATTTTTTTATACGTTTAACAGTAAAAGATAGTAATGAGTTACTGTATATAGTATTGTATTATTGCAAAAACAAAAGGATAATTTAGTAGTGCGCTTTTTTCTTCCGACTTCAGCATTGTATTCTTCATATGTGTTAACTATGGGTAATTTTTTGAGATTTTATGGAAAACGGACTACAAATATTTTGACAAAAAATCAAAACTTTATATGAATGACATTGCTGATCTGCTTAGTGCTGATCTTTGTTTGTTTTGCAGTTAACTTTCAGTGTGGACGGAAAAAAATTTCCGGTCTCGATCGGCGTCATTGTATTCAGTTACACATCACAAATATTTTTACCATCCCTAGAAGGCAGTATGGAGCAGCGAAAGGAATTCCGAAAAATGCTTTGCTGGTCGTATGTTGCTTCTTGCGCGATGAAAGAATTGTTTGCACTTTTTTGCTTCATGACCTGGGCTGATGAAACGAAAGAAGTAGTAACTGATAACCTTCCTTACTTGCTCCGAGCGATAATGAATGTGATGTTGGTCGTAAAGGCACTACTCTCTTACCCTCTTCCTTACTACCAATCCCTAGAAATTATCGAACAAAGCCTGTTTACTGACGTGTCTGGCGGATGGGGAACATTTTTCAGGACAAAACGTCACCCATACAACAGATTTACTGAGAAAGATACGGTCTACATCCAACATACCAGCTTTATTGACAAGAATTCCCCCTCGTCTAGCTCAGATGAAGAAAAGTCTTTATCTCACTCAACCTCGCACGAGAAAACTATACTTGTTGTAAGTGTTAGTTTATTAATGAGTCTGTTGTAATTAAAATCAGCCAAAAAACACAGTACTTTCAAACAATATTTTCATTAAAAATATTTGAATATAAAACTGTTCGAATAAGACACACCTGATGATCCCGATTATGGGTGAAACAGACTGTAGATTTTGAATTTTTTTTTTTTGCAAGTGTCGTGTAGCCTACTGAATTATGATAAATACAAAACAATAAATTAAATCACTAAATAACCTTAAACCACCACAGCGCATGTTTCACCGAAAGCGGCTCCTCAGGTGGTTTGAATAAGAATTTATCAATCCAGGCGCGTAGCCAGAAATTCCAAATTCGCAATGGGGGGCTGTTTTGGGGGTCAGCCGACAGAGGTCATTGGAGGGTCTGGAAGCGAAGCCACCAGCGTTTGAAAATTTTGCGTTTTTTTGCTAAAACAACTCAATTTTAGGGCTATTTCGATAAAAATTAATGCTTTTAAAGCGTGAAATAGAAATTGGCAGAGCAAACATGATTAAACTGGTTGCATTAATGAGCTATGTGGTAAGTGGCTAACGTAAAAATTTAATTCCCTTGTTTACATCATAAAATCCTGTAGTTCAATAAAACTCACAAGGAGTAATCTATTTCGTCTATATTTTATAAAAAAAAATAATTAGGGGGTGGGGGCTAATGGAAAAATATTTGAGAGATGTGATTAGTAATTAACTAATACTAATTATTCCCCCCTCTTCCTGAGTTTATTAAATAGTTATTGTTGAAACCGATTTTCAGCATTTCTACACTAGCGATCAAATTTGATTGCTTATTTTTGGCCATTTTTCAAAGTTTGCATTTATTTATGAGTTTTATTTTTGTCAAATTAGCCCCCCCCCCGCTTTATGCTTCAAAAGATGCTTTAAATCTCTGTTTAGACTTTCCAGTGCAAAAAAACAGTCTCATAAGTGCTAAAAACGTGTCATTTTCCTTATTCTACATTTTGCTCGGCAGACCGACGGGGGGGGGGGGGGGGGGGGGGCTGTAGCACCCCCCCTGGCTACGCTACTGTATCAATCTGAGGAGCTGCTTTAAGCAAAAAAACGCTAGAGTGATTTAGGAATTGTACGTAATCTGCTCTGATTTTCTTGTTATGGACCAATACGTTGAGTTTCGTTGAGATCAAATCTTTTCGAGGCTACGTATTTTTTTTTCTAAAAGCACACTAACGTAAATTCTGTAGGATATTAGGCACAATTCAGTTACTAGAACACAAAAAAATTTCTAATACAGCTCAGCTATTTACATGCATCTGCGAAAGTTTGCATCGGCAGAGAACTGATTAAGTGAAACTAAGGGATGTCTAGATATTCCTGGTGAAACCTCACTTTTGCAAGTATTTTGAGAAAATGCACTTCTTACTGTTATTTTGACTTGATGGTTTTTAGAATCTAAATGATCCTCCTCAACAAAGTTCTTCCGGATGTCCTTCATGTTACAACGCAGATGGCGACGTGCAAATGTGGGCTCTCGCCCTTAGAGCAATCTTAGTCTTGGGGACATTAATTATGGCTGTTTATATACCACATTTTGGGTTGTTAATGGGTTTCACTGGAAGTCTAACCGGTACTCTTCTTGCTTTTCTTCTGCCTTGTGCCTTTCACTTGCAATTGAAATGGAAGGACATGTCATGGGCTGATGTTGTATTAGATGTTGTAATATTTTTGTTTGGGTTATTTTGTGCTTTCTCCGGGCTTTATTACTCTTTGATTGGTTTGTACGAAGCTTTTCACCCATCAAGCAACGTTACTTTTTCATTCTTAGGCAATTTAACGACTAACGAAGGAGGAACTGAAGTCTGGATGCCTGATTTTCTGGCAAAAACAAAAGACTAAATTAGTCGAAGTATCTAAGCTGTATCTTTTTGTATTATATGCGTTCCCAATACGTCATAGGAAATTAACTTTGTCGTGTATTTATTCTACTAAGTGTGATATACTGCAATTATTCAAAATTTATCGCTTTAATCTGATGAACTATCGTCTATACGTATTTGTAAAAAAAACAACATTATTTTATTGGTTGATTACGGTATTATTTTCAGGGTGTCGAACCGTTTCAAATAACGATTCGGGTTCAGGTTTAGCTCCTGCTCAAAATATTTTAGCGGTTCAGGTTTGGTTCGGGTTCACTTGAGCACCATTTTCGAGGTTCAGGTTTGGTTCGAGTTCACTCAAGTAAAATATTACTGGTTCAGGTTTGGTTCGGGTTCATTAACTTAAAATTTAACTGTCGTTACTCATTTCGTTCAGAAAAAAAAAGGAGAAATTGCTGATCCTGTTGATGATCACCACTGCTCTTATTGTGCGTGTACCAGCGCCAGCGGCATCTGGATGTGGAAAAATATAATCTTACTTTTGTTAGGGGTCAGGTTCGGTTTGGGTTCACTTGAGCACAATTTTGAGGGTTCAGGTTTGGTTCAGGTTCACGGAAGTAAAATTTTGCTGGTTCATGTTCGGTTCGGGTTCACCAAAATGAAACGGTTTATTCGGGTTTACGGTTCGGGTTCAGGTTCGGTTCGAAACCCTGATTATTTTACTGCGGCTAAATGGCAAATGTTTGGTTTAAAGGCGGTGAATCATCCAGCCAATTCCAGTGGTTTACAATAGCTAAAATTGAACTATAATTTTTGATATTTTTTGTTTTAATTTTGGGACTGCGGTTGCGAAGATATTCAACAAATACAAAAAGATGTCCCCCCAAAAAAAGTTTTTGGAAACTCTGAGTTTTGTTCTTCCCGCCAAAACCACAGTAGGCCTAATGGTTTAGAGAACTGTGGTAGGCCTGATAGTTTAGAGATAGTTCATTAATTTAGGCCTAATTAGTCTCAACTATCTCTAAACTATTAGGCCTAATAGTTTTTTGATAGTTAGGCCTAATAGTTTAACAAGATTACAGTAGGCCTAATAGTTGAGAGAACTGTGGTTTTGGCGGGAAGATCAAAACTCAGAGTTGCCAAAAACTTTTTTCGGGGGGACATCTTTTTGTATTTATTGAATATCTTTGCAAACGCAGCCCCAAAATCAAAGCAAAAAATATCAAAAATTAAAGTTCAATTTTAGCTACTGTAAACCAACGGAATTGGCTGGATGATTCACCGCCTTTAAAAGATTGAGCTTCAGTAAAGCAGGAAACTTAAAATGATTTTGTTTCAAATTTTATCGACATACCATTTTCAAGCATTCTTTGGAGTTTGAAGTAGGCCTATATATAATTAGAAAATGCTGCGGTATAAAAACAAGACAGACGCAATAAAAAATTGCCGTAAATTTTGGCCTTGCTTTCACACCAATGTAATATTTTCCCAAATTATGCTCTCGCGGAGGATTTGTTCAGAATAACTTCAAGAAAAAGAGATCTTTAACCAAATAACGTAAGAAATCGGCACTTCAAGGTCGTTATTTTTAAAACGCGCAAATTGTGTTGCAATACATATGGCAAAGCTTTGATAGTTTTTGCGCTGAGCAGTTGTAAGTTTCACCTTTAATTCATAATGATGTTTCATCGGTGCAACAAGCCAGTGCCAACTTTTCATGTGACACGCAGCCAACAAGCAGGCCAAGTAGAAAAGTTCAGTTACACCACAGTATAAATATCATACAGTAATCTCACTCCATGCAAAAACTATTGTGACGTGTGTCCGCATTTTTTGAGAGGTAAAAGCAGAGCTGGTTTTTTTTTGACGTTATAATAGTGACATGGTGAGCGGACGAGGATAACGCCAAAAAATAGGAATTGTTTTGAAATTTTACGTGTGTTTTCTTGGCTTGACGACGTTACCGTCTTCATTCTTTTTTACGCCCCTAAACGTTAGAGGGCAGCATTTTTCCCCTCTGCATTAGTCCAGGTATATCGCGGTCTAGCTCCTTTTGTAGAGTTCGCACGGGATCAGAATTAGTCTCGATGGAACCGTCAAAGCTCGAGCTTCGACTGGCTATAATTTTGACGTCACTTTCTTGTGACGTCACAAAGTAGTACGTTTAAGAAGAAAAAAAATTGGAAATTTTCTTACATAAACAACCTTTAGTTACTTGGGGTTTTTCTCGCAGCCGGAGCCCAACATTAAAAGTTTGTCCACACTTGGATCGTATCGTTAACTAAGTATCCTGCAAATTTCGTTTCAATAGCTTAACGTTTAACGAAAATATCCTTGATTGTTTGCTTTGTTGCTGTAAAATTCGTCTTGAATTGCAGTTATATGCAGTGATTGTGTTATTGCTTAGGCCTATCACCAAATAGACTGGACATCATTATGAAGTAGTAATCGTGAACCTCTAGAACGTTTGATCGAAAAAAAGCTTTCATAGACTGTATGAGTTATCGTTTATTGATGCAGATGTTCAGTGTAATTCATGATAAAACTTTAATTTAGCTGCAATAATTTTGCCCAATCCTAGTTATTTTCTTCTAGTTATAGAGGTATTGAACAAAATCATTTATTAATTGCATGTTTAAATGGGTTTGGTATTAGTCACTTTTTTGAAGTCTTGTCCCGCTTGAATAGTAGTTGGTCTTCATCTCAAATCCGCAAAAAATTGTGATTTCATTTTACCTATGATGAAGATGTTGACCTTTTGTTAAATTTTTTTATTTAACTTCACCTAATATTCGAGCGAAATTGCAATTTTTCTGAAGTGAATAAACTAACTGCCAGTGGAAGTCGTTATGATTTCCCAGGAGTCGACCACGAAGGACGTCAAACTTGTCGGAAGTGAATAAACATCGTTTTTCTGATTTTTTTCTGATCTTTTTTTTTTTTTTTGACTCAAATTCAGGAGAAAATGCGGTTCTCTAGTAATTCTGTTTCGCGTTTCTACTTCAAAAATATGGCAACCGTTCATTTGAGCAAAAATAGAGTGGCGCAGCGAGAATCTTGCTGAGGAAAACGGGGGACTAAAACTCAAGTTTTAAAAAAATTTGATCAAAAACATCATTTAAGTGACGCCATGAGTAAACTGGTGCAACTAAACATGTCACATACAAGGGTCTTCGGGTAGGCAGCCGCCGCCCGAGGCCATGGGGTCATTTTGTGCGATGTTAGTGATTTTTCCCAAAAAAATAGCTATTTTAACGCCATTTGAATACAATTTTGTACGTTTTGGAATCATTTGAAAGAAAATAAAAATAAAAAAAAGGTATTCACCAAATTTTAAGGTAGTTTTTGGCCGATTTGTAGTTGAGGACCCTAAGAAAAAAAAAAGGTTTCGTCAAATGTTGGGGTTGTTTCAGAGCAGGATTTGGTTGCGTGGCCAACGACTTCCGGAAGTCACATTAGAAATCTCGGATGGATGTTTGAGATCGCGGGCCAAATACAGCCCAAGGGATATAAGTTGCCGACCCCTGTTCTAGTGGCGTACGCAGGATTTTCGAAAAGAGGGGCCAGGCGCGTAGCCAGAAATTTGAAAAGGTAGATAAAACCAGATGAGAAACATGAAGACCAAATAGATGAAGATAAAAAACAAAGGTTTTCACTCAGATTCAGCCCGTTCTTTTGTCCAGATTTAGGTGAAGACCAAAAAAAAGAAAAAAGTCTTCATTCAGGTCATAGTCAGATTTAGTCCGTTTTTCTGCCCAGATTTTCTACCCAAATTCCAAAGAGGGGGGCATGGCTCAATTTTGCGTACTATTATGAGGTATTCAAACATTTCTG
>OZ014490.1:13432236-13495885 GCA_963965965.1 Trididemnum nubilum
GCTTTAGGCGATCAAGATTTGATTTATAGCAATAGTTTCATTCGCTAAAAATTTAATTAATAGCTTTAGTTTCATTGGTTAAGGATTTTTCTGTTAAAGTTTAATTATTTTTTGTTAGCTAGGCTATCATTCTTCTGCGATATGTAAGGTAAGATTTGTACTTTAGTTGGTAAAGATTTGATTTAGAGCAATAGTTTCATTTGATAAAGATTTAATTAATAGCTCTAGTTTTAGTGGGTAAGGATTTTTCAGCTAAGATTTCCCTATTTTGGCTGAAATTGACTGAATGATGTGAAAAAATTTATGTATTATAAATATAATCGATAAAGATTTATTCATTGATTGATAAATTGGCAAAGATGGTTGTTTTGAAGATTTTTATCACTGGTGATATTTTTCCTTTTGGCCTTGCTAGCCTTACTGATGAGCCCTGAGATTGGGCAAAACAGCTGTCTAAGGCATGCTATTCAAAATTACTTTGCATTAAACTATAAGAATTATCTCTAGTAATATTGTGATTACTTTATATTTTTGGAAAAAAAATTGTGTCATAATCTGATTTATTCACGATTCTTTGCCTTTCTACGCTCATGTTCATACCTGTAGTCCTAACTATACTGACGAGGAATAAAAGACGAATGTCAATTTCGAAACAGTATGTCGTAGGCTGTTAATCAAAAGTATGATTGTGCCTATAAGACTCTGAATACTGTCTATAACTTTTTTGATCAATTTCTATGTCCAAATATTACACCGTATAGCTGTGTTGATTTGCAACAATGTTATCGTTGTTTATCAGAGCAGCAAGTCTGATGATGTTTTTCAATTTTTGTCGAAGTCTAAACTGAGTGCGCTGGTTGCAAGCAAAAAGTCGCGCAGACGCCGTCACCTTTTCCCAATCTCACTGTGCATAAAATCGTGAACACAAATATCACCAGTGATAAAAATCTTTGGTTATTTTAAATAAATGTCTTTGGGTTATTTTAAACCGAAATTTGCTACACCCAGCATCTCCGCCTTACCAGCGTAACAGCACTTAGTTGTTTCTAACAAATCAACCACACGTCCATACATTCATGACTTTACTACGCACAGTGAAAGCTGGGCAAAAAAAATCTCTCTAAAGTATACAAAGTATTGTAAGCAGTTTTCGGTGCAAACCAAATTTTGTTTGCGGGCGTGCTGTATAAATAAACCCATTGTACTTTGTTATGACCATTTTTCCATGAATGCTGTGTTCAGATTCGCATTGTTTGAATCAGACAATTACCTGCACGCAAGGAATACTCGATCGCTATTGCATTATTCTTGTTTAATGCATAGATTCCTATTTTCTACCAATGATAATAATAACAGTACAGTAATCAATTAACAAAAGTTTGTATTGGCAAACATCGATAAAACGCATTTTTTTCTGCTAGAAGAAAACAAGCAATTTGTGGTGACAATTAACATAAATAATCATAAGGGACACTCATTTTTTTTAAAACTAATCATTTTCGGGTGTAGGTGGGGTTGTTTGAATGTTTTTGTGAATTGTACTTCTCATTTGTTCTAAATTTGTTACAATATACGGTACTATATTTGAAAGTTGAAATATTATTATACCAGCTTACCATTATAATAAAAGATAACGGCAATCAGTGACTTTCTTCCATTTCCTGCGATAAAAAAACACGCTTTTTTGCAACTGCTGTTGCATCTTCAAGTAAAATAAAATTCTAAAACCAGGTGAAACCACTTTTATTCTTTTACATTTATTAATTTTTTTATACGTCTGTTGCATGAACAACGGCAGGACACCTGCCTGTTATCGCAAAACTTTTGTGATTTCTTACAATTTGCCAAAATGAAAACTTTCCGATTTGCATATGCTTTAATCATAACAAAAAATTTAGTACCCCCTTTTTTATTTCTGGCTGCGCCGGTGCTAATGCACATACTTTAAAACAATTTATTGTACATTTGCAATTTAAATAGAGATACATACAAATAACTTGACGAAACTCATCCATATTATACCATAAGAAAGCAAAGCAAAAACTCTTTCATACCTCTAGTTGAAACAACACAATCATAAAACTCATTAACATAATACATAGAGCTCAAAGAGTGGAACCGAATTCCACTATTGCTAAAAATATGATATACAGATAGTCAGATACTTTAAATATTAAACAAGGACTGAAAAGGATTAGGACATCTGGTTATGATACCTAATTTTTTAAATGATTCCGATCATTTACATAAATTAGAATAGAATAGCTCTCAAATAATATGACACTTGAACAAATTGGCACATTATGAGGTTTTTTTATTCTACCACAGATGAGGATTGATTTGGTTATAAGTAACAAACGTTTAAACGTTTTTTATTTTTGAACTCAACCTTAGAATTAATGAAAGCGTTGTGTGTGTGATAATTTTGAGGATTCTAGATCACGCTTTTTTGTTTTTCTTTCCAAGCTATCTACTTTTAAACCACTAAATGCACACTATTCAAACTTTGAGCAATTGCAGACATTAGGGAGACTAGTATCTGCCTGAAATTAGAAGGGCAGAGTTGGTGGGATCCTCCTCAAATGGGTTCTCCAAAATTTTAAACTTTTAAAGCATTAGAGCTAGATGGATCAAATTTTTGGAATGGTTAGACATCAAAAAAAAAATTTCAAAAATTGGAAGTTTTCAATTGGGGGGTCCCCCTCAAACAGGCCTTCTAAAATTCAAACTTTTCAACCTTTTGAGCTACTTACACAAAATTGTAAAGGTAAGTACAGGAAAGACAAAATTTTGGTGTACGTAAATGGAGGGTGCCCCTTGAACGGGGCCGCCAAAATTTAAACTTTTCAATCACTTGCATTAAACACACGAAATTTTCAGAGTAGGCTAATCTAAAAAGATAAAATTTAGGGATAACAAATTGAGGGGGTCCTCCTTTAACTACTGAGCCCTCAAAATTCAAACCTTTTAATCACTTTTGCTAGACAGACAAAATTTTCAAAATAGATAAATGTAAGTCCAAGATAAAATATGGCAAACTTTGGAGGTACCAAAATGAGGCAGTCCCCCATAAACAAGGTCACCAAAATTTAAACTTTTTACCACTCATGCCAGACGTAAGAAATTTTCAGGATAAGCAAATATGTTCGCTATTGGGTAACAATGCTAAATAGCGTTCTCAGAGTAGGAATGGCTCTAAAATGCAGGCATATTTCTGGCCGTGGTTAGTGTTAAGTTTGACTAATGTAATAGACCTATACATAGGTGTCGGTTTTTTGTAAAGCAAATTCGGAGGGAGCGAAACGTTTTTGCAAAATTTGGTGATATCTTATAATCTAGTTCAGTCCAGAACTTTGCCCCCAAATTCAATCTAAGACCAAAAAAAAAGTCTTTGCCGCATTGTGGTTTTATCCCAGTTCAGAATTTCGGATTTCATGTTGACAAGTAGCTATTACTTGGCAAAAATCCGAGGGGGCAAGACATATTTTGCCCCCTTCTGTGTCAGACCTGAGGGGGCACCATCTCCCCACCTCCCAAAAAATTGACTCCTGTAGGCCTATAAAGATATTTTTCTCAAAAGTCGCAAAAATTTCAAAAATCGCTCTATTGATGTTATTTCATAATGAAGTGAAAACTGTTAGAAACTCCTTAAAAGTGCTGAGTTTTTGTGTTGTTATAATGAGCTTTTTGATCGATGTTATCTGATTATTTTAATAACTTTTTGAGACCTTTAAACTTTGAAAGTGAATCACCAGATAACCACAAAGCTTTTAAAATAATCTAAAAAGAGCACAATGTGAAAAGAAAATAATTTTTGGTATAAGTCGTTTGACTTTACACTTAGGGTTCTGGAAAGCATAGGGTTAAATACATAAATTAATACTTTTAAATGTGAAACCATCGTAAAGTTAAGACTCTACAATACCACTTAAAACTTTATGAGAATTTGCTGTTTTGTTTTTAAATTTTGCTTGTGTACATATCTTTTTCCATGCAAATCGCAAAGGCACGCATTGTTTTGATTTAGTTCTTAAATTTTAGAAAAAACTACAGTAATGGAACTTGTTCATACTTTTGTTGTTACAATTCAGAATTGAAGCGAAAGGTTACTGTCAAAACATTTGTTATTATGAGAGTTTTGTTTATAGAAAGTGGCTAGGCGTTACATTATGTAATGCCCATAAAGAGAAGGAAGGCTTTATTTTACCGGAAATTTTTATCTAGTTTTTTATTAATTCTGACTCAAATAAAACACAAACTCAAATGCTTAGTCTAAAACTATTCCCAAATCGAACCCTAACCCAAACCCTAACCTAAACCCTAATCTTAACCGCTAAAAAAGCAAATGAAAAAAGCGCGGATGAATATTTCTCATTCTCGTTTTATTCTCTCTAAGTTGAAAATTTTCGGTGAAATAGTCACTACCTAAAGAGAATAAGAAAGCTAAGAGTGAGTGGTCATTTACTCTCTTCTATTTTTCAAACTATCATTAGGGTTTGAGTTAAATTTTGAGTTACGATAAATGTCTGAATGTTAGGGTTAGAGCTAGGATAGCGATTTTCTTGTTCTTAGGTAACGTAAGAGCAGCCCCTACCTTGTATAATCGCACTTTTAACTGCAACTTGCGCTGCGCTGCTATCAGTAAGTGAAAATTTAACAAACTCTGTAAAAGTTAAAACAAGGACTAAGCAGAATAGTGAAACTACTAAGCAGAGTAGTGAAACTTAAATGACATTTCATAAATAACCTAGTTTTTCCAGAAATTTAAAGTTCTGGAACCACTAACTGGATAAGATCTGATCACAGTATTAAAAAACACAAACACGCTTAACGCAATTGGAAATCTATAAACTTTTATTCAGTAGTTAAACACTTTAGCTATTGGTAAGTCCAAAGATATCACTTGCAATGTTATGGTATACATTCTGGCATAGCTTGTCATTACTCTTTGAAAGTTTTACAGAACTATGAGTATAGCTTTTTTACCAGTATGACTTACCAGTTTGTAAATAAGAGAACTGAAATTCTAGCAATGCAGTACTGAATTAGTTACCATCAACCGCGACGATTTTGAACGCCGAGGCGACTTTGAACACTTCACAAAAACAATCTTTGTTTTCAGTTAAAAACTTTTTAAGACCAAGAGCGGTCTTTTAGTAGGTCATTGTTTGCACTGTGATAGATTTGTTTTCTTTTTTGCCCGACTAGCACAGGGTCACATGACAATGACATCATCATTTCCACAAATAATTCTCAAAAATAGGGCGATTAATTACACCATTGCTATTGACAAGTGCATCCTCGAGTCTGGTCAATTAGCGATAGACGACTGCAGGCTTGAACCCATGACGACGTGGTCGGTAGCTTACCACCCTCACCACTCGACCACGCGCCCACTACATATCATAGAAGCAATTTAGACTTTTAAATTAAATCATGTCCACAATCAGCAATGCAAGCTGAATGCACATTCATATTTTTTTGAATCCAGTTAGCTGTAGCTTATCGAGATGTAAGGTGAAATTTTAGTTAGAGCTAGTGTCAACAAATAAAGAATGAGACTATCGGTTAAAGTTGTCGACTGATTTGAAAAAAATTTTTGTCAAAGCAAATTTTAGTATTGGAGTATTTCAGAGTGGAATATTATAGTAAAATTTCGGAGCCAGATTAGAGCCAAAGTCAGTTCAACAATTTCGGAGTGGATCCAGAGTGGAAAAATTAGCCACTCCGCAATGCTCTAATTCAAAGACATTTTAGGCGAAGGCAACTTTACGCTTGTAAGTGAAGGTTTAAGTGCATGTTGGTTGGTGTTCAAAGTCGCCCCAGAGGCCGGGGCAACTTTGAACGCTTTTTGAGATAGAATATATGGCTTATAAGAGCGAAATATTTTTTTAGTCATGACAGTTCCAGTTGCTGAGGACATACGTGTTACGTTCAGCCTATAAGCACTTTCCTTGCTTGAACCTGGCGAAAGTGACAAGTAAAAATGATTCAAAACCATTCAAAGTCGCCCAGTTGACAGTACCACTAGGTACTGAAATTCTTAGCAATACGGTACTGAATTAAGTACCTCTCACATAGCTTATGTAGGCCTATGCAACTAGGCCTACTACACCGTCACCAGAAAAGCATGTTTATGCACTGTTAATTTTTATGCTTCGTTTTACTGCAGAATAGCATTAATTACTATCAAAATAGGCCTAAAATGAAGTTCTTTTTGCTAAGATAATAGCCTGCATTCCAATTTTTAATAGCCCCCACCCCCCATTGCACATTTCTGGCTACCGGTAGGCGCCCGAACTTAACCTGTTAACCCTTGTTGAAAAAGCTACTGTTCTGTAAACCATTTTATTTGCTCTGCTCTGCAGCAGCCTGCACGTTTTAATTTTTAAATTAAGATTAGTCCCTACAAACTGGTACCGGTAACTATCCTTCATTAAGTACCGGTATAACCTGCAACCCAGAACTCTTCCATGACAACTTGGCTGTTTATGACCTTTGCTGCATCTGAAGTTTTTCCATCAGTCCATGGTTTTCTGACCAATCTGCCACCAGCCACCAGCCCCTCATTGCAGATTTCTGGCTACCAGTACACGCCTGATTTAACCCTTGTTGAAAGAGCCACAGTATGAGTACACTAACCTACTGTTGAAAAAGCCACAGTACACTAACGTACTTCCTTTTCCTGACTCTACGTGTTATTATTGTGTTACCATGCATTTGCTATTGTTGTGGTGGTCAAGAATAAAAAAAGAATGAATGAATGAAATTTTATTTGCTCTGTTCTGCTACAGCCTGCACATTTTTATTTTTGAATTAAGATACTGCAAGTACTAACTGGTAACTACCTTTCATCAAGCACAACCCAGAACCGTTCCATGACAACTTCGCAGTTTACGACCTTAGCTGCTTCTGAAGTTTTACCAAGCTTTTCTGGCCATTTGCCAAGCCAGTAGACTATAGGGGTTGTGACCAAAATTGGCGCCAATCGAAATTGGCAGTGCCAACTGCCAACTCAAATTGGCAGTAACCAAACTGCCAACTTGAAAGTGGCAGTTGTTATTTTCCATAATTTTCTCTGTGCAATTATTCAAGCGTGAAATAATTTTTAATTTTTTTTCAAGAGGTTTTAGTCAAAACGAATTTCCGTTTCTAAAGGCAAATTAGAAATCTAGTTTTACGTTTAATAAAATGCTATTTAAGAAGCATTAACAGCATGTACTTAAATTTTATGTTTCTCAGCTTACTACCTGTGACCATGCGGAAAAAACAGTTCTTCTGTAAAAAAAAGAATGAAAATACCTATGACCAAGTGGAAAAAGTTTGATGGTACAAAAGTTTACTTTCGCTTGGGAAGCCACAAGCAGTGATTTTGGGTAGGGGGACAAGCAGTGGTTTGGGGTGCACGGCCCAGATTACCAACCGTTGTGCCAAACTTTAATGGGGGCTACTTCAGGGTTCTGAGGGTGAAGTCGCGAGCAATCTTCGAAGATTTTGCATTTTTTCCCTAACAAACTAAATTTTAAGCCTATATTGGTAAAAAAATAATGCTTTTAAAACGTGGCATAGCAATGCAATAGCATGATTAAACGGGCTGGCTAAATGGGTTATGAGGGCGGTGGTTAATGACAAAATTTCAGCCTTTTTATTGAAAACAGGTAAATTATAAAATCTAACAAATTTTAACCTAATGCGTTGGCATTAAAAAAAAAATTGGAGGGGCTAATTGGATACGATATGTAAGAAGCGATTCGTAATAAACCTAAACTAAAAACTCTATAGCTCCCTCCATTCCACACCATATTTTTGAAGTTTACAAGCATTTTGCATCAAGCGATCAAATTTGATTGCGTATTTTTAGCTGTTTCAAGCTAATTGCAAAGCTGCCAAAAAAGTGCAAAAATCGTGGTTTATCCCTTAATGTGCATTTTGGCTGCTTAGCCAATGGAGGAGATGCTATCGCTTCAGCCCCTAGCTGCGCTGCTGTTACCAGAGGCCCCACGCTGCGCTACTATTGCCAGGGGCCCCACGCTTGGATGGTAATTGCAACGAAAACGTAGCGTATAAGCTTACATCTTTTTGGTCTTCACTTTTTTCGGCAGAATAATGCAGAGAAAATCTGGTGTAAGACCTTTTCGCTTCAGAGATGCATATTTATTCTTCTGTCATCATATTGCTTTAGACGGTTACCACTGGACAATCCGCACACATTTCTTTGCAATGACTACTTCGCGCTTGGAAGAATCCGCACATGTTTAGGAGTGATCCAACGTTCCAGTGGATTTCTTTTAAATCTTGTCCACCGTCTTTGCTACTCGTTCGAAGCCACCAAGGAGAGTTGATATTGTAAAGCGTCTTATCCAAGGACACAACAAAATCCAGCGTACTACACTCTTATATCACCACAACGTAGCTGATTCAACACTGTCTATATAATCATTAACTACTGACTTAGTTTTTAAATCACCCTGTATTTTAATTAATAAAGCAACGTATGAAAGGCAAAAACCAAGTAAGAAACAGCGCTAAAACATGACTAAAAAAACGAACAGCAGCAGCAACGAAACACATTCTGAAGTTCCTTCATCGGCATGAACCAGGCACTCTGCGTCTGTCTAACCACACGAACGCAGAGTACTTTATTGAGTTCTGTTTGCAAGTATTTCGTGAGCTGGGCCACCACAACGGGTAGACAGCTCGGTCGGTCGACCCCAATGGGAAATACGCGTGAAGTGTCTTTCCCAAGGACACGACACATTGCCAGTTTGGGAATCGACCAGGGGTTAGCAACCTTTCGATCACCAACACGATGCTTTGCCAACGAGGTATTGCCGCCAACATCCGTAGTGGTCGCAAAAAGCTCACTTTTAAAAACAGTGATTGGAACAGTGAAACAAACACTGGCAGCAACAGCGAAACCAATAGTACTTTCAAAAGCGTAACACCGTTTGTGGTAATTGCAAAATAAAATTCACATTAAAAATAAAGATGAAACTTGCAATAACAACGAAATTTTTCAACCTCCAATTTAATAATTTTTGATTAATTTGAGGGATAACGCCAGGAGAAGTGACGCAAACAGAGGTGAAGCCCTCTTAGCAAATTTCTAAAAATATTAGGAACTTCACCAGAAACCAAAATCTGTCGAGTGTCTACCATGCAAAAAAATAAACTCGGTATTTAGTTATTAGCAATTTAATTCTTTTAAACGGCTCTAACACGAGCGAAATGTAATCTTTTTATGCAAAGCTTGGAGAAGATACGTCACGTGTCTATAGTTTTACTGTCCAAAGCAGGACGAATAAGAAATAACATGGTCTAATTTAAGGTGCAGTTCCACTGGCAAAAACTCGGTTTTACCGAGCTGTAACGATTAGATGCAGCCGATTATGCGCCTGGACTTTTACGCGCCAGATTCAAATTTTTAATTTTCGCCAAAAACTATTGGAACAATTTTTTTTCTAATTTTTGCATCATATTTCTACAATATACATTTTTTGTCTTTCAAATTTGTCTTCATTTTTGCTTTAAAAATTAATCTTTCTATCGCGTATTACAGCAGTAAAGAATCAGAAAATCGAAATAGGTTTGAATTCTTATAATTCTTAGCGGTGAAAAAAAAATCGCCACACTTAACAAGAAAAAGTATAAAATAAAACACATTAAGAAGGCTAAAATAGAGAAAGGAATTAACCACGAACTGCTGTAACGAACTATAGTGTATGCCAGTATACAACTATGCGTCGAACATTGTTTGAACGGTATGCTTTGCAACCAACATCTTCACTTTTAGTAATTTTACTGCAAGCAGCAAAGCATAGGTAGCACAGGCGTAGCCAGGATTTTTGATTGGGAGGGGCCAAACTTTAAATCACATGCAATAACGTAATCAGAAATTTTCGAAAAAAAACCTTTTGGAGGACAAAGATACTGTAGAATGGAAGATCAGCAGCATTGACTTCGTTGGGCATTTTAACAGGACTTTACTAAAAAAAGAGGGCTTAAACCAAAAGTGAAACTGTCTAAATTGGTAGTACAGTAAATAAATTAGTGTAATTCAAACGTAATATAGATGTACAGTAGGTCTGGGGACGAAACCCTCAACTGCCGAAGGCTATGGGGGTATGGGAGCTTTTTTGTTGAAAAGAAAAGCTATTTAAATGCCATTGGATTACATTTCGCATGTGTTAGAGCCATTTGAAAGAACTAGATTTTTACCATGTAACAGCCAATTACAAAAATTAAATTCTTCAATTTTCCTTTTACTTACAATTTAAGTCCAAAACGCGCTTAAAAGCTACTCGAAGATTTTCAATAAATACTCGAGAATTACAATAAATAATAATCCATTTGAAGATTTTCCTTTGACATTTTTGTTTTGTTATAAAAACAATCAGTTGTAGTAATTTTTTTTTTTAATTACCAAAATCAAAACAAAACTTTGCGCCTGGGTCAAAATCCTACAGCCGAATTCTCTGCAATTTAAGTATTTTTTGTTGCTCGGCATTAAAAAATTACTACTACAGTAGGAGTACAATAATACATGTACAACCACGGGGCCCAGACCCCTCAAATCAAATTTAATAATTTGCAAATGAGCATTTCCACTCGCTAATTTTTTCAAAAGTATTACATCGTGTAAAAACTGGCGAGGTGAAGGAGCATTGTCATTGAAAAATGGTACAATAGATGGTTACGGCCTACTAACCATTGCCCGGGCCGGATTCGCACGGTGCCTCTGACTTTGGAGATTTTTGCATTATCATCCAGCCAAATATACCGTAGGTGAAGACCAAAAAAAAAATCTTACATCTGAGCGCGGGGCCTCTGGCACTGCGGCATATGGCAAATTTGACCCTCGTCATGCATTAAGTTCATAAAACGTTTAGATAAGGGCCTAAGGTAGCAAATTTCAGGACAAAAACCCTTAATATCAGCCGGGTTATATATTTAAATTGGTTGGCAAAAACTGAATTGAGGGGCTCCGTGGTCGTCAATATTTTTGTTATTTACTGTTTACATGCGAAAAATACAAGGAACTGAAACCGAAGAAACAATATGCTTTTTTGTCACATTTTTATCATTAGTGGCACTTCCATTTGGGGGGGGGCGGGCCCCCCTCTGGCTACGCTTGTGATAGGTAGTGCAATTGCAAGATGATTCCAAAATATAGAGACGAATTTCTCTGAAACACTCTGCAATTTTTTTCATTAACAAAAATAAGTGGAGGTGTATAACCTTTTGTCCAAAATAAAAAATGTTTAAAACATAGACATTTTCTCCGGTTTTACATGTTTCGAGGATAGAATCTTGTATTGAAACGGTAGACTAAAGTCAGATTCTCGGTCGGGTCAAATCTAAACACTAAAAAAATTGGCATCCACAGCTTCTTAGTAGCGTTAAAAGGGAATTTGCTTGTAAACCTCCACCGTTTGTGGCTATATAAATTGCTGCTTGACGCGAAGAGCAAAAGGTCCCTTGGCAGTCTCCTGGCCAAGACAGCTGTGTTAAAATAAACATGTAATTGCAATATTATTTACGCTAAAGTTGTTGTGGAAGCATTATGAGTGTGAGGGAACACAAAAAAGGATCGGGCTTGCAGTTATACGCGTAAAGTATGCAACTGAGGGGGTAAATAACCTAACTATATTTCAAATATTCATTTGATTGCTTTTGTTTTATTTCTTCGATAAACGGCTATTTTAATGTTAGGCAATAAGCAGGCGTAACATAATGTGAACTGTTGCTCTATCCGTAACATCCGTAACATGTGAATGGAATACAAAAAGATGAGATCGTTTCATGCGTTGAGTTCTTCAAAGTAAATTTCAGCTTTGTTTTAAACCTCAATAAAAGGATGGTTTCGCAAAAAATAAACAAAATAAAAACTTATCAATAAATTTTGGAATTGAATCGGTGTTCACTTCTTCAGTTGCATCTATAATTGCAAGCCCATTCCACGTTCATGCATTTGAAATCAGCTAAGTCGGTAAACATGCCGTAGCCTAATTACGTCAAATTGCACAATATTTCTCCGCAACTTTTCTAGCTTTCTGACACCACTAAACACCTTTCATTCTAAACAAATGTTCACTGAATAACTTTATAGAAACTATGTAGGCAGAGTAGTCACAGCAAGCAAAAAGCTAATTTTTGATATACACTTGATCGGAACCCATCAACTAAGGCAGGGGCGTCCAACACCCGGCCCGCGGGCCACGAGTGGCCCGCCAAAGGTTTTAAAGTGGCTCGCGCCAAAGGTTTCTGCATCGATTGCTTGATTGATACTTCCGCGCTGACGTTGTGAGTTGCAGAAACGAGTCCTTGAATTTCTTTTGTACTTGCTTTTAGAAGAATCCCACAAAATCCATCGGAATGACCTTTTTTTTGTGTGTGTGTTCACTTGCTCTTCGGCAGAAAAAACCGATCAAAACCTGAGTGAAGACCTTTTTTTTTTGGTCTTCACCTAGTTTTTGGCAGGAAAAACGATCAAATCTGAGTGAAGACCTTTTTTTTTCGGAAATCACCACGAAATCCATCGGAAGACTTTAGTTTGCGAAGAAGAAGATAAAGTAAGACTAAATTTTGGCCCACGAAACTTTTGGAACAGCAAATTTGGCCCGCGACTGAAAAAAGTTGGACGCCCCTGAATTAAGGCTACATCGCTGAATGAAATATAAACATACATAACACTTTAAACCTTGCGAATTAAAATTAAACGAGGTCTGAAGGCAAAATCAATGGGTATATCTTAAGTTAGGCAAATCGCATAAGACTAGATTGGCGTCGATTCCATCCTTCTTGACCAAGCGTTCCAGAGATATTCTACTTCAACCACGACGTCGGGCCGGTAGGGGCCACTCTGATTTTAATTTTATTGGCAACCCTGGCCTTGATAGCATTGGCGACGCCATCCCAGTTCTAACCTAAAGCAACGCCGCATTCAGCTACTGCATTGAGCCGCTTCGCTGCTCTCTAATCAGCTTGATTTTGTCAGTAAAACAGATTCGAGCTGGAAAAAAGAGAACAAAATACAGTAGCCTAGGTAACAAACGTTTAAGAACAAGTACAAGTAAGGCTAGTAGGCCATTGTTGGCAACTTAGTTGGAAAAATTCATTCTAGGAATCTAGGGTCACAAAATACTGTGACCAAATACAACAAACTCGGGTACTGGTAGTCTTATTCTCAGTCTGACTTCATAGCCTAGTAATAAAAGCCTTACTACTACGCTAGGCTATGACTTAGACTGAAATGTATCTAATACCTTGATTTTTACTAAGATCGCTAGGCTGCCAAACAAGGACAATACCAAAAGGCGAAAAAGTAGGAAATCGTGCTAAAAGGCGGTCAGGGTTGCAACCGCCTTTTCCTACTTTTCTGCCTTTTAGTCATGTCCGCCAAACAGCCTTTACTTTGTACCAGCTCGGATCTGTTGTGCCCATAAGATCAAACTGATTAGTGTGCAGCGAAACAACTCAATGCAGTAGCCCAATTGCGGCATTGCGTTACGTTAGAACTGGGATGGCATCGCTAATGCTATCAACGTCAGAGTTGCCAATATAAATTGTAACATTAAAGGCCTCTACATCGTGTTTGAAGTAGAATAACTCTGGAACGGCTGGGTCACGAAAAAAGAAGCACTCCCATTGATTTTGCCTTCAGGCCTCGTTTAAGTAATATCTATACTAACCATCTCCTTGTTGATGCAAAGGACACATCCATATCACCTTTTTGACCTTCACAACACTGACACCAACCGAGCCAAGTCAACCGACCGCGAACAAACTGTCCGCGAACCAACCGTTTCGTCGCAGTGATTTCGCCACAAAGTAGAGGGTTTGGGCAAGATGGCTCTGGGGATAGTAAAATGTTTTTAGGATCGCCCGTCTCAGCCAATCGGCGTTGTTCGCGGTCAGTTTGTTGCGGTCAGTTGTCGTAGACCCGACACCACTGCATGATACCAACGCACGCATGCATAGCATTCAACCTAATAAACTATAACAATAAAAAAACATTAACGGTGGTAAGTGAAAAGTGGACTTTCAAACGGTAATGCAAAGCAATTCCAAAAAACAGACTTCTCACAAAGCAGTTATTAAACAGTGAACACACAATTACACGTTATTTACAAGGACCAGTATCAAAATCATTAGGGATCTGATGCTAGAATACGTTCTTTTTCGGAGATTTTTGATGTGACATTTGGACTAATGTACGATCCAAGGAATTGTTGATTCAAAAGCACTGTTGATTTACGTGCATGAGCTTTTTTCCAGCAAATTCGATGGTGAATTAAATTCGCCACATACTTATCATTTACTGCTGTTACTGCGCGATGGAATCGTGGAGAACATTTGCCAATATCCCCGTTCAGGAACTGAATCACAGGGTCAGGGGTACTACATGAAGAGTTAACCTGTAGTGTACAGACAAAATAGGTTGCGGCCGTAAAGTTTGGAAGGTTCATATGGTTCGGAACGATATAATCCAGTTTCCTCCAAAGACATAGAAAACCATATCATTTTGCATAGACATGCAAGTATTGCACTTCTAGATGTTATAAAAAAAAAAAAAGATCAATTTCGCCAATGTGAAGAAATCTTACCGGCGAGCAAGTAAACTACGGCCAGAATCAAAAAGTGCCAGTTCATTGCCAGAAACGTCGGCATGTTCACGGGCCCAGTACATCGCAAACTACACCATCGACTTATCACAGAGAAGTCCAGGGACAAACTTTTTGCAGTACTTCATTACTTCCTTAGGAAGTCAGGGAAACATACCCATTCTTTCCTTCACGATCTTCCGTCGAGACACATCCACCAGTCGTTCTCCATGTTTTCTGCGTGCAAAACATTTTCTAAGTTTAACTCTAAATTCAAATGTAACGTTTCCAACAGCTCAATGCCACAGCGCAAGTTTAGATGTTTAACTGATGGGATATAGAGTATTAACAACAAATGCCAAAAAACTTATGTAGTGTTTAAGCAAACTTTCGAAACAACGAAATGACGGCAAAACATTCCTTTGCCCAAAAATTACTTTTCGATATTACCGGATTAAGTCAAGTTTACCGCTGGTTTGTTCTACATTTTTCGCAGCATATAGCTTTGGCAAAGATTTAAAATATGTGATACTATCCGTAGATTAGTTTCGATTTTGCAATTCGCATTTTTAGCTTAGTTAATGCCTATTTGCTTACTATCGAAAGTAGTTAAATGTATTTGCATTACCACAATTAATTTTCTGAATTCCCTACGCAACACACAGATTTGAATCGCAAACTACACCATAAGTATATTTTTCGTAACGTACTTTATAGTTGTTTTGATGTTCTATATAGTTGTTCATATATTCTACCGCCCCTCTTTCAAAACTTTTTTAAAATATGGTTTTGCAATTCTTTACCAAATCAACAACAGAAAACAGTCCGAATCGTAAAAATCAAACAATTATTCGCCTTTTACTTTCTTTTTTAGTCTTCGTAAGCTTGATTCATTACTTTTAAATGATATATTGTTCTCCGCACGATTAGCGCTTAAAGCCTATAGTTTTAAGTACGAAAAGCGCTAATGCAGGCTCGAAATGCGATTTGGCGCATTTGCAGTGGATCCGAAATTACTCTGTTTAAACGCCCTATTACATTATACCAATAATTTAATTTCGTTTTCTCATTTTTACAATGCGTCCTACTTTATTTACCTGATGTAGCCAATATTCGGCGTGCATATCGTAATCTGAGCTATTGCAAGTATGGTTGAGTGTTTCCAAAGCAGATTTGCATTGGAAATTTTGACAACTCGCTCAGCAAATTTCTCGCAATCTATAAAACACAAATCTTTTTGGATATGCAAACATCCATTATCCTCTCAATACAGGCATGAGAGCATTGATCTACTGCTACACGGACTTGATTGGTCTGCAACCATAAACGGCTAAAGGCCTGCCATTTTCAGTCAAAGTCTTAACCATAGTTGGACGATTTTCATCGCCGTTTCATGTACAGTTTGCATAACAACATAATATATTAAAAGTGGTCTAAACAACATCGGAAAATATCGGGATGAGTGAAAGACCAAAACAGTTTTGTTTTTCAAAGACAATCCAACTTTGAAAAAACATTTAAATCTGTTGTTGTTACCAGGCCAATCAAAGTAATTAATTTTTGGGGGGCGCTCTGCATCATGACCAGTGATCACGCTACATCTTAGTTACCTCCAACATATATATTCCGCAGTTTCAGCCGTCTTGCTGCTGTGGGTGCGATATTACCACTGGCTGCCAATTTACTTCCTTCAGCTCCTCGTCAATAGACCTTAATTGCAGAAAATTACTGAAAATTGACAAATTGAAAAACATCAGCCAGAGAAAATAAATTTTCTCGTAAAACGAGTAGAAATAAGATACAGTGTGCTTTATCTGTCTGATGCTTTAAAAGTCGTACTCTACAACAATCAACCGAAATTTTTCTATTTTCTTTCTCCTATGATTTAAACAATAAACCAGAAGTTTCATAATAATAACTTTATGCTATTCTTAGGCCTTGAGAGTATATGGTTTAAACCATGCTACTACTTTTGAAGCAACGTCCGACCTAGAAAATAAATAAATCCTTTCAAAAACTTGGGCCTCAACATATATATTAGAGTATACCTGAAAGCGACAGACGCACTTGCAGAATTCTCCAATTTAGATCTAAACGGATCTACCACTGCAATGTGTTTCGATGGTAGATGGATGTACTAAATAAAACAAATGAGAACATTACTACAAATTTACTTTAAATATTATAAAATACGTACGTACACTATCACGCGTACTAAAACCTTGTGTTTAAATAACAACAGCACAAGTCTCAAAAATCATTGGTCACACAATCTAGCTCATGTTTAATAGTTTTAACTAGCTTCGCTTTGGCATTGAGCACTATTTGTAGGTGCTGTGAAAATCACACACATGTAATCTAAATTTTTACGATTCAAAACAGTGAAACCTTATTCAAAATAGAAAATTTTTTTAACGTTTCGGACTTGGCTATGTCCATCATCAGTAAAAATACAATCTTATTCAAATAGAAATAAAATCTTTTTCAAATTTTTTTGATGATGAACATAGCCAAGTCCGAAACGTTAAAAAATTTTGGCAGTTTAAATTTACTTTGGATAAATTTAAAATTAGGGCTTCACTTTTTTTAATAAAATTAAATAAAACTGCCATGCAATCAGTACTGTAAATTTGTATGCTTTTTATAGCAATGCATCCATACTGTTAGAACCGAATTTTAGAAACGCCAATAGATTTACTGGGTGGTGAAAAAAAGGTTAACAGTATAAATAGATTGAAAATTACCGCTGTAGCTTTCGATTATTAAGTTGTTTTGTAAATTGTGTGAAAAATTCTCTCTTGCTAACATTCGATAGGCCATAGGTTCTCATAGTGCTCCGAACAGAGCCCCAGGGCTCCACTAGAGAAACCCAGGGGTTCTGCAAGGTATTTGTTTACTTTTCTGTTTTTATTCAGAAATTTATTGTGGGGCTCCATAAATAAAGGTCAACCTCTTCAAAGGTTCCATAACACCAAAAGTTGAGAACCCCTGCAATAGGCAATAATACTACAATAAAAACTTCTTTTTTAATTTACATTCTTACCATGAAATTGATTCGAGTTTATTATGTATAAATATCGCCGATCGATTGTGCACTGACAAAATTTTCAATGGTAATGACTTCTGCCAGTTGATTTTGAAGAACAATTGTCATTGCACGGAACAGCATCTTTTGCAAATAGAATAATGTTACAAATTTCAAACACAGTAATATCTACTGTCAAATTTTGAAATCAAAATCATCCATATGAATTATTGTTGGATATTGTAGGGGCTACTTATTTAGTACTTTTGTTACGGAGGATAACATGGATGTACAACAGTTCTAATAGAATCAATCATTTTAAACAAAGCATGGTCAAGAAAAGATGGGTTTGGTGGTATCTAACAATAATGTGAATGTGGCTTTATCCAAACTGTAAGACACCATTACAAAACACATTATTTCCAAATGCCTAATGCTGACCTTAAGTCTTCTCGCAACATCTCTGACAGCAATAACCTGATACAATAGCCTCAACCTAATGAACATCAATTTTTAATATGTTGCTTAAAAGGTAGGCAAAAGAAGATCTCACAAGCTCACGGATAGTCATAAGAATTTTTCTTTTGCAATGAAGTGCAATTAGTTATTCTTAGACAGCTCGTTGAGTGTTGCAAAATCACACGTTACTCTTTTACACTGTTAGAATCACCTCATAAAACTCCAACACCAAACTTCTTTATGAATACAAAACAGCATTTCACTATTTATTCCAGTACTCATAGGCGTCGATTCTTTGTGGATTAAGCAAATTTTGAAGGGGCGAAATGTTTTTGAGAAGTTTGGTTAAACTAAATAATTCTATTTCAGTCCGGAATTTTGCCCCCAAATTCAGGTGAAGACCAAAAAAAGTCTTTGCCGCATTTTGGATCTATCTCAGTCCGGAATTTCGGATTTCTTGTTGCCAAATGGGTATTACTTGCCAGAAAACCAAGGGGGTCAGACATATTTTGCCCCCTTCAGTGTTAGACCCGAGACGGCACTGCCCTTTGGCCCCCCATAATCGACGCCTATGCCAGTACTTGATTAAGTGTAAATTCTATCACAATATTTGATACAGCATTTAAATGAAATGCTTTTTCCATGTCGCATCACAAAAAAAATTATAAACAAATTTAAAAACGTTCTGAAATTTTTTAAACCAAAAATTGAACGCATTGAAATCTGAAATGTGCATTGCCACACATTGCAGTTGGGCTACACAAACATACTGCAAAATAGTTACAACATGATGGCATTCTTTCACGCAACTTACCGTCACTAAACGTTGAAGTAGGCCCATTGGTATAGGTAGAGTTGTACTTGAAGGTGTCGATGGCATTTTTTCTGGAGAGCAGTCACTATTTGTTGGTCACAGGTCAATGTTACTAGTGCCACTAAGCTGTTTTTTGTTTCAGAAAACAGTGATTTGTTCAGTGTTGGATCAAGAGAAAATATTTTACAACAATATATGATATGATAAAAATACAGTAGTTTTAGAGAAGTCTACAAATTTGTGGAAGTAATGAAACTTGAGCAATTTTGTGATTTTGCAGAACAAAGTAACCATTTTAACGTGATTTCGATAACATTTCTCACTTTTTTAAAACCATTTGAAAGTTAAATTATAATAATACTTAAAATCAAAACTTATTTGCAAAAATCAAACTTTTGTATTGTGTTCCCTCTAAGTTTTCCTCTACTGCGTAGGTGCCGGAAAAAGTGCGAAAGTGTCTAAAACTTTTTGCGAAAATGCCTTAGTTTAGGCTTTGTGATGCTACAAAATACCGATCTCCAAAAAGAAAAAAAGGTCATTGCGTTGTGCTGCAAACCGACTTTTTCTGTGATTTGGCAAGCGATCTCAAAAAAACATGTCATAGCGCTGCAGATCTGATACTCTCTGCATTTTGTGGACTCTAACAAAAAACAAACGCCGAAATTAAACGTTGTTTCACGCTTGTGAAGATAAAAAACACCAGAATTAAACTCTGTTTTGCACTTGTGAAAAATGTGTGCAAAAATGCCAAAAAATGTTTCACACTTTTTTGCGCTTAGAGGAAACACTGCTCTTGCATACTTTTTGTACAACCGACTCGCTTCAATGAGGTAGTTACCAAATTGATCTGGCAGCATTTTCATTTTACAAGCAAATAGTGATTTTTTTTCCGTCAAAAAAGACCATACAAACTACTGTAACTTCAAGGGTATACACTTTCGCATAAAATTGTGATATTTGATCATAGTAGGTAACTTCTTCTACAATTTTTCTAGCCTCATTTTGTAAAATAGGCTACATAGTTTTTTTAAATACTCCTACGGTAAGTTTTTTAACTTGAGCTCCAAGGCCTAATTAAACCATAGCACAGATGCAAGTGGAAAATAGCATGTGGCTGTTAATACCTTTTAAATTCAAATTTTAATACTGTAAAGCTTAAAGATATGCTTATACTAGACACAAAGCAACCAAAATGTGACATCATCAACAACTTGCAAAGGGTCAAACTTTTGTGAGCAGTTGCTCAACTTCTCTTGCTTGTAGGCTTATTAATTTGAATATTGAATTATTGAATAGGATACTCAATCTAAAAGGATATTAATGCTAAATGACTGACTGGATTTTTAGAGTTGCACTTGAAGTTTGTTTGAAAATGACATAAACAGTAGGCCTATATCTGCTGTATATGATTTTATATAGTATCCAGTATCAGTGCCAAGAATAGAATTTTGGCATTGTTAGATGCGGGATAGTCTTAGGCTATCGAACTTAAGCTGGCCAAGTTAGTAGGCCTACAGTATTATACCTTGTTAGCCTTTAGGAAAACTAAACACAATGCCAGGCTAAGTTTGAACATCATCAACTATATCTAGGCAGCTAAGGCTGTAAATTTGTTATAATTTCTCATAACAATACGTGATTTTTCAACAGAATTTGAACAGGTCATTATCATTGCTTTGGTATCCTTTTTGAGCTGACTTAGAGATGCAGAGTTTGTTGCTGTCAGTAGGAGTCCACTGCAGAAATTAAATGAGCCGAATAGTATTTTTATGTATTTTCTTTTATTTATTTATAATACTCACTTTATTAATAAAATTTTGATTTAGGGTTTGAATTTCAACTTTGCACAGAACTATCAATATGCAAATAAATAACTGAACATAATTTCAGAGGCTGACTTTTTCTCAAACTAACTGCAAAAACTTCACTACCAGTATGTACATAATTGATGACAAATTCAACTTTCAGATTCACTTATAACATTGGCAATGGAAATTAGGGATGTCCATTTCAGAACAATTATGTATTCTAAAATAATTCAGAATCTTTTTTTTTCAAATCCAGAATTCCAAATCCTTAACCGAATCCTAAATCTATAAAATGGCTGTCAGTACTGTTTTGATATCAATTCAGCATGTAACTGCTCAACTACTGCAAAACAAAAAAAGTCCAACATTTTTTTTCATTTTTGATGAATGTATTATAACCAGTACAAGGATTCCAGCACCATAAATTACATGACAATGAGATATTCTCATTCTGCAATGCTTCATCAGTTTCTCTGAATTTTTTGTTTTAATTTTAACCGTCATTTCTAGTTGATTTTAGGGAAAGAAAACAGGCTCGCAAAGAGGGGGGCTTAGCCCTCCAAAAGAAAATCAGTTAATAATACGTGTGTAGTGTATATATACTGGCATATATCTTAATTTGCTCCCCCTCTTAAAATAATTTTGCCCCCCCCCCCCTAAGCACTTGCTTCTAGTTGCTGGCCTGAAGAAACCGAAGCATGTACAGTAGGGTGGTCCTTATTTCAAAAATTTGGAAAACTATACGGGAACCGGGTTAAATTTGTTTGTTTTCGATAAAAAACTGTACACGCAAAATATCTTCGAGAAAAATTAAAATTTACAGGTTGCACATGAACAGCGAAAATTTGAGATTATTCATATGCTACCGTATATACAACATTATACATTACGAGATGAGCACATCCCTATCAGAACGGTTCAAACAGATGTAACTTTTGTTTGGAAGAAAAAATTACGATACTACAAGGAAATTTGGTTAACACTCTCAACCAAAGAACCAAAATTGTATCAAAATGCCGACAGAAAGCCAAGTAAACCTAAAAAACATCAACCTAATGAAACCACATTTAGCGCAAATCGGTTGATCACTGTTACGTAAAATGCTGCTTTGTATCTAGGACAGTGTTTAAAATTTTAACAGTGTTTTCACAACATTTGACAGACACGCATCAGTGCATCTGCAGTATTTGGTTTAAGATGCTCAGCCTTCACGGTTAATGCTTACAGTGTTTTGTACCAGCAGCGGCCCTGCTCCATCGACCCTGGTTGGGGCCCCTGGCTGGTGGGTACCACAGTGAACCCTAGTGGGATAGCTTAGGCTCACGCCCGTCACAGGGCTTCCGATGCGAGGAGGGGATACGTGGGTGGGGTATTGAGCTCTTTTCCTGTTTTTGTTTAGCTTCCACTCCACCTGACAAACAAACCCATTTGGGGGAAACAGCCTGTAGTGGGGTTTTTAAATTTTTAATTTTTAACTAAACTTCCTCTACCGCTAACGTGGGGCCCTCGTCTATTGAGTACCAAGCAAACAATAAACTGAACAAAGAATTTGAAAGATCATCTGAAGAAAAACAGCTTCAGCTCCACATGCACTTCGCCTCACAGCATACCATAAGCGAGGTTTTTGTTAATTGAGAATAAAGACAGTACACGTGTTACTTGGCAACATACAATAAGTTGGGTTACACCCATAATATTAATGCTTTTGAACAGCTTACATTCTGCAAACAGGGAATCCCTTATCTTTGCAAAATTGGGTATTTATGAAAAAATTTATTGCCTTTGTGCAACCTCTAAATGTTTTTCTATCTCGGAGATTTTTCACACACGATGCTTTTAGCATAAAAGGAACACATTTACTTCAGTTCCCATGATAATTTTTATTGTTCAATTTTTGCAATGTATTTAAGGACCACCCTAATGTACAGGCAGTGGCGTTTCAGGGTCTAAAAAAGAGGCAGGACCCTCTTAAATCTTACAAACTGAGGAAAAAATAAACTCCAAAACATGTACAAACAGTACATTCCACACTCATGGCCTCCCTCAATTTTTTTCCTTGCTATGCCAGAGTTTAAAGGGAGTTCAATAAAGCTTTATTGTAGTGCAGAATATTCAAGACTCCAACATGTAAGCCCATTAATCAAGACCGCAAGTGTGTGCCTGCATAGTAATCAAGACATGCGATTAGACCACATGTAGCAGTGTAGTGCAGCGTGCGTTGGCATTATACATACATGCTGATGAGCAATGTCTGAAAAGATTTAGGAAGGCTCTATTTCACCGGAAATTTTTATCTAGTTTTTTATTAATTCCGACTCAAATCTAATCCAAACTCAAATGCTTACTCTAAAACTATTCCCAAATTGAACCCTAACCCAAACCCTAACCTAAACCCTAATCTTGACCCTTGAAAAAGCAACTGAAAAAAGCGCGGATGAATATTTCTCATTTTCGTTTTATTCTCTTTAACTTGAAAATTTTCGGTGAAATAGTCACTACCAAAGATTTATCGCTGGCAGTTTTTTTTCACACCTAAACCGAATCCTAAAAACGGAACCGGTTCAAAATTGGATCCAGTTTCGTAGGATTCGATATTCTGAAATGGACATCCCTAACGGGAATCTTCACAAACAGCTCTAACCAGCTAAGACAAACAACTGTTAGTGTTTAAGCTCTCAATCCTGTACCCTGGTACCGGTACCATAACAATTAACATGTTTAATTTGTTTCGGTATTAAGGCAACTAGAACTATAAACTCTTTCTTTCACGATTATGACGTGATAGCATACCAGTACTAGGCCTACAATAACACAAACTCAACCTTCCTCATGTTCGAGTACACTATGACAAAACATAGTCTATGATAGCTCTAATGAGTAATACAGAATACCACTTCAAAACTAAAGCATACAACGCTTCCTGCAAATTGAATCCAATGAAAAAGCAGGTTATCAGAGCTGGCCTGATGTATGAAGCAAACATTAGCAATCGCAAAGGCTGGCAACCTTTGAGAGTGACGTTAGTGATGGGCGACCACTCACAAAATGCAAAAGTTGGCGACATTTCAGATTTGCCAACCTCTGCTTCACATCCAGTGTAAATACACCTTTAGTGTTTAAAGGACTTTACCTTTGCTAGAACTCCAACTAATCACAATAGGCTAACCTTTTACAGTACCGGTACCGTAATTCACTAAGCAATGTGTCGCACATGCATTTAGTTCGTGCTCTCCCTGTGATTTTTATATGAACATGTCATAAGTTGTTTGACGTCATTATAAAACTTGCATAGACGAAGCAGATGTGTTTATCGATGCAATTTTTATTTCCAAATTTGGTAATTGCAGATTTATATGAGTGCATGTTTAGAATTTCAATGATTTTAAAATTGTTGCCAATTTTTGTTTCCAAATTTTAATTGCAGTTTTATATCATTGTATGTTTAAATATGTGTTATTCTTTTTGCCTGATGAGACCCTTGAGCAAGGTCGAAACGTGTTGCGATAGCTCAATCGCACTGTATATTACAATAATAAATTGTACAGATGAATAACTTATGCTTCTAAATGCTGGCCGTAAAGACAACCTAAGTTACTGGTCAAAACACGAAAACCTATAGTTTTAGGTTGACAATCATTGAATGAAATTTTAATGATTCTAATTTGCTGCTAATTTTTAGTTAAGTGTTTATTTACAAAGCAATGTCTCACTCATGCATTTCACTCGTGCTCTCCTGGTGATTTTTATATGAACATGTCATAAGTTGTTTACCGTAATTAAGTTTTTGATATTTTTATTTTTGGTCATCATCAGATCATCTACTAATACAATCTCAGAATCTGTAATCGTTTAATGTGAATATTTTTGTTTTTCCACCCCGAAGCGTGTTTATTCCAGAATGAGTCTGATTACACCTGCAAAAGCATTCTATTTCCTACTGGTACAGTACCATCTAATACTAATAGGCTATTTCACTGGGTGTACCATACCAAATGTGGCGCATTTCAAAGGTGGTAAATGGCTAGGTTATTAATACCGTATGCATCAATGCATGATCTGTGATGACAACAATCCTCACTTACCACCAAAAAGGTGGCAGGTGATAAAAACAACAATTTCTGCAGTTTTAAAACACATCTGACCTAATAATTTTCACGTTAAATTAGGTTACTTAAAACATATATTTAAAACTTTAGGGGTCAACAAAATATCTTCTTTTCATGTAGGCTATTCATAATACTTTCTCAAAAGCAAATAAAATGTCATTACAAAGTTAAATATTGCCAATTAGCAGGATCACCTGTCAATAGAACAGTCATCCAATTAATGGTTTTAACAATCGCCACCTTTTTGATGGTAGTTGCCAAGCGCTAACTGCCAATGCTTAACTGCCAACTGCCAATGCACAACTGCCAACTGCCAATGCTCAACTGCCAATGCCAACTGCCAACAAAATTGGCAGTTGCTAAAACGCCAATTTCGATTGGCAGTGCCAACTGCCAACAAAATTGGCAGTTGTTAAAACGCCAACTTCCATTGGCAGTTGAAACTGCCAATCGAAATTGGCGCCAATTTTGGTCACAACCCCGCCTCCCAGTAGACGCATAGAATTTTTGCGGACTAAAAACGGTAAAACGCGGAATAATATTTCCGCAAAAATTCTACGCCAGAAAAAGCCATGCTTTCATGCTTCTATTTTTTCTACGAGTTCGCGCCAAAACGCATTATGCCTTGGAACGTGTAGAAGTTTTTCCGAACAAACAGGGTAAAACGTGGAATGTATTTTGCACACGGCACTAGTTTATTCCAAAGGTGTTTCTTTTATCCTCTTGTAAGAGCGCTCCCACGCAAATGAATTTACTAGAAAAGAAACACTCACGGCCCTACTGCAAGTTTTTTTTTGCTCTTGAATGGTTTCTTTTATCCTCCTAGCCGACGCTCCAAGCATTTTTATTCGCGCATCTGAAAGAACTAAAAGAAACACTCGTGGACAAAATTTTTGTTAAACCAGGATACTCAAATTGTCCAACTTTCCGCATAGAATTTTTGCGGAATTCCGCGTTATACCAATTTCCAATATTTTTCGATGTGATCTCATACTGCAAATGAGACGGCAATGGGCAAATGAGCTTGATATTTCAAAGTTATGATCATTTGAAAAAAGATTTGTTAGCATTCAGGCATTGTTACATCACAATGAGTATAGAAAGGCCAATTATAAAAAAAAAGTTACGTTACCTGCAAAAAAACCTTTGAACACTCTTTGTAAAAAGAGATTGCAGTCTTCAATGTTTAAATGGATGTCATTTTATAACTTCTTGGAATTTCATTGTAAAATTTTAAACAGCTATATACGCAATGTATCGTTGTAAAAAATGGTAAAAATTTTTAATTGTTATCTCTATGCAAAAAAAAGTTATGGCACTTTGTCTAACGATGCAATTTTTTTTGGCCAACCCTGTACTTTAATGTTGACGTTAATCCGTTGAATTTCTAGAGTACATCATGCGTCATAATGCCATAATAATAGAATTTAAAAAAATGATAAAAAAAGACTTCCACTGTAACAATCTTTATTGGAAAAGTAAATATCATAGAAACAGAAATCAGAATGAGTAATTTTTATCTCATGTGGAAATGGAATCATTTTATTGGGCATCAACTGCAGGTTAATATTAATTTTTTTTTTTGAATTAATGAATTAACTTTTAGCATTAACTTGCGTTACTTTTGTTTTTCAGTTAACTATCGTATTTAATTTAAGGTAGTGACTATTTCACTGAAAATTTTTAAGTTAAAGTGAATAAAACAAAAATGAGAAATATCCATTCGCGCTTTTTTCGTTTGCTTTTTTAGAGGTTAAGATTATGGTTTAGGTTAGGATTTGGGTTAGGGTTCGATTTGGGAATAGTTTTAGAGTAAGCATTTGAGTTTGGGTTAGATTTAAGTCAGAATTAATAAAAAACTAGATAAAAATTTCCGGTGAAATAAAGCCTTCCTTAACTTTAACGGAGTTAAAAAATTGCTTGAAAATTCGTAGCGAATTAACTCTCAACGAAGTTAACGTTTCTCATTAACTTGCCCAACACTGGACATTCACCTTTAAACTATATAGACCTATTAGCCTTACACATAGGTGGGCAAGTTAATGCAAAAACTTCGCTAACCACTAGTCCATTAACAAACTTCACACCTCTGTTAATGTTAATCCGTTATTTTCAGCTTTTATCAACGGAAGTTAATAAAGTCCATTAATTTGTTAATATTATGCATACAATTTACATTTCTTTTTATTTACTCAATTCTAGAACACATATTGACGCTGTTGAGCTGATTGTAAGGAAATATTTATTGCTATTGTGGTGTTTTTGTAATTACATTTTACAGTTTGATCTAATTTCAAGATGAAAATAAGTTCGATGCACTATCAAAGCTGCGATCGGAAAATCTTTGGAAATTGCATACAGCGATAATAATTATTAGGCCTATGATGCTGCAGCGTATTACTTGCCGCAAAAAAGAGCTTCTTTCTTCTATACAACTGTTCTAATACGCAACAAGTGTTACCAGTGCAAACTGGTTTGTACCGGTACGATGAATGAATGGTGCAAGATATTAACGATAAAAACCTTAACAAAAGTTAACAGAACTTAACGGAAGTTCATTTAGTCTATTAACATGAAAAAAGTTTTTAATGGATTAGCGAGTTAACAAAAAAGTTAGCTTCATTATTAACGATTAACGGACTTGTGCCCACCTACGGCCTTACATCTACAATGTGCAAAGTCCTTGAAAAAATTGCTTGAGATAATATAATGGAACATTTGCAAAGTAATAATTTGATGGCTGAAGATCAACATGGATTTATACCTGGTTGATCATGCTTGACACAAGTTGAAACTTTATAAGAATTGATTATGGCTTTGGAGGATACAGTAATCATTGTGTGGATATTGTGCACTTGGACGTAAAAAAGGCTTATGATGCTGTTCCACATAATCTATTATTGCTTTTAAAATTAAGAAAATGGGGAATCAATAACACTTTATTAACATGAATTGAGTCGTTTCTGAAACATAGACAACCAAGAGTTGTGTTAAATAAACAGGCTTCAACCTGGACTGAAGTTGAAATTGGGGTACCTCAAGGAAGCGTACTTGGACCTATTCTCTTTTTGTGCTATATCAATGACATTTCTGATGACATCAGATATTAAATGCAACCTTAGACTCTTTGCAGAGTTATATTCTAAAATCTCTTCACTACAGGACTGTGTAGACATGCAGGCAAATCTTGATACACGTTGTGCATGGTCAAAAAAAAGGAAAGTTGGATTTTCACTAGGGATGTTTATTCCAGAATACTGAATCCTTGGAACCGGTTCCAAAATTGAACTGGTTTCTAATTATGGAATTGGAATAGTAAAAATTTGTAAAGATACGCTGCTTCCACATTGTTTGCATATGAACGTCATTGACTGTGCAAGCGTGCATTGCTCACTCAGTAGCAAGCACACACAGCAAACAGCCATTGCACACGCGCAGCATTACATACGTTTGGTGCATCCATAGACTCTTTACTTGGTAGACTAGAAACACACACGTGGAAGAAAAAAAGTTAGCTCTTGTTGGAAAGATTTTCTCATGCTCATTCCACTGATTCGATTGGACACATTTGTAGAATGAGTGTATCATGAAAAAAAAGTCCCTCTGATTGAACAAATTGGCATGTTGTAGAACAAATGCACTGTGAAGGAAAAAAATACAAAACTGACAGTTTTCAGTCTTTAATGAAGAGTCTATGGTGCAACCACTAGTAATAGCGGATATGTGCACACACATGTCAGCAATGCTTGTCAATGCTTAATTGCTTATTATCTTTAAACTCTTACGTTTCTCTTTTCATTTGTTTTTATGAAGAAAAAGAAAGATTGAAAATTCATATGTACTTTCTTGTGGCAGCAGTAGGCAGGGATATCTTTTCTGTATCACTGGAAAAAAGCAAAAAATGGTGATCAACAAGTGGCCATAACAATGCATTAATGCTGCTATTGATATAGCTATTACTATTGCTACTCGGCAGTAGCACTATTGCTGTCAATTAACAATAAAACATTACTTTTTCGTTTGAAATTGAATGATTTCAATATTTGCAATAGGATTCCATATTCTGGAAAGATTCTGGAATTCAAAAAAAGATTTGAAATTATTCTAGAATACGCAGATAGTCTGAAATGAACATCCCTAATTTTTGCCCCCAGAAATGTCACATTTAAGGCTGGGTAAGAACCCCCCATCTTTTACATACACTATTAAGGACTTGGTAGAACAGAAACACAGTGTGAACCAAGTTGACCTAGTGAAAGATCTTGGTGTGATGTTTGACGAAAAATTGAAATTTTCATTCCACACACAAACAATATTGAAGCGGATGCTAATAAAATGGTTAGACTCCTTTGCAGCACGGTAATCTTAAATAAAACAAACTTCCCAATGTTGTTTAAAACTCTGATTCGATCAAAACTTGAATATAACAATACTGTGTGGAGGTGTAGCACTAAAGCTAAAGAACAGAAAATTGAAGTAGGGCAAAGACGGGCTACAAATATGTTGCCTAGTTTCAAAAACCTCACTTGTCCTGAATGTCTTAAAAGCCCTTATCTAACCCACACTCCACTATCGCAGATTGCATCGTGATTGCATTCAGGTGAAAAATATCTTAAGGGTCATTATGATGTTATAATAATAATAATAATAATAAGCCGATCCAGTGCCGAAGCACCACAGCAAAACACATTCCAAGCACAAAACGTCCATAAGGTTAGTGAAATGAAATGAAGACACAAAAGCACAGTTGCAAAGTGTAGGATGGAGCAGAGCAAATCAGTTTCGTTTGTCATCATTATCAAATTTTGTAGTCCAGAGGGATAATCACATGAAGTAATATGATTTCCATGCATCAATACGTTCAATCATTCAAGCCCAATTTTACATATAATCCAGTTATAATAATAATAATAATAATCTGTTTTATTTCAGACAACTATGGTCCATAAGTTTAAAGAAACAAAATAAGCAAAAGCAAAGACAAGAGGCACATATGTACAAGCGACACGCTTATTTACAGATTACACCAGAAGAGTACAATTGTAGTACTCGTAATACTTGGACAAACTGAAACTGTCCGAATTCATAAGAGACTTCATCCAATTATTAGGAGACTTCAAGCATCTCTGCACAAATCCATAAACATTTCTGCGAATTAGGGCTTGAAATGTTGGGATCTCTGCAGCTACGAGACCTTCATTGGCACTCATAAAACGGGGTATGCTATGCAAAATTCTGTAAGCATCATTGTAGCCAACACGTATGCGATTAAAAGTATATTGCGTGTAATTGTGCCATAAATGACAACCATATAGGGGAGTACAGTAAGAACGAAATAACGTATTTTTTATGGTACTTGAACATTTTATAAATCTCGATCGCAATTTATTTGCTGCAGAATATAGCATTCTCACTTGGCGTTTTATGTCGTCATCATCCAGCAAATATTGGTTTATGAGAATCCCCAAATATCTCACTTTATCAGAAAAATTAATTTTAGTGCCCGAAAGAAAAATAGAAGGGGTCGAAAACACTTTAATTTCTTTAGAAGGAAAAACAACACCAACAGTCTTCTTAACATTAAATGAGATTTCATGAGTATGTGCGTAATCACTACAGATATCAATAAGTTCTTGCAGACCTTCAATACTAGGGCTAAAGCAACAGATGTCATCTGCATAAATTAAATGATTAAGGCAATCATCTCCCACACAACAACCAGTTGCAATTTGGTTAAGACTGTATGACAGTTGATCCATATATACAGAAAATAGCAGAGGGCTTAGGACACTACCTTGTCTTACTCCATTAGTTACATTAAAGGATCTGGATACCTCTGTTCCCCATCTCACCCTCATTGTTTGATTTTTATACCAAAAATATAAAAGACGAACAAAGCACAATGGAACATTTCGGTTAATTAACTTCTTAAATAGCAAAGAATGACTGACCTTATCGAAGGCCTTTGAAGCATCAAGAAATACACTAAATATAGGGCTGCCTTTGTAAATGTAGGAAGACACACATTGTTTTAGCAAAAAAAACACACATATCTGTGCTATGCTGTGCTTACCTATGTACCAGTAGTTATAAAGCATGAAAAAAACAAATTGAAAAGATGATTAGTTCTTGAAATAAATATGACAAACAATGTCTAAAATACCTGCAAGCTTATATGATATCAGTACCATATCTAATGAGAATCAAAATACCAATGACATTTTACTTAATTAACCTAACACTGCACAAGCAGAAACCTGCTTCTTCTAACCTAACAATGCATTGAACTCATCATAACTTAAAATGGCAGTGTACCTTATACCCTTAGCAGTGTAGGTATACAGTACATCACATACAACACATTCCAGCCATTTGGTGTTGTTCCTGAGTAACCCAACACACCAATGACGCTCTGGAAAGTATATCATAAAGAAATTTCCAGTCAATTACATGCAAGACCATAAGGATCAATACCTCAAAATCACAAGAAAACACTCTTAATGTGTTCAAAGATATGAAGATAATTATCAGTTCGCAAAAACATTCTTAACATGTTGCAATAGCATTGAGAAGATACAGTCACAGGGCAGTTGATCAGTGAAAACAGTCTCAACAAAAGTGAGCACAGTAATGATTTGCAATATCTCAAAAAAGCACATTTGCATGTGCATAATTAACTCTCTAAACACTATCGCAGCCAGAATATCAGCAGTTAACACTATCAGCCAAAACAAAGAAAAAATTAAAAACAAACAAAACACATATTGAAGCACTAACATTACTAGTGGAGCAAAAAAAAAAAAAAAAATTTTTTTTTTTTTTTTTTTATTTTGAAATTGTTAATTAGAGTTTAAGTTTATTGCAGTTGAAAGTTTTTTCAACTGTATTTTATTGCAATTACAAAAAAAAAAAAAAATTAAACATCCATATCCACCTTAGAGGTGACAAAATCCCTTGCAAGAGTTTTAAATTTTTTTACAGATTGTTGATTATTGATTGTTGATTATCAAAATTTACTAGCAGCCATTACTGAAGCTAAGCATTGTACTACAGTAGAGGTCATTATTGCAAACTTCATAAATTTTCTTATAATATCGGTACTAGGTACTAGAATAAGAGAAAAAAAATTTTTCGTACTGGTCATTAATAATTGGAATGCTCTTTCTCAAAAAGTTGTGTCTGCACCTTCTCTAAATGGATTCAGAGCTGGATTAGAGAAGTTTTGGGAAACACTGCCGATAAAATTTAATTTTGAAGCAGACAGTAGAATTAGTGATGACTTATAAGTTGACCTATTGTTTGATGATGGAGAATATGTGCTTCATGTATTGAAACTTCACATCTTTAGTAAAATGCATCATATATTTTGCATTTCTTCAATCTTCCCTTTATAAGAAATATGGAATGTTGTGTACTTAGCCTACAGACTGTATTATCTAATGCATTTGTCTATCATTCTTCGGCTTGCTTTGCAGTATCTGTTACATATGGTGTACTAATTTGTATATATTGCATTGTTTTTAATGGTTTTTGCCGGAGGTGTAGTTGAGGAAACAACCTTCGAGGCCAAGGACTCAAAAAAAATCCCAGGCCAAAGCCAAGGACCTTTTTTTTGTAGGACAGACCCTCGCGAGGCCAAAAACTAAAATGGTTAAGGCCAAGGACCGAGGGCACAATTTTTGTAAGTTATGGTCAGTAAATTTTCCATAATTTTTAAACGCAAAATTGCTTAAGATATTGCATTTTGTTAAGTTTTGATGATAATTCGAAAATAGTAGTTTTTTAAGCCATTCTGAAGTTTTAAACGTTAGCAGCTGATGTTGATTGCGTACCGTAGCAGTATTGTGGTAATGAAACAAGGAAATAACCCGTGAATGGGAATATAACTTAATTATAAACATAGAAATGGTATATTTTAAGGCCTTAATTTCATCAGTTCAGGGTCCTGGTGAAATCGTCCACTGATTATGGATCCCCACTTTTTTAGTAGTTTCCTAAACGCAAACTATATTGTTTCGTTAAACCATATCTTTACTCAAAATTTTTTAAAAATTGTTTAAAAATATTGCAAAATACTGTGAACTTATGCTTTCAAAGTGAATTGAGGTACCCTAGGCCTACTGGGTATATTTGTAAGCTTATAAGTTTATTGCATTGAAAAAATTCGGGGTTCTGGAGCAAGGGCAAAGTCCCCATAATTTTAATGAATTTTTTTGGAAAAAACAGTAATTTTTATGACTTTTAAGAAGATTACACATTTAGATTTTCAAAGCAATTCGAAAAGAAAATACTGTAAATGCTAAATTAAAATAAGTTTAGTTATCTTGCAATTTCCAAACTTTAATTTCAAGCCAATCTTTTGTTTACATTTCTGTGTATTTTGTCTTTCTCTCATCTAATGCCTATCACTGAATAGCACAAACATTTCGGCCGCCAAAAGACACTTTGTTGAATTTAACATAAGGTATTTAATTACAAAAAAAAAACAAAAACTGAGGATCCCAGCAGGGTTGTATTTAAAAGGAAAGCAGTGGAGACATTTGCCCCGGGCCTCCGTTTAAAGGGTACCGGTACAAAATCGTTGAAACGGAAAGATAATATAAACCATTAATTTTTTCTAAAAATGCCAAATTTCCTGCAAGAGCTTCGCCTCTTCATCTTAATGACATGGTGTGAGAATTTTTTAAGACCTGCAGGCATTTGAACAATTATAAGTTAGTTATATTTAACATCACACTTAATGTAATTTCTTAATAATTCTTCATGTAATGTTTTTGTGTTCCAATGGTTTGTTATTTGGGATTTTTAGCGGCGATTTCCACCACACAAATCGTTCAGTGGATCTAGTTTTGCCCCCAGACTGCTTGCTAGCAATTAGAGTTGTTCTTTCCTAACTCAAAACAAATTCTTCATGCTCACATATTTTTAGAACAATTTGGTGTGCTCAAGTTACGTTCTGTTGGTTATATCGAGATATACTAACATATTTACTGTAGTACAGTATAATATCTATATGAATATCACACACATACTTTTTTCTGAATTTACATGCAGGATAGGCTTGGTCATGTTTTTGCATTAACTACTCAAAATTATAATTTCAGCAAAGAGGTCGACTTTTTGTACTAAACAGTAGCAATATAATACAGCAGTCTTAAACCCTAAGAATTGCTAATTTTGTCACTTCATTTGATGTAAATTTGAATCTCTTTTTTTATATTGAGTTTAGCATAGTAGACAGTGTGCAGTTCAGCAAATATTTTAGCTTTGTATTAGTTTAGTTTATTAATTGATTCGAATTCATTAAAGTTATGATTACCATTTTACATTTACCTGAAGTGGGCAAATTGAAGTGCCGAAAACGTTTGCTTAGTATACCAGTAGTCTTCTTTAAATTGTAATTAATGTGAATACATGAAACAAGCCTAAAAATGCACCAGTTCTTATGGTTGGTATGGTTTAGTACAACTCAAGTTATTGTGTTTAGACCCCCGAATTCCTTGTTATGGTTCTGGATGGTTCGCTGCTTAGCAGTTTGTACGGCCTGCATTGGAAGTGTTAGCAGAAATAAAAACAACAGTTTTCTACATTGCTTTTTGCCCCCTCATTTACTGATTAGAGCTTTCACACGATGCCATTCAAAATAAGTTTTAGGATGACTTGGCTTAGTTGGCGATCACATTGTAGGCCTATCATTTTTCTAGTAAGCAAAGGAAACAATGAATTGACAGGCTGTAGTTATGTTGTTTTTTGTTTGGTTATTTTCCTTTTTAACCAATCAAAAAATAATGCTGTCCTCAAGTTGAGGACAGGACATTTTCGAGGACTTGTAGGCTTTAAGACCAAGGACTTGAGCTTTGAGGCCAAAGCCAAGGCCAAGGACTTCAAAATGTGTCCTCAAAGGACGTCCTCGAGGACTCCACCTCTGATTTTTACAATTGCCCTTGATATACTGTAGATGTAAAAGCGATTCCACTTAAAGCATCCTATCCTTTATTGTTATTATTATTTTTATTAGAAAAAAAAAATCGATAACCTAACTCCAACTCCAAACTGCGCTCCAAACTAAATGCTGGTGTGAAAATATGAGCTGTTTTATTTGTAGCCTAGGCCTACTCAAGTCAGTAATGATTGCTCGATGCCACTGCATGCTAGCATACAAATAAGTGCTTCCTTTAACAATCATTAAAAAACTGATTAGGACTGAGGACAAATAGCCTACAATATACAGATAGGCTTAGCCTATCAAAAGTACCAAAACAGACTATAGAGTAGGTTGCAGTGGTGGGTCGATTCATAAGCGCAGAGGCAACCTTTGCTGTTGCAAAAGTTGTGTTGTACTTTAATTTTTTGGAAAATCAGAAGTGGCTAGTATTACATTACAGATTACATAAAAACCAGGAATCTCAGATATGGTAATAACAGGCTACTAATAGGCCTATCTTGGCTCAATAGCTGTTAAAGTTAGAACCAGGCCTATTTGCATATTGCAAACCACGCTTGTGGTAAGCTATCATATCTCATACCATCTGACCATGGCTTTCAACTTTCAAAGTTCAAATCCTTCTGGTGGTTCATTGTTTGGTCCCAGTGCATCAAACAAGCAAGCATCATCCACTGGTAAATATAAGCATCTTGTCTAATCTAATAAACGTTTTTGGCCAGGTTAATTTAAATGTAAAGACTAACTGGTAATTTATGAATCTATTATGCTTAATTTCAAATGCCATTGCCAACATTGAAACTTTTCAATTGTTAGCAATGGTATTCATGGTTATTAGTATTATAATGTTTGGTTAATTTTCGTGAAAAGACTTATTGCAAAGAAAACTTTGTTTTCAAATTTTTGATTCATTTTTCCTCTGTTCATTAGTACCGGTATACTACCAGTACATTTAGAGCAAAATTTACTCTACCAGTTTAAAATATGTTTTATATTCGCATTTCAGCCATGTTATGAGTGTTTTTTACTTGCAAGTTACTAGTATATACTTTTTGAGTTTGTTGATAAAGTCCCTACCATCAAAACAATTATTTTGATGGATAGAACTTTAAATAAATTATAATTTCTTACCATAGTTTTTGCTCTTAACAGGATTTAATTTTGGAACTGGAAGCACAAATAAAACAACGCAGTCTGCGTTCACATTTCCTTCTAACCCTACTACAGCCACATCTGCGTTTGGAGGTACAAGAATGCTGTGATTTCAATCATACCTTTATTGGTCAAAGTTTAGACAAAGAATACAAAATGTATAACCAGATAACTGAATATGAGTATTTTTTGTTTTAAGTTCACATGAAGAATTGAAGATTAAAAGTTAGTAAGGCTATAGGCCTACTTAACACAAGATAATCTGTAATATGTTGGTTGTGCGGCTGAAAATTTGTAAAACATTTTTAAGTGACGGTACTTAACAAGAAGAGCATTCTGTGTAATCAAGGCAGTTTTTGTTTCAATTAAACAAACTACTGTCTCGGCCTTAACACTGTTTTAAGTTCTGAAATAACCCCTTATGTTCGTAAATGCATAATTATTCATTATAAACTTTGGGTGATTCATTAATTATAAACTTTGGGTGATTCATCTACATGATGATTATTTCTATATCCCATTCTGTAGCCTAATTTTGCAGAAGCTGACGTGCACTCAAAAATTGCTCAAAAAAGTTTAAACTATGAATGTTTTTTAAAGGTTTTGGTACCAAAACTATGTCAACAGGATTGTTTGGACAAACTAGTGGTACAGGTAACTAATACTGAACCAGCGGTATTGGGTAGAATTTTTTAAAATGTAGCCATACTTGGTCACCTACCAGTTTGCAGCAGCAATGAATTAGGCACTAAAAGATACATTTGCCTCTATTTTTGTCTATTGTTGTACGCTTGGGAAAGACACTTAACGCATATTTCCCATTGGGGCCTTGCAGTATATTTGTTGTGGTGGCCAATCCTGACGAAACCTCAATGGGTATTATCAGTGGCGGATCCAGAAAATTTTGGTGGGGGGGATTTGAAGCACAAAACCTCAAAAATTCGGATGTCTTCACCAAAATTGAGAGTGATGTTTCGGCCGAAATCGGAAATTCAAACGTTTTTTTCGCCCTAATTCAGGTGGTCTCCAAAAAAAAAAAAAAAGGTCTTCACCAAAATTGAGACTGATTTTTCGCCGGATTCGTTACGTTTAGGTCGGTGGGGGGGGATGCATCCCGAAATGGAGCCGAATTATTCGAAACAGAGGCTGATTTTTCGGCCAAAATCGTTACTTTTAGGCTGGTGGGGGGGGATGCATCCCCCTCATCCCCCCCCTAAATCCGCCACTGGGTATTATGCTTGGGTGTGGTTAAACGGATGCAAAGTGCTTTGTTCATTTGCATCAACGGACCATAGTAGATGCGATTTGCCTTTAGTAGAATGTTGATAAGAGGCACAATTTGTTACAAAAATGTTTAATTGATTATTTGCACTAAGCTGAATAAATTATTGATTTACATTGTTAAAGGATAGAAAAATAAATCAATATAAATGGTCATAATATATACTGATGCAGTGTTGCTTGCACTCGAATTTGCCAATATGCTAATTAGACTTTTCACTAACAACGTAAAACTACGTGTCTAATACTTAGCAATGGCTTAAATTCTTTAGGTTTTGGAGCTAAAACAACAGCACCATTGTTTGGTGGGACTACGGGTAAGCCTAGAGTTTGTAGAATGCTTTCACTGGCAAATTCTTTTGTTATCGTTTGTCACCAACACACATCAAATGATTTCAAAAGTTTGCTGCATTTTAATGTTCCATTATTGTTCAAATGGTGTTCTTAGCTCTGCAAAATAGTAGTGACCTAGTTTATATGCATTGTACATGGTATTAGTTAACGTATTGTTTGTGGTATCCTTACTATCCTAACAATGCGATGCTATGGCTTAGTGTAAAATTGTGAGCGCTCAACGTTATGTTTTGTTTATTTTCAACAGAAATCTGGTATGCCTGGTAAAGCTGCTATTGGTTAGAACTAAGCAAGAGATACGCTGGTCGCTCGTATGCCCACGTTTTTCACCCAGTGTAGACAAGGCCTAGAAGGTTTTTTTTTGGCTAATTATGTTATTATGATGGTTAGTTTCTTCTAGATTGTACGTATCAACGTTTTTGTGGTTTCGTCTGTCTGAAATCTGCTCTTGGTTTTATTGAGTTAAAAAAAAATTAAAAGTTTTTTTGTGTTCTTGCAGGTTTCTCAGGATTCGGAGCTAAAACTACAACTTCAGCTTTGTTCGGATCAGGTAGGAAATAAATAACATTGTTACAACTGAACTAACTTAAAATCATTGTTTGTTTACAGTTGTGTGAGCAAGTAATGCTAGTTGCAATGCTGCACTGACTATCAAAGCAATATTAGTTACTTTTCAAAACAATACGTTATTTGTTTTTATTTATTGATTAATGATCAGCTTGATATTTTATCACTTTTTGTTTTAATAACTGTGTGCAAATTGAACAAAAGAAAACATTGACCTATTTGTTTCTAATGATTCTGAAAAGTTAAATCTCCAAAAAAATTACGGTACGATATTTGATGCAAAGATACTGTATTTGCAGGTTTTGGAAGCAAAACTACAGCGCCATCTTTGTTTTCTGGAACAAGCACAACATCAGGTTAGTTGTTTGACTGCAAAATAGTGTATGGCAAACGCATTTTTATGTGTCACAGCTTTCCTCCGGATCCGCATGCATTGTGATTTCTGAATGTCTTGGTACCAGCTGTATATGATGTTGCTTTTTACGCATCCAGTCTTGCAATATCATGGGATTTTTCGGTATTGTGTTTTCTTTTTTTAACCATCTTCTTTTGTAAAAACAGTTCGAAAAAAGGTGCCAGGATTAAATGAACAAATAAAAAGGGTAGACTTTGTGAACTGTTTCTATATGCAATCAATTTCAAACGTAATGGCTAATTATTGCTGAAGGTTCTACAATTTGAATGATGCAGCCGGTTAATTTTTTTCTTCAAACAACCTAAGTTTTACTACTAAACTGGAAAAAACGTCGCATATTTGGTTTCAGCACAAGTACTTTTATCTTTGTAATCCCATATCCTTCCTAAATAGAAGCATTTGGAAATTGATTAATTTGTGCCGAATACCGATTAATAGCAACGATTTTTTTTTGATTTAGCTTTTTCCTTTCCAACCAAGCCAGATGCTTCAAAGAATTTATTTGGCCAAACTCAGCAAGTATCGAACGTACAAACTAAGCTAGGTAAGTAAATAAGAAGTTAATCAATCACACTTTTAATTTTTCATTAGTGCATAATTTAAAAGCAGTAATACTTCTTTAACATGTCTGCTCTTTTTGGGACTGAGTGGTTTGTTTCGGAAGCAGAAAGACTTAAAAGCTGCTCAAAAAATAAACAATGCAAAAGTTCCATCGAAAAACTGCGCCGGAGAAAGTGGACAAAAAAGGGTATTTACGTTTTAGTAAAATTATTGTTTAATTGTTTACTTTTCTGAGGATTTTTTCGCTATTTTTTATACCAGACAACGCTGCCAACACTTTGCTCGCCACAGCCACGGCTCTTTCTGCACCAGTTGTATTTGGGGACGAAAGGGATGCGATAATGACAAAATGGAATCAAATACAAGCATTTTGGGGTGTTGGCCGAGGATTTTATCGCAAAGATGGTACGCACGTGACCTTTAGTCCTCAAAATCATTTTTGCAGGTTTAAGGTAAGTTCAAACTCACTTTTAGTTATATTTTGTATAGGCGGCCCCATTTTTTAAAATTTTGCTTTGAAGTTTTGAAAAATGTTTTTTAGCTATCTTCTATTATAATTTAATCAAATTGCACCAAAATTAGCCTAAATGGTTATTTTTTAGTTTCCAAAAGTGGTATGTATTCATATGTTCTATTTTAGCTATTTGCTGGAATATTTTGATCAAGTCCTTTGCAAACTTCATTATTTTATTGTGAAATATGCAGTTAATTTGTACCACTGGCTCGAAAATCTTGAAATAGTCTTAGCTAAATTTGAAAACTAAATTGCAGTTTGCTTGTAGGCTGTGGGATATAGTTGTCTGCCCACATCCAAAGATGAGGAGGGGTATGTAACTTTGGTGGTAAACAAAACTGAAGAAGAAATGCGAGGAGTGGGCAAATCCAAGATAGAAGAAGCAATCCACAAGATAATGGGAAGCAACCAAGCTCTGACGGTCAAAGTGGACGAAATGCGCTACGTTCCAGACAATAAGTAAATTTGGGTCTAAGCAGTAACATGTTCTTCTTGAGAACGATAGGTCTGAATTTCAAATGTGCGGCTGCTCAAGTCGAACGTTGTGTTGCCAACGGCTCGCCGCTACTGCAACATTTTCTTCGAAGTGAGCTGTGTTGCCTGGACACAATGATGCAAAGATAGGCCCTACCGATTCCTTACACGCTTCTGTGTAATAAAGCGAGTAAAATACGCAAAATATTTGATTTGGGCTCAACCAGTAATCTGTCTAGACTGCCAAAAAAAACAAAACAGGACGTACCGGTATTGTAAATGACCCCTACTCCGATGATCGCAACCCTTCCGAGATATTCCGGTGATGACAAATATCTTCGTTCTGTTCAACCATGCTAGTTGTCGAAGCCTTTTTTTTATCATGTGTGATCCATAGTTAGTCGTATATACTTGATTAAAACGCCTAGTGCTGTTCATTTTATGCTGTCTTTGAAGTAGTTGTTTATTTTATCTTGCCATAAACAATAAGTGCCGTATTTTTATTTTGTTTCTTTACAGATGTGAAATAACGATTTATGTAACCGAGCAATCAACAGCAATCGGTACGGTAAGACGAGTCCCGGCGCTGGAACTGCATCGCTTCATGCAGCAGCAAAATATACAACAGCAACTGAAGCAGCAGATATGCATGGAATCGTGTATGCCTAGAGTTAAAATGGCGGAAGAAGAAATTAGACGTTTGCAATTGCATCCACCATCAGGTAGGATAGTTTCTTGTAGATTAAAGGTTTTTGAACTTTAACCTGCAGTAGAGAGATTGGTCAGTAGTATACAAAAAGTTGCTGAGAAACGAAATTGAAAATCTGGGCAGCTTATGATTCTGTCAACTTTTTACCAAAAACCCTTACAAGCCGGTATCACTAAGCCACACGTAAGTGCGGAAGGAAATTACGCCGTACAACATAAATTAATATCTTCTCTACTAGTTAAACTTGTTTCATTCCTGATCACTGTGAACTTAATGAGAAAGCCAACATAACAGCGAAAGAATCGACTACCTCGACACATCTTACAGTAAATAAACGATTTCTTTTTTAATGCTTTAATACTTTTACCGTCGCTATTCTCCAGTTACTGAAGAAATTTTTGAGGTTTCTGACAAATTTTACCAAACATTTTTTTAGGAATAGACCCTGTGATTTGGGAGCAAGCAAAGCGTGATAACCCGGACTCCACTTCACTTATCCCAGTCCCAATGATAGGATTTTCGCAGTTGAGAAATCGATTACGTTTACAAGAAGAGAAATCAAAGATACACCAATCGAGATTAGACGTAAGATGCCAATAGCTTGTTTTTGTGGCAAAGTTAAAGATCAACTTGGCCATACTGGCCCGGTGTACCCTTTGTCTAAACTCGTATGCGTCCGAGCGTATCAATTGCTCTTCTATACATGATTGTGGAAAGCACCGCATGTCGACTTCCAACGTACTATTTAATTAGCGTAACATTGATTAAAATGATCCTATAAGATGGGGGTGGCCCGCTCACCCTGGTCTGTTTGTATGTTGCGTTTCTGTATAAGACCTTTTACGATGAATATCTCTGCTTGGTGGCATTGAACAAGCAGCTACTTCAGTGGAAAAGAATTTGGAGAAATCCACAGAAACACTAGATCACTGTAAAATCCTAAGCAGGTGCTGATTTGTCCAAACATTGAATGCTTATCGAAATGAAAAAGTGTGTAAATCATTCAATAGTTAGCATCTAGCGCTATCCTGTGACAGGAGGATAAATAAATAGGCAACTACAAACTGGGAGCTAAAATTTTGTCTGAAGAGCTGTACTTATTTTGTTTGTTTAAAAGTAATATTTTCTGAATTGATTTTGTTTTAACCGTTTGCGCGATAAATGAGTGGTCAAAACTGGTCATAATAATGGTTGCTGTTACAGTTTTAAAAATTCCTAAGATCTTAAGATAATATTTTTGTTTACTAGTTGCAATTGCTTTGTAAACAAATACATTTTCAGGTTTTAAGCAAAAAACTTCAATGCATGCAAAAGGAGCAAGTTAGTTTACAATCAAAAGTCGACCAGTACAAACGAAACCTGTTGGAAATGTCCCACCGCGTTCTACAGGTAAATTTCCCATCGACCAGTTAGTAGGTCGAGCGGTAGCACGCGACTCGTTTTTGGAGCGAGGCGTCTCAGGTTCAAATCTTTGGCCAGTCAAGTCGGACAAGTTGTTGCCACCGCTGCGACGTTTTTTCGCAACGCGCTGCGTTGTCTGCAGGTGCAGTAACGCGGAGATTGGTTCTGCAAACTCGTTACACCCTTCGGCGTAATACAGCGAGTATTGTGAAGATTTGATTTTGTGATAAAATCCTCTAATATCTTCCTGAGATCAAATTTTGCTTCATTTCAAGTTTTTGAAAGCTGTTTTTAAAAACTTTGATTGTAATTTTCGTTTTTCTCGTTGAGCTTTTTAATACTTGATTAAAATGGAATTGAGAGAAAACATTTATAAAAGTCATTGATTATTCATTCCTTGGACGTATTTTTTCAGATTTCGCGAAAGTTAACATGTCGACCGTTGATATTAGAGCATATACTAGGAAAACTTTACTTCATATCGAAGCTTATTTTTCGGCAAAGTTAAATTCAAGGTTCTTACTACACAGTGTGTAGCTGTGTATTAGACTAGAGCCATCTGATACTTTACTGATTAACAATTTGTATCTTAGGTGATAATCGCACAAGAAATTATACGCAAAGCAGGGTATGCAATTCAGTTGGAAGAAGAGCAGCTGCGTGTTCATCTTGAATCATTATTTAATGAACTAAACGCTCCTACGCAATTTCGCGTAAGTATTGGCTTGGCTGAAAATAGCACTTCAAACAACATTGACAACTACGCAACTTTCAAATGAATTTCACTAAGATTAGGCAGCAACTGTTAATTTTATCGGTAGCAGAAGAGCTACAGCAATGCCAAACAAATTCTGAAGCTTTTCGGCTTTCTACTAAAATCATTTTCTATCATTGTTACAGGAAAAACACCAACCGGCCACTTTTGAATCAATAAAGTGAGGCCCTCCAAATACGGATTGTTGAGATTTCAGGGCATCTTTACGTGTTTGGAATTTTTGCAACCACTTAAATTTTTTGCAACCGTTTAAATGTGTATACCTCAACGTATTTCGAATTGATAATAAATAAGGACACATTTTTTAGGGTCGTTTGAACGAGCTATTGTCCCAAACTCGGCTTCACCATTACACCGGTGGAGTGGCGACGGGCGAGAATGTTGCCGCTACGTTAGACGAAGATTCGCTGAAAGACATCAATAAACATTTGCGCAAGCAACAAGAAGGCCTCAATACCCTTGTCTCGATATTAAGGGACGATTTGAGTGACTTGAAAATCATTGAAGCAGGTTTAACAGCTGACGAAGGAACCCAGCCGTATTATGGCATACGCTGAGAAATAGTGCTTCACGCACTGTCACGGCAGTTAGCTACTAAAAGTTGCAAAGGGACCAAAGGCATTTTCTACTGTACTAGTTCGCTATTTTTCCACAAAAATTATGCTTAATTATGTCGTGTCATTGGTCAAAATTACTCTTAGAATCTGCTCTGGCGCCGGCTCACTCGTCAATATCTGATCACGTGATCAGCAATCACTGCCCTTGAAGTTGAACTTTTATATAGTGCTTCAATTATATTGCAATGGATTATGGCGAAAAATTTAAACTGCCCCCGTATTGAGCGCGTCCTATGCGATTATGATGGAAAAGTAAGTGGTGGTCTAGTTGGAAAACTTAAAAAATATGTCTAGAATCTTTTAACTGAATCGTTCTTTGGAAATAATTAAAAAGGATTCGTTGGCACCTTCAACTATTATCTCTACTTTTATATCATTGCCAAAAGCATGTTTAATGCCCAGTCTACACTGTGCCTGAAATTATTTGTGTAGGAGTGCATTTTTAGTTCACTTGAAACAGAAATTCTACGCGCCCGCCTTGCCAGCGCACAAGCTGCCAGTTGGTTAAAATAAACTATGGATACGCTCACGATTTTACGCCCATTGTAGACCCGGCCCAAGGCCTCCGCAGTTGAATTAGTTACTCATGGCTAGTAATCCTACTCGTATAGATTTGAGCGTTTCGAATTTGAATAGGGCTGCAGAACTGTCTTGTTCTAGGTTTTATTCTCACTCTACTGCCAGTCACCAGCTTAATTTATCTTTCACGTAGGATATAACCAGGGCCTTGAGAGTTAAATTTTTTCAGGGGGTACGAAGACTGATGATTACGCGATTGAGTTCCGCTAGTAATTAGGTGAAGACCAAAAAAGTAGGTCTTCGCCAGAAATTCGTCTAGTTTTTTTGCCTAAGTATAGGTGAAGACCAAAAAAAAATTTTTTCGACTGATTTTGGCTAAGTAAGAGAATCACTACGGAGTAAGTGACTAAAAGTATCACTACTTTATTGAGAAGTTTTACAGAACACATAGCGTGTGTACTTTTGGGGTCTTCTGGCCCCCTTAGGCCCGATGTACCCCCTGAACCCCACTTTGTAGGCCCTGGATATCACTCTTAACAGCTGCTTTTCGCCTACCAAATCGTCTATGTGTTATCGTGGCGACAAACTTAGTTTTTAAAGACTAAAGCATGAATCTTTTTCAAACAATAGAAAAAAAAAAAAAAATAGACGAAACTCTTACGCTCTGGTTCTAATTTGTCAAGAGGCTAAAAATTATACATCTGCATGTGCGTTAACTTGCAGAAAGGCAACATTTATTTGACATGAGCTTTCTGTGAAGACGAAAACAGGATTAGAGCAAAGCTAGCTGTAGTCTCTCTGACAGATAGTGAATGGATGGCTAATTTCGCTGTGCGTGTTTAAAATCATTTGCAGCAATGGTTATCAACTCTGAAAATTATTGGATTGTACAAAAGCGTCTCACTATTGGTCTACAATTCTACATCAACATAACTGTTGATTGTTAAAATCACTTAAAAGGGGGGCGAAAAGTAAGTGTACGCTTTTTTTGAACCTAAATTTGAATAGTTGCTGATTTGAATATTTTTTTCGTCGCTAATTGGTTTCCAGTTTAGCATAATCCCCTTAAGTCTAGAAGTACTAATTTTTTGCCATAGTTTGTCTTCATTTCTAGTTTTTAAAAAATTTAGTAAAAATGTGACTAAAAAATTACTACCTCTGACGTAGCACAAACTATGCATACATGCAAATTATCCATAAACTGAAATCTTACTTCTCGACAATATTCAACCCAACACAACTAGTAAACCGTTATTTTCACGAAAATTTTTGAGGCAAATGGTTTGATGATAATACGTAGGCGGATCGGTGTTTGTCTCCAGGTGCATTTAAATTAAATTTTACTTCTTTTTATCGATTTCCCTATTCTAATAAAATATTATTCAATAAGTGACGTTTGGTTATAAAATGAAACTGCAGTGACATCAAAAATAATTGAAAACTGATAAAGTTTAACCTGCATACATTTGCGTCTTAAATTTTTGTGAAGTTTGGGGTTAACTAGTGTTGGATCGAATATTGTTGAGGAGCAAGATTTCACTATGTTAGTGCTGATTATCCTAAATTAAGATAAAAATCAATCTCGCTGCATATTCGTCGGTATAAATTGTTACGTTTCAAAAAGGTCGATATTGTAAATGCCGCAAATCTCTTCTCTATTCGTGAATCAAAACCTGTCACGAATTGCTAAATATTGACTTAATTTTTGAAAGCGTCGCGAACAAAATTTCAGATACAGCTGTGGTATTGCGGTATGCAGCTTTATTTTTTTTTGCTGACGAGCGGTTTGAGTATGGTTTGGAAATAGGTGCAGTTGCAGTTGGTTTAGATGCGTGTTACAGATTTTCTTGAGTGACCGTAAGCATAGCGATTAATTTCAAGCTACAAGGCTAAACTTTACTGTGGTGTATTACATACAGTATATTTGGAAGAGGAAAAATAGAAATTTAGGCAAAGCTCTAGCTCCAACTATTTCTTTTAAACGGTTTTGTAACTTGAATAAAAATGCATTTTAACTTTGCAAGAAAAATAAGGATGAAAAATACCTGTTAAAAGGTAGAATTTTGTGTAAAAACAACTTAAGTTTTGACGTAACTTCAGGGAAAAAACATACGGTTTGTAACAACCATTAATTCTCAGTAAGTTCATTCGTACATTAAGTTCTATCTGTTTTTCGGTGTCGCCATTATTGCTTTACAATGTAAGTTATTTTGAACCTTTGGTTTTAATCTGTAAACCTACTTTGAGATTCTAAGGGGCATATAACAATGGCCTTAAAATTTTTCTTGAAAGCTTTTTTTGTTTGAATTAACAGTCAAAAATCACTAATTTACAGTTAAAGTGCATTACGTAAATATAAACATAACTTTTAAAATAACTGCAGTCCAATTGGACAAATTAAATTCACAAATTAACCTTGCGTGCCTGACAGCCATGATTGATTGTCTTAGGAAGGAAATAAAGCTTCGTTAGCTTGCATAGGGCCTTTCACTAAGCAGATATTGTTAGCAGCAGATATCTATTCTGAACTCATGAGGCTTAAAGTAAATGCTAGGTTTTACACAAAAATGTGTTGCAATAAAACTCCATAGTGTTGTAGTATGGAGAGCAAAATATTTCAACTTTAAGATGAGAAATATTGTTAAGTTATGTAACAAATTTTTGTAAGAAACTGATAATGGTAATCAAAAGTAGGAGCTAAACTTACTGAAACTAGCAAGTAGCAAGTCTAGTATACGACTGATTTTGCAGCAGTTAACCTACTGTAAATGCAACGACAAAATGATGCGAACTAGATTGACTTTCATTAATGAAAACTACTGTAGTAGTAAGTTACATTAACCACAATTAAAATGGAAAGTTGTCTATATTGATTGTTTTTTTCAGCACAAAAGATGTAAACTTGTATTCATCAAATTTTTTATGATTTTTAGATTTTGCAAATGTTTGCCTGACAAAAATACATAAATTATGTTTATAATGTACAGTATATCATTACCGTAATACTAGTGAATACTCTGCGCAGATTGTGTGACTTTGTAGATTTAGATGAGTGCTTCGTTTAAAAAAACGTTGGACAATGCTTAACCTGGCTTTACTCAATTTTATTAAAAAGTGTATAGCATTTAAGGAATAGAAGAGGATAATTTATTGTGTTAAAAGTTAAAACATATTAAGTTTGAAGCATTGAATTAATATCCATGAATTTCTATGCGATTATTGTCAATCATAATACTAATATTGTAGGTACTGGCTTGTAGAATGTGGTGATGCACATGGTACATAAATACACCGTATGCTAATAAAGAATTTTGAAACAAATTGGTTAAAAGTTTTGATTTTGATTAAACATGACACGAGACAGATTGCCGGATTTGTTATCACTTGCCCATAAAAATCCTAAGTTATATTTTGAACCAGAAGTCCATGAAGAAGTACCACTTCCTTCGGATCTTCAACAACTCCTACAAAGGGTAGGTGCCAGGTAGGGATTCAAACTCAAAAAAATAGTTTTTCTGAACTCGAATAAAATTGTTCGAGTTCATTAAAATGAAATTTAAAGACTTAGAAATTGTCGGAATTAAATATTTGTAATTGATTAAACCGTTGAAATTGAGATTGTGTTTTTCTCAGTAGCTGCGTGTCGTTCTTTTGTTTATGCTGTGGCGACCTAGAAACACAGCATGTACTCAGAGAGCAATTATCTCGAAAACAATAGTAGACTTAGTATTTTTGTTAGCCTGACTCGAAAAAAGATTTTTGCCGGACTTGAACACAAAAAATTAGAGAACTCTGACTTGCTAAAACAGGCTGAATTCTACCGCGAATGAAAATCGCTTGAGGTCGCAGCTCTGGTGCGAGTTTGGGTCTTGATCTGGTCAATTTAAGTTCTTGTGCGGTGTTTGGGATGCATCAAACTTCTCAGTTAAGTTTTATCGTTTTTTTTTTCTTATTTGTGTCGAAATGATTGTTGAACACACAAACAATTTCATCAGACAACACAACTCAGAGTATTTTATCAACAAACGTTCAAAGTTAGTTTAACGTGTAGTTTATGATATTGTTACTTACTTCACCTGCTTTTTTTTTCCAAAAATTGGTTTTAAGGAGTGCTCTAAAAATTTTTTTCTATTTTCTGTTTAAAATGTATTGTTTTTGTATTTTGCCGTTGAAATCTTTGAATATTATGAAGCAGAAATAATGCAGGACGACTTCCAGATATTTTTTTACTAAAAATTAATTCTTTAGACGGAGAAGATTTTAAAATTTCTCAGCGAAATGCGTTCAATTTTGAAGGATTTAAAAGTTCATCATCAAGGTGTAGTTACAAGTTCAAGTGTCATCAACATGAATCAGCTTCGGGAAAAAGTGAGTTTGTATATTTAACTTTTAAATTTTTTGATTTGTTTTCATCGTTAGAACTGATTGGGTGCTCACTTAAAGCTGCCCTGCTTATTTCAAATACTGGGTGAAGACTTTTGGCTGCGATCGCGTCAGGATTGGAAATTTTCTCGTCAAAACGTCTTGGTGGGGATGTTCGATCAAAACCGACCGCGTCAAAAAGTCGCGAACTCCTCAAAAGCCATCCCTTAAAAAGTTAAACATCATCTCCATCTTATTTAATCTAAATCCGTAGTATTGTGGTAATTGTAAACCTACTATGTGTTTATTGTCAGTTTTAAAGGCCCAATGTCAATGTTGCTTGCAAATAGCAAAGCAGGTTGGTTGTTTATCTAATTACCATTGTTCAAGCGGTTTCCGAAGTGGTTGTGTATTGGTCATGGTCCATTATATCGATTTATTTTGTTGTTTGGCGTAGAACTAAACAAAAGCGATGCAGATTTTACTTGGCGATCGAATAAATCTTGATTTGCTTGTATTGCTGACTCGTAGGGTTCCGGTAATTTTGTTTGTAGATAACGTTGCTCTCGAATCGATTTTCCGCTTTGGCTCGAAAAACGGAAACAATAATTCGTCGAATCGAGTTGAGCGAGCAGGAAAAACTTCGCTATTCTTTCTACACATCAGGAAGAACGTCACGGTCCTCAAAAGCAGGAATCAGAGTTCAATGGACTCAGACGTCTTCATCTGTGGAGGTGATTTAATTCTCGAAAATTTTACAGAAATTTGCCTGGTTACAGTCACACAGTAACTGAAATTAGACTCGAAGCCAGTACGAAGTGGCAGTCTTTCTTGCTGAATAGCATCTAATCAGTTTATTGCAATGTATTATGTTGTTTACTCATTGTATTGCTAATCTATTTACAGTAGAAGTTACCCGTAAACAGTTCAAACTGTCGTCTGTCGAGTAGTGAATAACTGGCTACCAATAAAGCGCCTGCTACTGGAATGATATACTCTGGTTGGATTCCAGGTTGGTCAAGTCAAAAGACTATAAAAGCTAGTATATACAGTTTTCCTGCTTGATGTTCAGCAATAATAAGAGGCTGTGTGAAGCCTTCACCGTTTGTGGTAAGCAGGTGCCAGTTTGACTTAAAAACTGAAAAGTTTGTCGCTGTTTTCTGGCAAAGTTTACTTTGTGAACAAAAAGAAATAACAATTACCAATCAGTGTAAAGTATCCAGTGTGCATCTATACATTCATGTTATTCTTCATTTAAACATTTCGTTATCCTTTTTACTGTTTAGGTGTCGTGGCCTCGTTTTACATCCAATACACCCGTTTTCATTCCCGCCGAAATTCGAATGCAGATAGTTTTGCACGACGTCCTTTCAAGTCGGTTGGTGAACTTAGAATTGATCAAAAAATGAGACTATTTTAACGTAGCCACAAGTACAGCGTTACGCTAGTTGAACGGCACTATTAAATACTGGTTGGGAAAATGAAATCTAAGTGCTATGATTAATTATCAACGTCTTTTTTTTGGAAAATTTAGAAAACCAATCATGCATAAGACTAAGTCTAAACAGGTGGCGTACAATCGCGGAATCGCAAGCGCATCCTTTGATCATTTCAACAATTTTTGCGCTAGTAAGTCGAGCGTACTGAGCGTTTGGTTAAAATGAAGGATGCGCTCGTACGCTAATGATTTTACTACATATAGACTGAAAGATATACCATAATGTTACGTGCCGGTATGTCTAGAAAGTAGAAATTACTGGATTAGTAAAGGAGTTTTGAATATGATTCTGTTAGCGATCACCCGAATTTTGCTTCAAAAGCTGATAGCTTGACTATTTGCAGTTTTTGTTAATCGTTATGGCATCCTATGTTCCGGTTGTACCATTAAGTGCCGATTAGTTGACTATTTTCCTGTTTTTATGATTTTAGCTTAACGGATTTGGTCGAGCAATTTTACACCGAACAAAGACATTACTACGATACATCCCAGAAAAAAATTGAAAGACAATTGTCTATTATAGGAAAGACAATGAAGCAAGAAGATATAGATCGGTAAGCCATTGCTAAACTTCTCAAGGTTTCATAATAAACGTCTTCGGCCGAAGATAGCCCCTAGACTTTCAAATTGGGTTGTGCCTTCAGTTTTTTCAAGATGATTTCGTTTTGCCGTTTTGATTTACTTGTAATTAAGTCTTTATTCATCAAGCTGTCTTAGCCAGAAAACAGAGGACTGACCTTTTTGATCTTCGTTTTCTGAAGCCAATAATTGGTCAAGAGTGACCCTATGCACTACTTGTTTAAGGTTTTTGGCAACATTTTGATCAAAAATTGAATCCTTTGGTTGTATTTTGTTTTAATCTCAAATTTTGATTTTCAAAAATTCTCAAATTGTATTAATCCCATTTTTGTTCTCATGTAGGTTAATGGATGAGAATGTCCCTCTGCTTCATTCTGATATTCAGGATGACCGTCAAGTTAGCAAGGAAATGAAGGAAAAACTCAAGGAAGTTGCCCATTTTGAAAAAGAAATCTTACAATTAGAGGTAATTTTTAGCGTAAGACAATTCAATACAATAATTTTTGATTTTTCCTCTATTGAAAATAGCTAAAGTCTCTGTTATTTTTTTGTGACTATTTCTCTATTCCGTGACGATATTTACTTTGAACCAAAGATACAGCCTCCAGAAATCTTAGGACTGGACAATTTCGGCAGTTTTCAAACGTTATTTAGAAGACGTTCGGCACGTAAATAGAAAGACTTGGCCCTTTTATTTTCACTTATCAGTCCAGTGGAAAAGGCCTTTAAAAGCTTGCATATATTTGGGATTAAATTTTTAAAGTGTCTTTGTTAGGACAAGGGCTTTAGTATTCTTAGTTCTCTCTGTTTTCCCGCCTGCGTATGCAATGCATGGTAATCCTTCAACGCAAGATGAGCGTTAGACCAGAACTCTGTCATCATATGTCAGTGTTGATACTTTTTTCAGCGAAACATAACCCAACTCCACAATGCTTTTACCATGATATCGAAACTAATCCATGAGCAGGGTTTAATGGTTGACCGAATAGAACATCACATTATAATGGCCAGCGACTACGTTGAAACGAGTAATCAGCATCTGAAGAAAGCCGGTAAACTACAAAACAAATATCGTAAGAAAAAATTCATTATAGCCATCGTTATTATTATCATTTTGCTCATTATTGCCGCTATCATTGCTATTTCAATTGTAACGAAACGACAAAATCAAACTGTTCATAATCGGCGACCTCATTCGTAGGAGCTCAACTTCCAAATCATGACTTTGTGCAACTATAGATGTTTTGAAATTTTTTACTTACATTAAGAAAAATGATTCCGTTTTTATGAGAAAAATATTGTTAACTTTCTTGTTTCTTAACCGGAAAATTGCCGATAGAATTTTTCCTCCGTTCCGCTCCTATTATGTGATCTTTTGCATAATGGCTGAAATAATCTAAAGTTAAAACCTGTACACTCTTTTCATTTGCTTAGTTTGAGTAAAAGTTTTTACCAAGTTATAAACCAATATTTATCCGCATGATTTTTCGTTTTGGGTACACTTTGAAGACTGAAATATTGCGTTTGTTTATTTGCACCTTTCCTTAACTTGTTATTATTACAGCAAGAGTGAAATCCGTTCATCTTGATAGAAAATCTCTACTTATTGCCATTTATTTTTAGACTGCAGTGTTTAGCTGCCAGCAGAACAAATTTTTTTGCAATATTTTTTCAGTTGTTACTTTAAATTCCTATTTTTTATGCAACTTCATCGACTTCATATAAAATAGTCTTTTAGTCAAGTGCAATAAAAAATTGTGTAAAAAAGCGTTACAGTTTGTGACTTCACGTTTTTCGTAGTTGTTTTGCTCTTGTCAAGCTCGATTTTTTTTCATGGGTTTATTTCTTTGCCATTACAATGATGGTTGGTTTAGTCCTGATGAAAAATCAAGTTGTTTTTGAAGCGTGTAGCTATAGAGTTAGCTGTGAGTCGGGGGCCGATGTGACAACAAGGGTGCACCATTGGATATCCTATGTACCAGTTGCCTGGTCCTAAAACCGAACTACAGACTTTCCGTTTCAGAAATCGGAAGTCTATGGCTTGACAAGTCGAACTTTGGCCTTGGGTTTTTTGACAGTCCTTGGCCTTAAACGTTGTGTCCTCGACTCCGTCTCTTGGAGAGTTACCGTCTAATGGTCATACCGTTTAATTTGGAAATGTAAAATATCTTTGTACATAAACAAGTAAAACATTCATAATACATTACAGAAGAGCAAACTTACTAATGAAAAAATATCACGAGTTGTACAGTTTAACATTTAACCGGTATGAAGCATTTTATAACCACAACCCCATAATGGGTCTACTTTTACTTTTCAGTCTGGGTAGCGTGTCAGTTTGACTCGGAAAATTCTGAGTATCGGTATTTGTTTTTGATTTGATTGTCAGTTCACCGTCGTAACTACTATGGCGTTTCCAACTGTTTTTCGGGCCACTTTGGCGTTTTAAAACCGGTTGTTCAAGTTTAACCATTGCGGATAGAGGCACAGTTTGGTCTGCGTTTTTTTGATGAACGTGCCTATCCTCGGACTTTGTGGCTTTGAGTATTGGTTTGAGGGACTCTTTTTCTGATTTCATAACTGTTTCAAGTTGCTTGGTTTCTCTTTCAGTGTGACGATTTTCTTTTTCTGTAATGACGTCATTCATCGTGGAAAAGATGGCTTCTTTTTCATCGAGCAGCGTTTTCCTTTTCTTCAGGTTTGCGAATCCCTGCGTAATTTTTACCTCCCGTTTCATGAGTTCCGATTCGATGATTTGAAGTCGAATTTCCTCCTGTTTCGCGCGCTTTTCTCGGGTTTTTACTCTTTTCTCACGGTCATGGAACACTTCAACCTGAGCATCAAGTCCCGACTCCAACATTTGCAATTTTTCTTCGGCTTCAGTTATCAAAGCACGGCGGTAACACAAATTGGCGTGCCTTTCGTTGACTTTGGCTTGTCTGGCGCTTAGCTTCGCTTCAAATTCATCCAGTTTTGCCTCAGAAACGGTCAGTTTTGCTTCGGCAACAATCTGTATTTCTTTCTTCAGTCTATTTCTCGAAGCTTGCTCCAATTCCTTAGCTTCGGCAGAATTCGGAAAGGGTTCGAAACCAGCGGCCGCTCGCTCTAATGGAAAGAAAACAAAATCGTTGGAAGTAGTCGAACTAGTAGTTGGTGAAGTAATGTCTTCTCGTGGAGCTGCTGATGGAGTTACCGATTCTTTGGCTGATAATTGCTTCGAGTAGCTGATAAGCGTAGAATGGGGTTGAGCATGAGCTGTTTGGTTTTCATTTTGTTTTTTCCCAGCAATCAAGGCCTTGATTTTCGAATCAAATTGATAAGAATGAACTTTTTGGGCTTCTGCAGCTATCTTCAATTCTAGTTGAGCGTTTTTATCCGACGAAGTATCAGAAGCGACACTCCTGCAATTCTCATCAGCCGAGCCAAAAGTGTCGTTACTTTCATCAGCTTGGTCTTCTGATGCTGATGAGTTTTCGTGATCAGTTGTTTCAATGGTGATTGACTTTTGCATGACTTTTGTTGGTGACTCGAGCATTGGTTTATCAGCTTCGTCTTTTGCTCTTATTGAGTCTACCTGACTCGAATATGACTCAAGCTTACTGGTGGTTGCTTTGGAAGAGTCGGTGACTAGTTTAACGGTTTTGTATTTCGTGGTTTGCGAGTCTGAGGAAGTCATGCTCGGTTTATCTAAGATTGTTTTGGGTGTCTCGTTTTTTTGTTCATTTGTTTTGTGTGCGTTGTGTCGCGGGACTGTCGTTTTTGATTGTGCTGCAGATTGGTCGTTGTTTGATCGTGCATTCACTTCTTTTTGAATTTCATTTTGGAACGCTCTGGAAAAGATTCGGTTTTGCCATCCTTTTGGTACTGGTATATTTGGAGTCCGACTTGGCATTTTTGTCGGTTCAATCTGAAAAAAAAGCATCGTTTAAATTTTGCTTGCCAACCGCAAAATAAAGTGAACAAGCATCTGGTTGCCTCAGATGTATGTATTTGATGAATACGGGGCTTACAACTAGGCTTGCCATATTTTTGAATTAGAAAAACTGGACAGAATTAAAAAACCGCATTTTACCCGGTTCCAAAGATGAAGACAAAAAAAGGTCTTCATCTAAGTTCGAGCTTTGCCCAATCTTACTAAGTGCTGTCTTCAAAGAAGGTGAAGCATCCAGTCAATTCCGGTGGTTTACAATAGCTAAAATCGAAACATAATTTTTGAAATTTTTTGTTTTCATTTTGAGGCTGCCGTTGCAAAGATATTCAACAAATGCTAAAACATATTCCCCCTAAAAAGTTTTTGGAAACCCTAAACTGTTTTCTTAGCTTGAACTTCCAGGGAAACCAGTAACATTACATGACCTCTCCAATTTTGGTGACCTTCCCCTTTTTTGGAAATTCATGCTGGGGGAACAAACTTAGGGTTTCCAAAAACTTTTTAGGGGGATATCTTTTAGCATTTGTTGAATATCTTTGTAACCGCAGCATCAAAACGGGATAAAATTTCAAAAAATTTTATTTCAATTTTAGATATTGTAAACTACCGTAATTGGCTGGATGCTTCATCTCTTAAACCTTTCCGGAAAAATGTTTTTTGATATTTCTTCGTAACCCAAATGCAGAATTTCTACTAACTCTCGAGTGGCGGTGTTTGAACTAGCGTTTTTTATTTTTCTAATATAAACATCTTTAGTGCTGTTATTTTTGAGACTGAGCCTAGCGTTAAAAATTTTAATTCCGATTGATCTAAACTTACCTGACTTTTCAGTTAAGCAACTTTATTGTATCGACGTAACGCAGTCACTTCTATTTTTGCAATCCTTGAAGTTTTTTTACCTTTTTCTCGTGCGCCAGTTTTGGGTTTACTGTAAAAGCCCAACTAATGGTTTAGATGAAAAATGATATGCTCAAATAATTTTGAGGTATTCCTTGTATTGTCACGTCAATTTAGCTTCGTGTCACACTGGAGTTGCAGTCTTTGAGGCCCTTTGTGTTTTCCGACTCGGTTGAATCGAGTTGCATTTCCAAAAATGAACTATTAAACCGCATTTACGTCGGCTGGTAATTGCCTTTTTCGTGTGTGAATAAATGTACGTCCAGGTGCAATTACGTCACAAGGTTAGCTTTACTTACAACTACAGGGGTGTCAATTGATTAGAACCTTTTCAGATTCTACTATGAAAAATACCTGTTTTGAGATTACTTGACGTTTGATGATTGTGTTCTTAACTCGAATTTGAAAGTTGGACGAAATTGTTTCGACTTCAATTGCTTGCTTTAATTAGGAAAAAAAACACATGCATCTGCGAAATACAAAAACACCGCACGGTACAGTTCATATAAATTTACATTTATCGGGTCGATATTGATCCACAGGAGTCCATGTGCATTGGGCTATAAATGTAAGTTAGATGAGCTGTGTCGTGCGTGAAGATGAAAATTAATCTTGACTGCGAGGCGACTGAACCTTCACCTCATCTGACTGTTATTTTCTAAACAACCAATTTGGGAAACTTCCTCAACTGGACACTGCTTCTACGCACCCAATTTCCAAACCTTTAACGAACGGATTTAACTAGGTTTGGCTCGTGACTTGGTGAATCAATTAGTAGAGCATATCTGGGCACGAACGATGAGAAATATAGTCCGTAGTAACCCGTTCTCTGTTCGCGGTCTGAATTTTTATTCACAGTATAAATAAAAAGCGTGTTGAATCACAAAGTGAAAAAGTTTGATCAAAAGCACAAAGAAAATTGGAAATCATGCTAGTTGCTAGCACCAACCAATGCACCATACGTGGTAGGAATCCCACAACAGAAATAACCGTAAGTTGTCAACTTTACAACAGATAGAAATCAAGATCAAACTTTTGTATATACATTTTTTCTCAACCTTTAACGAATCGAAGTCGCACTTTTTAGCGCATCGTGAAAAGGGACAAACTACGCTTTGTTCCACTTTTCCTTCACAAAAATTTGTTAACAGGTCTTCTACCGTGACACACTTTGGTCCTTAAGTTGCAACAATTTATATTACAAATTTACGGGATTGAAAATGTTAAACACTGTAAAACAACTACTGTAGAAGCAAATTTGATTCAAGAGTGAAGAAGATTATCAGTGATTAATAAGTCTGTGTGTTTGCCTTAGAATAACAAACATCCCAGAAAACAAAAAAGTCTGGACCTGCAACAAATCTGTACTGTTTTCTGCATACAGTAATACAAATAAAAATTGAATAAAAACTCATCTTTGGGAAAAATGAGATCTCGAGAAACAAAGAAGGATTACACTTCGATCAGTTTACCGGGCATATTGTACAAAGGGTCGCAAGTTTCTCTCTCGTTCGGCACCATTCCTCAAAGATGAGACCATAAAAAACAATAAACGAAAATGATGGCACAAAAATATTCATGTTTTTTCATTCAGCTACGAGGCATAGTTTTAACAGCTCAATCAGTATTGTAGCCAGGGGGGGGTGAAGGGGCTATAGCCTCCCCATTGGCATGCTGACCAAAATGCAGAATAAAAAAACACTACGTTTTTAGCACTTTTGAGACTTTTAAATGCACTGGAGTGTACTAAATAGTGATTTAAAGCACCTTTTGAAGCATACATTTAGCGGGGGGGCTAATTTGTTTTTGAAAAATGGTCAAAATATGTAATCAAATCTAATCGCAAGTGTAAAAATGCTAAACAGGTATCATCAAGAAATAGGGCTATTCAGTATTAGTTAATTACCAATCATACTAAATAGTTTACTCCGTGTGAGTTTTATTGAACTATTCGATTTCATAATTTACCAGCATCTAAACAAGAGAACTAAAATTTTACCATTAGCCACCTCCCAAAGCCATTTATGCAACTAGTTTGATCATGTTTGCGCGGCCAATTTCTAAGCCACGTTTTAAAAGCATTATCCTTTTATCAAAATAGTCCTAAAATTAAGTTATTTTTGCAATAAAATGCAAAATTTTCGAGCGCTGCGGCTTTGCCCTCAGACCCCCAAAACAGCCCCCACATTGCGAATTTCTAACTAGGCGCCTGAGCTCAATATAAACTTAGGTTGGTCATTTGGGTTTTGAACGCGGCTTTTTTTAGCGAATACTTTAGACCAGTGAAAAACGTTACTTTCAGCCTTTTTCTTGAACCCTTCGTAAGAATCCATTATGCAAAATTCGCGCTTTTCTGGATTTCTTTCAAGTTTGAAGGCGCAAATTCTGGGCCACGACGGGACCAGACAAATTGCGCGATGTGGAAAGAGACAAATACTTTTATTCTTTTGTGACCTCGTCAGTAAACGCTTCTAGTTCTGCTGTTGGCGCGCAATGTTCTCCTTTCCATATCTTCTTGAAGATAATAGTCGCTTGGGGGCGACTCATATTCATCAATGGTGGGTACATTTTTTCTGCTGGAAACTCGACGACCAGATTTTCTAGCGATATCAGGGTCGCTCCGTGTATTTCTAGTCTTCTTCTTTATGGGTCTTGGCCGATAAGCGGTCGCCGATCTGTTTTGATCACTAGGAACATCGCTACTGTCGTGGTGTTCTAAATCGCTATCCAATTCAGAGGAAGTCTGTCGAACCGATGGTCGTTCGCGATTTGATTGTTTTCTGTTGACGTTCGAAAGAGAGCCCTTAGGTCTGACTTTCTCCATGGAATCAGTACTGGGATGTCTGGACATCTTCGATGTTTGATAGGAAGGTGCTCGTTGGGAAGAGTATGTATGAACATCGTTCGGAACCACCGAGGAGGATGAAGACCTTACAATGCTCTCTAAACAACAAAAAGTTGAAAATTAACAAGATTTTTAGTTTTTTTTTCAACCTGCAATTTATTTTCAAATACCTTTTCATTTCATACATTTTGCGTTTTTTTGATTGCATTCAAAACATCGAGTGCGGTATAAACCGCAGAGGCAAAATAAAAAATTGGGAATAACGAATCCAAGTATAAAAAAAAACATTCATGATCTTCGGTTTTTTAAAAATAACGCACCACGCCAAGTTTCTTACCGACAGCGTAGGAGGTATCGTACACTCAGAAAGCCAGCTAGACGATAAACAGCTGGAAGGACATTTCTCATTACTTCAATGACGTCAAAAGCTAAACTTGAATCAAGAAATTTCGATCGTAGTGAAAAGTGGAGAGTGCAAACAATAAAACTATAAAAGTATGATCAATGAAATTTATGCAAGTTCATCATAATGGTGCATCATAATCAATTACAGCATCACAACACTTTGACCCTTATATTATAAACCGTTTTTATTGATTGATCTTTTGCAAATCAGTGATGAAAAGTTATATTGTCTTGATTTAAAAGATGTTGTTTTTTAATTGCTAACTTTTAGCTTAGCAATCCGACCAGTTGCAAAAAATACATCTATCATATGGTAAATCGACTAATATCGTACGGTGTTTTCAAACTTGAAAATCAGCAAAATTCGCTGGGCCATAGACGCAGAGTGCCTGGTTCATATGAATGAACAAACGAGCAAAATTCGCTACTTGGCTATTTGGCCTACTACTAAAGTGCCTTCAGCTATGGTTGTCCTAGCTCCTAGGTAACCTTCGGCAAAGAGATAGGATTTGAAGATAAATGACTAGTACCAATCACTGCGATCAAAACAATAATTGGAATGTTAAAACAAGACTGACAGGGTCTCGGTCAAGTTCAAATGCTCAAAACTTTTAACTCAAGTGCATAACTTTCACGCCCGTCAATCCAGAGATTACAGACGCATTCAAGCACGACAATGAACGACGTTAGTTACGTCGAAATAATTCAAGTTCATTAGCCAAATTAAAGCAGACATTTTTCAATTACAAAAAATGTTTTTGTGTCGCCACTTCTTTCTAGCTGGGTTCTACAGGGTAAAAGTTTTGCGATCTAATTCATTATTTTTTGCTCAGTCAAAGACTTGGTAAAAATGGCAAAATGTTCGATTGGCACGGGTTCTCCACTCTCCAGCGCTTCTCCGGAGTAATAAAGAGCACTAAGCTTTAACAAAAAATCGAGTATTTCCAATCACTTACTTTCACTCCGGCGTGAAGTGGCGTGATCTCCCGCATCGCTATAATATCTCTTCTTCATTTCAATTCCATCACCTCCTAAGAAATCCAATAACATGACACTCTGGTTACAAGGTGACCTCAAGTGAACCTTCATTTAAAAATCACTCGACTGGTTTTGATTAATTTTTTCCACTTTTGATCGCTCAATTAGTAAATTGCACTGGCGCTTTTACGTTCTTGAAAATTCAAATCAATCAATGTTTCGAAAAACTTGCTACCGTCCGGTTGTAGAATGTGCAGTTTTAATAAGACATGGGCTCAACAAAATATCGCACAAAATACAACCTACTACGTTTTTGGTCATTTAACGGTCATTGATCTGAATTTTCAGTAAACGACCGAAAAAGTCGAGGCGTTTTGGTACAAAATGACCGGAAAATTTAGAAAGTTTTGCACCTTTGCGAACAAGTTCTAATATTGCGTTTGCAAGCGTGGAAAATGACCAAAGACTTTCTGAAATGACCGAAAAAACATTCATTAACTCGGGCGTTTGACCGAAACTTCTGAGCTAAAATAAACTCAGCAGCATGGCTCTCATGAAAATAAGGAACCATTTGATCATAAACGTTCACGCAGATAATTGCAACAAATAGTAAACATTGTTTTTGTCACGCTATTTTCTATTATGTACTATTGGCACTATACACCTGGATTGTTTGCCTGCGTGTTGCGAAACGTCATTTAGCAAAGGCTCCGACACGGTTTGTTTCGCAGTGTCGATATAAGCTTTCGATTACAGGATAGTGAAGAGGAGTGACGTACATCATCATATCTTTCATTATCCTCGCTGTAATACGGCCGAAGCGTGTAACGAGTTGGCGTGGCCCATCTCCGCGTCATTGCGCCCGGGCAACACAGCTGCTTTCGAAGAAATGTCGCATTGGTGGCGAGCCGTTGGCAACACTGTGTCTGATTTGACCGGTCCAAGATTTGAACTTCTGACCTCCCGCTCCAGAGAGGAACGCGTTAGCGCTCGACCAACTGGCCGGTGAGGAGTGACGTACACAATGCAATCTGTTGAACTTAATTACAATTTTGCAAAGCACATACTTTTAATGAAGGTTGTAATTTGGATTGAAGAGCAAAAAAAATTAAACAGTCGCAAAGTGGCAACTTGTAGAGAGGTGCTTCATAGGCTGGCCTACTACAGCTTACGTATATACAAAGTCGCAACTTTTACAGAGGTGCTTAATTGGCTGGCCTATTATAGCTTAATGTACATTGAATAGGAAAACATTTTTTCTTCCTTTGCGAACTTCTACAACCACACCCTTCTTGTGTTTGCATTCTGACATTAAGAATGTTTGAACAATGACATATCACTTTAAAATAGTACAAAGATATCAGCAAAGTAACTCTTCAATTTCGTTAAAGCTGGCTTTTTTTAGGTTGCCGAATATTTGAGTAATTAGCCAACTTTTTAAGCATTCGCACTAGAAAGTTGGTTGATGCCTACCTTAATTATAATGTTAGATGGTTTGGGGGCTTTACCTTAAAATTAACAAAGTTTTGCGAACAAGAATTACATTTACGACGTGGTGGGTTGGTTTCCCACAAGTCCAGTTGCCCAAATTACCAATGGGTCACTGAGGTTGCTGAATTTTCCCAATACAAATTTCTTTTGTCCGTGAATCGTAAGAAAATCAACTCTATGCTGTACAATGAATCCTAGAAAAATGTCCATTTCAAGAATTAAGTGGATTTGTTACTGATATTTTAATTCAAAAATTGTTTGTTGTGCTAAACACAATTGCCAAAAACTTTCAACTTTTCGAAATTTTAAAAACATTATTTATGCATGACCAAGTACCATCTATGCATGATCAAGCAATTTCACTTTTGCAATATGATACCATTATAAGAACCTAGTCAACTGCAGCCTAAACCACAAATATAATTGGTTCCGAGTAGCTTATCACTGCTTGAGACCGCAGAAATGAAGCGCAAAAAGTTTCAAGAATTGCTCGCTGCTGACAAACCAAGCAGCAAAACTTTCAAACTGGTTGCTAAATAATGATAAATTGTAATTACATTTATTTCACCAAGTTGTTTTGCCCAGAAAAGAGCGAAGGAATCTTTCGGTCTTAGAGTCAAGACACCGCCCACCCACCTGTCTACCAAACACGGTAGAGGCTTCACACTGTCCTTTTAACGCTGAACGTCAAGCAGAGAAACCTGTACATTAGGGTGTTCGGGTTTTTCACTTTTTGCTTAAATCTTTTTCTTTATACGATTTTAAGGGTACAAATTGGCATGAAAAAAAATCGTGATACTTTTTTTTGAAAAATTTTTTTATCTTTATACCCTGGGGGGGCACTGAAGGTTTTTGGGGGGGGCGCGTACGACTAATATCGCATAACTCAAAAACTACTGCACCTAGAAAGACAATTTTTACATCAATCGATTCAGAAACACAGGTTTCCTATCTGTGTTCAATACATTATATGGCTTTAACTGCTTTATTTTTCGAGTTATTTTCGAAAAACTGTTTTTACCCCTTTCTGCTTGCCATTTCGCTTTAAATTAAAGGTATTTTCTCTTCACCGCACAGATGACCAATTGGTGGACGCACCTGACCTAAAGCCTGCCTGAAGCGAGAAACTTAATTTGATTTCTGGGTGGATACCACCTTAACACAAGTTACTAGTGACTCAGCAAGCGCTTCTACTTCGACACTGCACTGCATGGCTGGATGCAAGGCATGGAAATGACTACTCCTGCTCATTCCCTATCACTTTAAAAGTTACTACTGCAAGTCTAATAAGGATGTAATTTTCTATTCTGCAGTATGCAACGTTGCACAAGACAAGTGCAATTATTGCACTAATTTTCACTCTTGACTTTTGTTTTCACTTTATTAAGAAACCCAAACATTTTAAGACACGACTTTCTTTTTCAGCCACTCATTCATTTTCGTCTTTGCTTCCGTGACAAATAAATCCCCTGATTCTAATATCAACTTGCCGTTTTTCTTCGGCTTTGCGAAAACCCTTCACTCAGGCATTATGACACAAGACCATTTCTCGCAAGAGCGGTTGTGATTGTCGATCGAATTCCAAAAAAACTTTGTCATCAATCTGGAGGCAAGGTGCTGCTTTACTGCTGGATCCGAAGTATGGTCTGATAGGTGCTCGCTTCCATGCAAGTTGTTTGGTGTCAACATCACCAGGAAGTTGCTGATCGGGATCTTTCACTGTTTTGCTTGGAATGCAGGACTTTTTGAATGAATATTTAGGGTCACATTGATTGGGTTCATCCAAGAGCAGAAGTGTTTTAAAAACACAGGTTTACGCAATGATCAACCAGATTCGTATGTTGTTGGCGAAAATCCTGCGATAAATAACGAAGAAATATCATGTTTGTTGGTCCTTCTGACGCGCGTGGATTCGAATGAATTTTCACAAACATTGGCACATAAACCGATATGATGTAGCTTGTGATTTGAAGAAGTTTGCTGTTTTGAGTGACGGTCATTTTGGTGTCAACTAGAAGTCTCGTGTAACCATTCGCAGTTGTCAACCACTTGTAACGATAGATCTGTAATCAGTAAAGTCAGATATAAAGCGAAGATGGCCGAAATATGCAGCACTTACCTTGCAAACGAAATGCTTTCGTGGTTGTAAGACAAAAATCGTTAAAACTTCGATGGATTACAGATTACTTACCGTACTGATTATAGATGGATTACAGATTACTTGCTGATTACAGATCTATCGTTACAAGTGGTTGACAACTGCGAATGGTTACACGAGACTTCTAGTTGACACCAAAATGACCGTCACTCAAAACAGCAAACTTCTTCAAATCACAAGCTACATCATATCGGTTTATGTGCCAATGTTTGTGAAAATTCATTCGAATCCACGCGCGTCAGAAGGACCAACAAACATGATATTTCTTCGTTATTTATCGCAGGATTTTCGCCAACAACATACGAATCTGGTTGATCATTGCGTAAACCTGTGTTTTTAAAACACTTCTGCTCTTGGATGAACCCAATCAATGTGACCCTAAATATTCATTCAAAAAGTCCTGCATTC